>CM071928.1:13572991-14172991 GCA_016081115.2 Rehmannia glutinosa
AACTGATCATGAATGGGAAATTAATATTGTTTATGGAATTAGATCATTGCCATGTCCAGCAACAAGAGGAATATGTAAATACTGTAATTAGCACTTGTGCTAGCAGAATCTAGTCATGAAAAACTGAAATGGAAATGAGGGCTTTGTAGTTGCTATCAATATTCTAAAAAGCGCTAGGCGCTAGTCGGGCGGCAGGCTGGGGCCTAACGCCTAGTCGGAAACTAGGTGGGGTTAGGCGGGACCAAAACGGGGCTAGGCGGGGCCTAATCTCCGGCGAAGAAAATTTTAAAGAAGGATAGTAGAAATCCTCAAAATAAATATGACAGATTTAAGGTAACAATTTTATGAGTAAAATATACATTAATTGAGGTAAAGTATCATATAGTTTAATCCAGTCGCGTATTAGGAATTAAGAATGAAAAATAAATATGACAGTATTAAAATAAAACTTTATGAGTAAAAGTATCCGTTTTTGAGATAAAATATCATGTTTTTAATATAGTCGCATATTAGGAACTAAGAAAGAAAAATAAATATGATCGAGTTAAAGTAATTCTTTTGTAAGTAAAAGTATCCATTTTTAGAGATAAAATATCATGTTTTAATGCAATTACAGTTTAGGAATCCAGTATAGTGAGAAGGAAAAATAAATATGACAGGGTTAAGTAACACTTTTATGAGTAAAAATATATGTTTATTAAGATAAAATATTATGTTTTTTAATATAGTCATATATTAGAAATTCATTACATTGAAGAAAGAAAAATAAATATAACAGAGTTAAAGTAACACTTTTATTGGTTAAATAGTATCATGTTTTATTGAATATAAGTAATGTTTTTCTGCAATTTCGTATCAATATAAAATCCAAAATCCAGAAATATTATGTCCGAATTGAAAAAGATAGAGATATGTGCTACAACACAATCTGAAAAATTGGGGGATGCAGGAAAGTGGAAAATAAGGAGGGAGAGAGGGAACTAGAGGAAAGAGAAAAAGGAGAGAGAGAATGTGTGGGATGAAGAGAAAAAGGAGGAGAAGAGAGAGAGAGAGACTCAGGATAAAGAGGAAAAGAATGAAGAGAAAGAAATTTCTGATTTTTTTTTCCTTTATTAACGGATTCATTATCCAAATTTTGATTGTGTATCCGTCTTACAAATGAGGATCTATATATCTGGAGTTTTTTGTCAATTTTTTGTGGTAGTTTTTGTAACTATCCCTGTATTTGAGTGGGGATTGTACCTTATTTTGTGGAGTTATGTGAAACCTGACAGTTTGTACATTTGAATTGCATTTCTACTTCAAAATGTAATTTAGTTTGTTAAAGCTACTTATTCCTATGTTGGGTTAAGACAAAAGGCCTTAAATAAGCTAGGTTTCAAAGTACAAGAAGGGACACATATAACTAGGGGTGACAATTTGAGGCACGACATGATTGACCAACACGAAATTGTAGAGCTAGGGCTTATCAAGTTCGGGCCGTTATCGGGCTAGCACAATAAGGTACAACAATTTTTTAATTATTGGTAATTATTTATATGGGTAATTTACTAGTAATTGACTATTTGCACTTGACAATTTTTATTGATAATTTATTAGAAATATAATGAAGAATATGAAAAAATATAACTGTATTTGTTATCAATAAGGTTGTGAAACTGGAAAGACACATTTTCCGTAAAAAAGAAAAGAAAGAAAAAATCAATTTACTATCCTCACTAAACTTGGTTTCATTTTCAGACATCCCAAAAGGATATAGAACGAAAATTATTTCCCCTACAAAGAAGCATTCTCGGGCTTCCAAATGTTTAATTCAAAGTAATAAAACTCTTTCTTCACATCAGAATGCATCAATGGAGACATCAAATGGCAACTCACCATCAAGACATTGTATGTCGTCCAGTATCAAGTGGACCGGGCGGTATATCATCAATGAATGTGGCCGCATAGGCCATTTGGTTCTGCAATTTCGTCTCGAAAAATGCCTCCTTTTTGTCGCATTCCAGTGGTTCTTAATTGAATTCTCTGTTCTTCCAGGCATACTTTTTGCTATTACTGCCCATTTATTCCCGACTCGTGCATGAATCTCAATTAGGATTTTGTCTTCCTCCTCGGTCCATACATCCTTCTGAATGGGAAAAAAGGCAGAATTTAAAAATTCATTGGACTTTTAAGGTATAAGTCTTGAATACACCAAACAGAACAAGGCAACAAAGACAATCACATTTATTAATTGGATATTGCGCATGTATAATCTTGATACGCTTTATAAATGATCAAAAGAAATAAGGTTATACTACGAATTTCATCCCTGAAATGATGGTAAAAGAATGCTAAACATCATGCGCGAATCACGTTTCTTGTTGTGCACTTTGTCATGTTCAATGAAAAGTTTGAAAGAGCATAGTTAAAAATTGTTATTGCGCAACGCGGAATTGGAGGTTGCAGGCATCCTTCTCAATTATATCAGATTTTCCATGTTCGTGTAATATCATATCAAAATCGGTAAACCCAATTACTGATATTTGAAACCACTTTATTTGGCTTGAACAATAAACATGTATGCACACTAGAAATTAGAATGTAGTTGAATCCAAAAATCTATCAGAGACGGATATAAGAAGAGAACAAAATATTAGATGTTTAGGAGTTAAAAACATAAGAGAATTCAAAGCCAACCTTAATATCAGGCCTCAGTTGGTTATGCCATCTCTCTCTGCACTGCTTGCCTATCCTCCCATTCAGCATTTGCACGATTACAGACCATTTTCTCTCACCATATTTCTCCACCAGACGGATCAAGAGTCTGCAAAATATAGTGCTTGTTTGGGAGCACTTTTGAAATGGACTTTTGGATCCAAAAGTCCATTTCAATAATAATTCATGTTTGGTGGTTAATTTAGAATGGACTTTTGGATAAGTCACTCCTCCAAAAAGTCCATTCTAGAGAAGTGAGAACATGAGGCTTTTTGAAAAGTCCATCCTAAATAAGTCCATTTTCTAAATGGACTTTTTCATAAGTGCTCCCAAACAAGCACATAATGTAAATCCTTCATGCCTCAAATGATAACAAAAGATTAGAAAAAAAACTATATACATATATATAATATAAACAAATATAAACTAAATCCCACAGGCCACATGTTATTCTTCTCACCTGTCCTCATATGTAGTCCACTGACACTTAGCATATTTGGACTTTTTCCGTCCCCTACCGCACTTTTTAATCGACGCAGATTCACTATTCTCGCTTCTTTTACTACCATCTTGTTTGTGAAAACCAAGATTATCAGCAGTCACACAAGAGCTCTCATCAGGAACAACAAAGCTTTAAGGTTTCGGATCATCGTACATTAACTCTGTTTCGATTTCCATTAATGAACCTTTCCTGTCTGGAAAGTTCAAGAATCCACCACCTTGAATATCATGCATGGCTGCACTAATGCTTTCAATTTCATATAAACTGAAATCTATAGAAGAGTCATGGTGAAAGGGATCGGCAGGATCAAAGCAATTGGCTTGTATCCCGATATCCGGATTAAACGATGAAGCTGTCAAGGGGAACCGATCAAGATTATGGAAATCTTGAAGGTAGCTTTTTGATTATGAGAGATTGAAGTCATCATCTACTATTTCTGGTTTCAAGTAAATGTTGGACCAGCCAATCGGTGAAGGGGCATTATGGTCATTTCCACACTTTGTATCGGACTCCATTGGGCTTGGGGAGAGGATGAAAAAGAGTTTAAGGTTGCAAGATGTAAGAATTTGCTATGGTGAAAATCTTTGTTGGAGTCTTTCTTTTCAGTTAAAGTTGTAATTTATTAAAGAAGTGAAAGGCATGCAATGTATTGAAAATTGTTATGGACGATTGATCCATGGGTTAATCTAACGGCCGGAATATTATTGTACAGCTATTTATTTGAAAATTTCTTAGGAGATGTGTTTGTCTAGGCAATCCGCAACCATTGACATATGAAATTCTTTAAGAAGAATATTAATGACGAATTGATTGTAGATGTAGAATTAAGTCGTTAATTACACACAACAGGTATTCAATACCAAAAATAGTGAAGATTGTTATGTCATTACACAGTGAATCCAACTACTATTGTGCCAGGTGTTAAAACGGGCAGTAAAGGCAAGAATTTTTCCGATTTTTGTATAAATTCAAAGTCCGTTTCACCAGAATATAGAAATTTAACCATGTAGGTTCCAATCTGATTTATTAATTTTCATAAGAATTGGCCAGATGGCAACAATTTTAAAGAACTCACTTACAACAATTTTAAAGAACTCACTTACGTTCCTTATCCAGAAACAAAAATATGATAAAAAAAGGCAAAAACTTGCGTGAGACGGTCTCACGGATTTAGATCCGTGAGATGGAGCACTTACACAAAGTTTTAAGGGTTTTTTTTTTCAGATTTTATTTTTCTTAGGGTTTATATATGTTTTTTAGGGTTTATTTTGTTTCTTGGGTTTATTTTTAATTGATTTGGGTTTTTAGGATTTTTAGTTTTTTTTAGGGTTTATTTTTTATTTTTTTGGTTTATTTTTGTTTTTCGGGTTTATTCTTCATGGTTCATGTATTTAGGGTTTATTTTTGTTTCTTTATGATTCATTATTATTTTTAAATTTATTTTCATGGTTCATGTTCTTGTAAAATAGTTTGAGAGAACTTAATCCTTCTTCATTAAATGGTTACATATTTATACAAGGAATGTTGGAGACACATACCCTAAAATCCACCCACTCACTCCCTAAAGCACTCCCTAAAGTACTCCACTATGTTCCCTAAAATATTCCACTATGTTCCCTAAAATATTGATTCTATTTATTATATACATTAGCTTTAACACTCCCCCTCAAGTTGGAGCATACACATTTATCATGCCCAACTTGTTACAAAGATAATCAACCCGAAACCCATTAAGAGCTTTTGTGAAGATATCTCCCAATTGCTCTCCGTTTTCACGTATCTGTAGAAATCAAACCTTCCTCGAATCTTTTCACGAATGAAGTGACAATCAATCTCAATATGCTTTGTTCGTTCATGAAAGAGCAGAGTTGGACGCAATGTGAAGTGCGACTTGGTTGTCGCACCATAACTTAGCGGTATAGAGACTTTAAGGCCTACTTCGGTGAGAAGGCGATGTATCCACATTATTTCGCACACGATTTGGCCATAGCTCTATATTACGATTCCCGCACTCGGACAGTGAAACTACATTTTGCTTCTTGCTTTTCCATGACACCAAATTGCCTCCAACAAATACACAATAACCGAAGTAGATCTTGATCTTCCTTGGATCCCTTGATCTCGAGAAACCTTCAATTCTAGTATGCCCATGATTGCTATATAGAATTCCTCGCCTGGTGCTCCTTCGAGATAGCACAAAATATGCTCAATGACTTTCCAATGATCGATTGTTGGAGAAGACATGTATTGGCTTACTACACTCACAGAATAGGCAATATCCGGGACGAAAGTAAATGATGAGATAATTCAATTTTCCAACCAATCTTCTCACGTATCTCTCAGGATCCGTAAACAACTCACCATCTTTCATAAGTTGTACATTAGGAACCATAGGAGTCTTTGCATGGTTTAGCCCCTAATTTTCTGTTTGGATAATAAATCAAGTACATATTTTCTTTGAGATAAGAATATTCCTTTCTTACCTCTTAGCACCTCAACGCCCAAAAAATACTTTAGTGCCCCTAAATCTTTTGTATGAAATTGGGTATGAAGAAACGCTTTGGAGATGAGATACCACTATTATCACTTCGAATGACAATATCATCAACGTAAACCACTAATAGAATGATACCTCGTAGATTGTTTGTAGAAAACCGAATGATCGGATTTACTCTTCTTCATCCGAAAATGCTCAATAGCCGACTAAACTTTCCAAACCATGCTCGAGGACTCTGTTTCAAACCGTATAAAGACTTACGAAGACGACAAACTTTCCCAAACTCCCCCTGAGCAACAAAACCAGGTGGTTGCTCCAAGTAAACTTCTTCCTGAAGGTCACCATGAAGAAATGCATTTGTGATGTCTAAGCGATGTAAATGCCAAGAATATGTGGCATTTGCCATAGAAATGAACAACCTGGACAGATGTGAGCTTAGCAACAGGAGAAAAATGTCGAATAATCGACTCCATATGTTTGAGCATATCCCTTAACAACAAGTCGAGCTTTCAATCGAGCAATAGTTCCATCTCGGATTAGTTTTAACAAAGAAACACCCATTTACAACCAATAGCCTTTTTACCTGCAGGTAAGTTCACTAAGTCCCAAGTACCATTATTGTCTAAAGCATTCATCTCCTCAATCATAGCCTTACGCCAACCCGAATGAGATAAAGCTTCATGAGTAGTTTTAGGTATAGTGATAGAGTCAAGCGATGCAATAAAAGAGCATGAGGATGGTGATAAATGACTATATGACACAAATGAAGACACTGGATAAGTACATCGCATCGTTTACCTTTACGAAGAGCAATAGGAAGGTCATGACTTGGATCCGAATCTGATGACGGAAGAACTGGCGCAGGACATGGAGCTGGAGCTGGAGCTGGAGCAGGAGCAGGAGCAGATATGTTAGATAGTTGGCGACGACAATAAACTTGTGTTATTGGAGGTTTAGTAGGAGATGGATGAAGGTCATAACTAGGGGATGCAACAGTGTAGATTAGTATATCATCGTCGTTGTCTAAGGGAACAATATCAGAAGAATAGGTAAAGGGTGTTTGATCTAGAAATGTGACGTCGGTAGACACGAGATACCTATTAAGACTGGGACAATAACATCTATAACCTTTTTGCACTCGGGAATATCCAAGAAAAACACACTTTAGAGATTTTGGGTCAAGTTTTGTAACTTGTGGTCGAATATCCCGAACAAAGCAAGTACACCCGAATGTCCTTGGCTCAATGGGAAATAGGGCCTTATTGGGAAAAAGGATTTGAAAAGGAATTTCACCAGATAGAACAGAAGAGGGCATTCTATTAATCAAAAAACAGGCAGTCGAAACCGCATCAGACCAAAAATGTTTAGGAACCTTCATTTGAAATAATAGAGCTCTAGCGGTCTCAAGGAGATGCCTATTTTTTCGTTCAGCAACACCATTCTGAGATGGCGTATCCACACAAGAAGTTTGATGAATAATGCCATGTTGGGCCATATATTTTTGAAAAGAATCAGATAAGTATTCTTTAGCATTATCACTTCTCAAAATTTGGACACTGACATTAAATTGAGTTTTAATTTCAGTACAAAAGGTAGTAAAATGAGTAAACAATTCAGAACGAGTTTTCATAAAAAATAACCATGTCATACGAGAATAGTCATCAATGAAAGTAACGAAGTATTTAAACCCTATTTTAGACACTATAGGACAAGGACCCCAAACATCAGAATGGACTAATGCAAAAGGAGAGGTAGCTCGTTTTTGGACTCGAGGACTGGAACTCAAACGATGGTGTTTAGCAAACTGACATGACTCACAATCTAATGTAGAAAGACTCGAAAATTGTGGGCAAATTTTCTTCAACAAAGGTAATGAAGGATGACCTAACCGACAATGCGCTTCAAAAGGGGTCACAATTCCAGAACATGCAATAGACTTGGGAATTTGAGTATCAAGGATGTAGAGACCCCCAGATTCATGTCCTTTACCAATAATCTTCTTCGTCACAAGATCCTGAAACAAGCAAAAATCAGGAAAGAATGAGACGCAACAATTAAGGGAACGAGTAAGTTTACTAACAGAAATCAAATTAAAGGATAAGTCGGTGATTTAAGACAGATTGTAAAGGAAGCGATGATGTTGGGATAATGGTGCGGATCCCGATACATGAGATGTGGATCCATCCGCTAAAAATCGAAGAATTTGAAGCATGAGATTTAAAGGAAGTAAATAGGTCACGATTACTGTCATGTGATCTGTTGCACGCAGTCAATTACCCATTTGGAAGATGAGGAAACAAGACATGTTGGTATTTTACGAATCGAGTTGGCCCATTTGTGATGGGAATAGATGAAGACTTTAGAGATTCTTGATCTTTTGTAAGAACTTAGCATATTCATTGGCGTAAATTGAAATATACTCAAGAGGCCCATTAGCAAAAGCAAGATGTCTTGATTGGTTGAACCGATTCTTTCGATGTAACTTTGGGCAATCCATCTTAATGTGTCCTGGTTCATGACAATAGCGACAGACAATGTTGCTCCGATAAGATCCCCGAATTTCATTATTTTGATGTCCATTTGTGTACATTTTCAATAAAGCCAACACGAAGGTGACTAAAATCGAGAAAAAAAAATTAATATTGACAAAGGGTCAAACCTGGTCAAACCGACGGAGAGGAAAACAGAGAGTAAAAGGTCGAAAAGTGGAAGTAAGGTGTGCCAACTAGCAAGAAATAATTGATAAAGTAAATCTTAAAACAAACCCGGTGGATAAGAGCTCAAAAACACAGAGAAATGAGGTAACTTGACCTCAACAGGGACTGTCCGGCGCGTGTGAGCAGTGCGTGCGGCGACAACGACAACGACAAAACTACGGAAAATGACCGAACGGGGGAGGCACAACGCAAGTGGTGGCGGTTATCTTTAGGTGGCAAGCGAAAAAAAAAATAGTATTTCGAGTAGAACAATATTTTTCTGTCCGTGAATAGTGTTTCCGGGGGATGAACAGTAATTCCGAAAATGAACAGTACTTGCGTGAACAGTACTCCCGTCAGGCTGTCAGATGAACAGTGAACAGTACTCCCACAGAATTGAAACAGGAAACGAGGGTTCTGGGGGGAAAATTAAAACTGAAATTGGAATCAGAAACGGAATTTCGAAAATGAAAACCGAGATTTTTGGAAAAAAAAATAAAACTAGGGTTTAGAAACCTTGCTTTGATACCATGTAAAATAGTTTGAGAGAACTTAATCCTTCTTCATTAAATGGTTACATATTTATACAAGGAATGTTGGAGACACATACCCTAAAATCCACCCACTCACTCCCTAAAGTACTCCACTATGTTCCCTAAAATATTCCACTATGTTCCCTAAAATATTGATTCTATTTATTATATACATTAGCTTTAACAGTTCTCAAGACGGAGCCCTTAGGAGGTCCGTCTTACGGATTTAGATCCGTGAGACCGTCTCACAAGAGACTTGCTCTAAAAAAAACATTAGAAAAAGCATAATTGAAGTTTGTGGTAGTAAATTTAGTACAAAGCAAAGAAGAGAGCATACATGCAAAAAACACAACAAAATTGAGGTAATTGTGTTCAAAAAAACACATTTTCCAGGTAGGATCTTAATGGTTTGAAACTAAATATTAGTGCAAAACAATCAAAAATCTGGAGAGACATAACCTTTCACGAGAAGTTTGCCTCGCCGAGATATCAAAAGCTTGAGACTACATAACTCCACAATGGACAGATCAAGGAACCCTTGGTTTGCTATCCCAAGCCTCTCTTGCCTCGAGAAGATGTGGGCAATATCGTTGCGCCAATATTTCAACTCGTTCGGCAAAGACTTGTTTCCATGACGATTTATATGCAGAACCATTTGGTTCCAACGCTTTCGACATACATCTCCGATTCTATTATCAACAAGATCATCCCAATCCACATCTTCAACACAAGTTGCATCTAAGCTATAAAGCGCACCAATCGACGATAGTCATCAGCGTCACCCCATACACCTTCGCCTACCATAGGTGATGTCAACGATTATACCACTTACGACAACAAGTTGCTTGAGATCGAGTGGCCAACTCATCACTAATTACCGTCCAACAGACATTGTCGCGCAACATTCCATGCTTAGATTTCTTCTCTTTGAAACTTTCACTGTAGATCGGCATTTACCAAATCGAAAAAATTTCGATACTCTTCCCGTGACCAATGCCCCATTTTACGGCCGCGTAATTTTATTCTACGCCAAGTATCCTTCACATGATATCTATATGCGCAAGTTCATCTACCAATACCTTCCACTCGTTACCATACTCTTGCTGGTGATTCGGAGAATCTCGTCATACTCTTCTTGAGTCCATTTCCGGGTTTCGGACCTACGAAATAAAATTTGAGCACGGTAATAAATAGAAGTGTATGGTCGTATGGTATGGCAGACCATATTTCTTTCCAACAGCCTTTCACCTTAGGGTACTTGCTGCGATTTAAAACCATGTTCAAACCTTCGTCACCAAGGTCATGTTCCAGTATGTAGTTACAAACAGCCTTTTTGACGATCTCATCTTCTTCACGTGTGAACCGCTTACCTCTCACTAGATTATCTTCCTCCTCATTTTCCTTCTCCATGTTTGAATCACCCAAGAGGGGAAAGACCTCATCCCGACGACGTAAAATCGCACTTTCTTATTACTTTTGTTAGGTGTAGCACCGTTCGAACCATTTTCCACTAAATTGGTCTTTTTCTTTTTTCCTTTGTTTTCACATTCAACTCCATTATCTTGTATGTCATCGGAACCATTTTCCACTAATTGGGTCTTTTTCCTCTTCCTTTTCTTTGCAGATTCCATTTCATTTCTTTGTATTCCACACTACAAGAAATGAAAAATAAACGTACGTTAACACATCGCCATCAACTCATCAAGGCTAACAAATGCATCGGAGAAGTTCGTGCGGGGCATAAACAGATCTACAATAATGTGAAAAGGACGGTAGAAACATGACAATCTTACAATAAATCTCACAAATTGAGAAAGATGTACATATTTCGATATACATACATGATTGGAAGAACCGGTAAAATCTCCAAATTCCGCCACGTAAGGCTATTTACTTCTATGGCAAATCTTGCACTGATTCGCACATGACTTCACAATTCCTGCAATTACATCAATTACATATAACTGAAAGCCTTAAAAAAATTACAAAAATTGGGTGGGGGGACAAAATCTAGGGTTTACTAATTAAGTAATTTTAGGGAGTTTTTAGTTTTGGGACCTTTAATTTGTGGAGGAAAGGAAGAGCAGGAAGCTGTCGGCGAAGCTTCAGAGGAGACGGGCAGACAAAGGATGGCGGCCGGCTGACGACGGACGGAGGTTTTGGGGATTTCGTCTTTGAGAGTGAGAGTTGATAAAGTGCAATATGAATTAACAAAAAAAATGAAAACACGTATAATGTGGGATTATTAATTGTAAATCTTGTGATATTTTCTGAATAATTTCATAAAATGTGAGATTTTTAATTATAAATTGGTGATACATATATATATATAAAATTCTATCTACAATATTATTTGATGACAACTAATAATAAGAATAAATAAAGGTTGAGACTAGAAAATTCAATTTTAAAACAGTAAATACTTAATCTAGACGAGATTAAAATGTCAATTAAAGAAAGTTTTGGGGCACATATTAACAGAGGTAATAACAATCAACATTCTAATGGTAGTAATTTCATAAACAGGCGAGTAAATGTCAAAAAAGACAATTCTAGGTTTTGCTCAAAACCCCTAACAACTAGTATGGCCTTGTATTTTTCTATAGAGCCATCAATCCTCAATTTTTTTTTCTTGAAACTCACTTACAATCAATTGTTTTACAACCAACTGAGAGTTCTGTTAAAATCCAAGTTTTATTAATTATAAGAGAATGCATTTCATCATTAATTGCTTCTTTCCAAAAAGGAGCATCTACGGACCAAATACATCATCATAGATCTCTGGGTCATCTTCAAGTAAAACAAATATGAAATTCATCACCAAACTTTTTAGTGTTTCTACTTCTTTTACTCATTCTAGGCTCAACGGGCTCCTCATTAAAAATAGTAGAGGAAAATTCATTAACATTAGAAGTATAACACGCATCAACAAGTTTAGACAATTTATCTTTCATAGGGATTTTTTTAAAAAAAAAAATTAAAAAAAAAGGATTTCTAGTTTAAATAATAATATTATTGGTAATTTTAGGAATTAAACACCAAAAATCTATAAGTAGTAGTATTTAAAGAATAGCCAACAAAAATACAATCAATCATTTTGGAGCCTATTTTGCTTTTCTTAACAATAGGAATATTAACCTTAGCTAGGCATCCCCATACCATCAAAAATTTAAAAGAAGGCTTCTTATTCTAACATAACTCATTAGGAATCTTGTTAGAGTTAAGGAACTCTATTGATAATCAAACAAGCAGAACATACAGATTTACCCCCAATAATTTTTAGGCAAACCATAAGCAAAGTCCTTTTTGTTTTTTCGACCACACCATTTGATTGAGGATAATAAGAATATGATACTTCATGCACAATACAATGCAATTTACAAAATCAATCATCTCACCAGAAGCATATTTACCACATCTACCAGAGCGAATAATTTTTATTTTCTTTTCAAGCTGATTTTCAACTTCAGCTCTATATTCTTTAAACTTATCAAATAAACTACTCTGAGCATTAATTAAACTAAAATATAAATATTTAGAAAAATCGTTAATAAAAGTAATGAAATATTGATTACCACCAGAGTCACGACATGATTGTTATCACAAATATCGCTTAATCCAAGCAATTTGGTTCCTTTGTCTACTGATTTATGCGTTTTCTTAAGTTGCTTAACTTACACACAAATTTTACATTTTCCTTTCACATTAATAGAAGACTTGAGAATGAGATCTAAATGCATCATTATTTTTATTGTACCGGAACTCATATGACCAAGTCTGTCATGCCAAACATCACAACATTCAACATTAGCAATAGATGAAAAAGAATCAAAAATTTCATTACTAGAAGAAAGCATTACACTTAAATGAAATAAACCATCAACATAAAACTTTTACCAACAAACTGATAATGTCTGGAAATAATAACTTTAGTGGATTCAAAACAACTTTGTAACCATTTCTAACTATTAAAGATGCACTAATCAATTTTTTCTAACTTTGGAATATGGTAAACACCATCTAATGACAAGATTATCATGAATGACAAAGTTAGCTGGATTTGGCCTTCTTTGGGACACGAGACCCACTCCCATTCCCCGTGCTCACAGTTATTGTGCATGATACCTAATATGATAAAAAAAAATTTTATCAACACACATGAACATTAGCCCCAGTGTCAATACCACCAATCATTTGAGTTAAAAAATAGTATTTGACTCTGGCTACTAACAAAATACCTGTCAGTTAGGGAATCGGAGGCAACCCTCACAGTCACTACATTGGCTTGTGCTTTAGAAGTCAGTGGGGGTATGGACTAATTTTCCTGACCATGGCGAAAATAGTTTTTGGCAATATGATTAGTCCGCCCACAACCCGACACTGAACTGGACTCTCATTTTCATCTTTTGGCATATTGTTATTGAATTTGTTGTTATCAGTTCCACCATTAGCCTTTTTTAGTCCAATTTTCTTAAAAGATTTAGGCTTTGATTTGTGAGAATTTTCAACAATTAAGGCATTGGCTTGAAAAACAGGTTTTTAGACTGTTGGAAAGAACAAGGTTTATCCTTAATTCTTAAAGCAACAAAAAATTCTTCAAGAGAAAAATATTCAGGCTTATTCTTAAGACCTCTAGCAAAGTGAGACCAAGACGGTGGCAATTTCTTAATCAGAGAAGAAACATAAACAGACTCACTTTGTTTGACCCTTTTTGCTTTCATATCATAAATGAGGTTCTCAAACTTAATCAACTTATCAGAAACACTTTTAGTATCAACCATTTGAAAATCTAATCAATCATCAATAGACACACGTTTAAGACCATTTCCAGTCGTACCATAATGATAATCAAGTGCATTCCACAATTCAAATGCAAATCTAGTATGAGAAAAAATACGATAGATACTATCATTATCTATCAGATAAAACACTCAAAATTCTACCATGACAGAGAATATCTTTATCAACAATGTTATCATCTTTGCTAGTAGGGGTCTCAGTAGATTTAGTAGCAGAACTTTCACCATTTTCTTTAAAACCATTTTGAATCACAAAAACAATCCTAATCCGTTGTTACCGACACAAAAACATTTTTCCATCAAAATTTTTAGGCTTGCTAGGCAATGACTTAAGTAAAGCCATGTTCGACAATTATCAAATAATCCTAAATTAATTGAAATACAAATTTCCTCTCTAAACTTGTTAGAAAATTAAGCACAAAAATAGTAGGGAAATTAACTACTAATTTAAGAACAAACAACAATACACTAACAACGTTAACCAAAAATTAAATAGGAGTCAAGTTTAGAGTCTTGGTCGAAGCACGTTGTAGTGCGCTCTTTAGAGAGGAAATGCCCCATTGCACTGGCAGATATGTTAATAGTGCATCCCTCTCCCAAAATTCGACAACCAAATGGTATTTTTGTGTGCAAAGAAGAGAACTCCGAACCACTCGTATACTCCATGCTCAAACCAATGGAGGGAAAGATTAAAGAAAGAGGGGTAGGATTTTTTAAAATAACAACAACAATATTTTCTAGTTTTAGTTTTAATAGAAGGAAGAGTAGGAGCAATCTGTCAACAAGAGCAGTATATGTCAAAATGAAATGGTTTGTCCCATTTTTTTTTAATTTTTTTTGGGTTTGTCCCATTTATTTTTTTCTTGAGATAAAACCGTATCACTTCTATTATTCAATAATATCGTCCGATACAATTTCATCTATCCAATCTGGATAAACCCCATTCGACCAACAAAAAGCCGAAGAGGTGAAAGAAGCAAAATTCGCTAGTCTATGAGCTACTAAATTCGCCTTTCGATGTACATGAAAAAATCCAACACATCTAGACCAGTTAGCAAAGAAATAATATCACCAATAATATTCCCCCGATAGCTTAAATCCTCGTGAGTAGCCGTGACTGCTTGCACGGCCATTACCGAGTCTGTCGAAATCTGCACTGGAGTGAATTGACCATCCCTGACTTGCACTAAACCTTCGTATAAAGCTGTTAATTCCCCCATTAGAACATCTGGAGCATAACTAATTTTTTACCAAAAGCTCTTACAATTCCCCCGTTTGCATCTCGAATAATTCCTCCAAGAGCATACCTCTGTTCCTTATCATTAAAACATGCATCAACATCTAGTCTATAGCAATTAAGAGGAGGTTTGGCCCATTTATCTGCTGAGGTCGACCCTTCCTTCCTTATCTGATATTCATCAATTCTTTATGCAGTTCTAAAGGCCTCAAGAAAGTCTCCAACCCATTCTACAGATTCTTTCAACTTCTTTTTATCTTCCTCATGTATGAAGCTTTGCTTTTCTTTCCAAATTGCCCAAGTAGAACACATGAAATGTTCAAACTTACCTTTTCCCAACCTATCCTTCATCCATAGACCAATGTCCACCACATTTCCATCTTTGAGGCTCTTCAACATATGCCAATACCCTGCATTTTTCCATAAATGTTTGATGCATGTACAATAAAAAATTGCGTGAGTTGTCGTATCATTACTGGATTGGCACAAATCACACCCTCCATTTACTGGCACATGGTGTCTAATTAAATTGAGCTTAGACGGAATGATATTATGAGATGCCCTCCACAAAAAAATTTTAATTTTCGGAGGAATAGACATGGCCCAAATAATTTTCCACCATTTCTCCATCAGTGCCAAAGTGCTAGATTCATGTGATTCAAAAAATCCAATTTCCAGCTTATACCCCTCTCGCACCTGGTAAGACCCTTTTTCATTAAACCTCCAATACCTTGTATCTGCCGTTGTCCTTCTTGTCAGAGGAAGTCGCAAGATTTCATGAGCAACATGCACCAGAAAGCTTTTTTCAACAATATATCTGTTCCATTGCCCTTCACTAATGAGATCACTCACATAATTTAAGTTAGAGCCTGTGTTATGTATCAAGGCAATCTGGTTCTGAAATGAAGGCACCCAATGATCCTCTTCTATTCGTATATTACTTCCATCCCCAATCCGCCACGATAGCCCTTTCTTTAGTAAATCTCGACTCCATAATAAAGACCTCCAAATATACGATGGGTTCGTACCAATTGTTGCATCCATTATATCAACATGCTTAAAATATCTAGCTTTTAGCACTTTCGCAACCAAGCTTTCCGGTCTTCGAATTATTCTCCAAATTTGTTTTTGCCAACAAAGCTTTGTTAAAAGCTCGCAGGCTTCGAAATCCCATTCCCCCTTTACTTTTCGGTTGGCATAGTATATTCCAATTTTTCCAGTGCATTTTTCGATTGCCATCTTCCATCCCCCACCAAAAATTGGAGCAAGCACTTTCAATCCTATCACACATCGTTCCCGGGATTCTAAAACAAGACATGGTGTATGTTAGAATTGCTTGAAGGACTGATTTAATGAGCACTTCCTTACCCCCTTCGGAAAATACTTTGCCTCCCCAACCTTGAATTCTTTTCATAACTCGCTCCTGTAAATATCCAAATTGCAATCCCAAATAGACGTCGTGCCCTTGTACCACCGGGACTGTGAACTCTTTCTTAAAGAACTCAACCATTTCACTACTAGTGTTCGGGCTGAATGTCAAAGCGGATTTCTCATAATTAATTAATTGTCCCGAAGCCTTCTCGTATGTCCTCAGTATCGTACCAATCTGAATACATTCCTCCTTCGTTGCTCCACAAAAAACCAAGCTATCATCAGCGAAAAACAAGTGTGAAATGGGAGGGCATCGGGTAGCAATTCAAACGCCATTTATCAATTTCTTCTCCAAGTGATATTCAAAAAGAGCCGAAAGCCCATGTGTGCAAAGTACAAAAAGATAGGGCGATAACGGTCTACCTTGTCGCAGGCCACATTGAGGGGTGACCGATCCAACTACAGCATTATTTAATGAGAATGAGTAATTCACCGTTTGTACACAATTCATGGTTAGTTCAACCCATCTCCTAGCAAATCCTAGCTTTTCCATTATTGCCTTGAGGAATTGCCATTCCACCCAATCATACGCTTTACTCATATCTAATTTTAATGCCGCATATCCCCGATTACTTGCTCTATGGTTACGAATCCAATGAACACTTTCAAACCCCAATATCACATTACCTGTAATCAACCTTCCTGGTATAAATGCACTCTGGCACTCATCAATTATTATGTTAAGTACTGGCCGAAGTCGATTTGTCATAGCCCGGGCCACAATTTTGTAACATACATTACAAAGGTTTATTGGCCTAAACTCCTTTATAATAACCGGGTCGACCACTTTTGGAATCAGAGTTACAATTGTGCCATTCCATTCCGTCAGATCGCCTCTATTGTTAAGAATATTAAGAACCTCCTTCGTCACCATATCCCCAACTATCGCCCAATATTTCTGATAAAATAGTGTTGGTATTCCATCAGTCCAGGGCTTTATCCAGGATGCATATCAAAGAGAGCTCGTTTCACTTCTTTTTTCGAAAATGGTGCAAAGTGTTTCATTCATGTCCTCCGTTACAACTTTCTTAACTTTCTCAAGAACCATATCCATTTCCACTTCGGATGGGCTGGATGTAGTGAAAAGCTCGTTGAAATAATCCACAATAATGTCTGTCATAGCTGCGGGATCCATACAGAAATCCCCTTGCCGAGACGTCAGTGCCATAATTGTGTTCGTCTTTCTCCTCTTTGAAGCCTGTGAATGGAAATATGGTGTATTTTTATCTCCTTGCTTGAGCCAGGCATTTCTACTTCATTGCTTCCAAAAAATTTCTTCCTTCATTGCAAGGTCCTCCACCTCCTTCTCTAAATCCTTTATCTGAGTTTCCTTTCTTCGCCATTGTTGTGAGTGCTTCATCTCATTTAATTTATCCCTTGATTCCTTTAGTCTTGTAGGCATATTTTTAATTTTCAACTTAGCCCATTCCACCATATCACTGCTGCACTGTTGTATTTTTGTCACTAAGGAAGCATTATTTCCATTAACCAACCAGCTCCTTTCAATCACATCTTTGCAATCATCTTCTGTGCTCCAATATTTCTCGAATCGAAATCTCCTTCGATTTGGAGTTCGATATTCACGCCCCAGCCCTCCTGATATTCTCCATTTTAGATGAATAGCTCTATGATCCGAACAAAAGAATTCTAGTGTATTCATCCTAGCTACCGGATATAGAATACGCCAGTTAATCGAGCTCAAAAATCTGTCCAATTTTTCAAATATAATATCATCTCCAGCCCTTCTATTAACCCACGTGAATTAATCTCCTCCTCCATACATATCTTGTAGCTCACACTCCTCTATTACCGTTCGAAAAGCTTGCATTTGAGCCTCCGGCCTCATACGACCACCTATCTTCTCCGTTTGGTAACATATTTCATTAAAATCGCCCCCATTAACCATGGTATATTCTCCATCTCACCCATTTTCGCCAACCTTCTCATTAATTCCCATGACTCATTTCTCTTTTGAGTCTCCGGGTTTCCGTAAAAACCCATAAACCTCCATTGTTTTTCTCCATCTTGAATAATGCTGTCAACATGCCCCAAAGAAAAAGATTTTACAGTCACCGTGATGGTGTCTTTCAACAATAACATCAAACCACCATTTTTCCCCACACAATTAACCACAAATAGGCCTGTAAACCCCAACCAATGTTAGATAAATGTTTTTATCAAGATTTTGATGATTATGTTTAAATGAGTTTTTATACCAAAACAATGATAATAAATGTTGTCCAAATACTCCTAAATGATTTAAAATGTTTTTGCTAATTTTTGGAGTATTTCTTAGCATTTATTTTTCGATAAAAATGGACAACACTTTTTGATGGTTTTGTTTAAATTGGTTTTTACACCAAAACTATGTTTATAAATGTTGTCCAAATACGTTGATTTAAAATGTTTTTACTAATTTTTTGGAGTATTTTCTTGAAGTTTATTTTTGATAAAAATCGGACAACATTTAATATTGGAGGTCGAAAGTCATCAAAGCATCGGCCGTGTACACAAGAAGAAAAGAAAACACAAAGCAGTAACATCTTGGACTTGAAAATTGGAGCGGGGGACCGGTCAGCAGGGGCCGATCGGTCGCACCCTAGGGCGGCCGGTCGCACTTCCGTCGACCGGTCGACCCCCTGACGACACATGCACTGGATCGTACTTTCTTTTTCAAACGTTCGAAATCTTAAACAGGCAACCGGTCGCCCTATGTTATTTTTGTGACAAAGAAAATTATACCGTTTGAATTCTTTTGACAAACAAGATTTACTTTTCATTTTTGAACAATATTTCTACATCTTGTGATCCTCTTTTTGTAGACAAAAGTGAAGAAGAATGAGCCTATGTTGGGAGCCTATGTTGGTGAAAACTTCCCTATAAATAGAGGATGAATTGAAGACACAAGATAACAACACAAGCAAATTCACAACAAGAAATCTGCAAATTTCCAAGCTTTCATATTCAACACTCTTGTTGTATTTATAGCCTAAGTATTTCACTTTCACATCTTGAGGTCTAGGCTTTATTTCTTGATTACACTTGCACTCAAATTGTAATATTCATTATTGAGTTGTAATCTTGATTTTTGTCATCATTCAACACAAGACATCCTTGTGAGTATTCTTGTGGAAAGAATACACTTGGGTGATCTAGGTGATAGGTGTTTCAAGAGTGTGGTGCTCTTGAGGTATTGAAGAATTTGGTATTCTTCAAGGTTGAAGATTGTGGTAATCTTCACAAGGTGCCGTTGGAGATTGTGGTAATCTTCAAGAGAGATTGTGGTAATCTCAAAGGCGGTGTTGTAGAAGAGTGTGGTGCTCTTCAAGGTGATGTTGTAAGTTGTTGTATTAATTTTGGTAATTAATAAAATCTTTTTCTTTTTGAAATCCATCCAGGATATACTGGGGTGGTAGAGGATTAGGCCCTAGGTGGGTTGAACCTCTATAAATCAACGCGTGTTGTTTACATTCCGCACCTTTATTATTGTCTTGGCGTATTTGATTCAAAAAAGAGGGTGAAATAGAAAAGATGGAGATAATCTATTCACCCCTCCTCTAGATTATCGTAGCCGCTTGGACTTACAAGTGGTATCAGAGCCAAACTCTTTGGCAAGCTCGTCCCACATCGCGAGTAAAGAGGAACGATCATCGGCTACGAATGAAGTCTACCTTACCGGCGCCTCCACCACCAAGCCACCACTATTCGATTCCAAAAATTTTACATTTTGGAAAGAAAGAATGGAATGCTATCTACAAGGTTGCGGGTTCGATATTTGGAATACGGTCGTAAATGAAGAATCCATTTCAATGATGGACACACCACACAAAGGCCTCAAAGAGCTCAATGTTGAAGAGAAGAAAATCATATCTCTAAATGGTAAAGCTCTTAATGTTATTTATTGTTCACTTACCATTTTGGAATATAATCATATTGTAGGAATTAAATCGGCACATAAAGTATGGAGAAAATTAGAATAAGTATATGCAAATGAAAGGAGCCACTCAAAAGCATTTACTTCTCAAATGGATACAAACCCAACATGGGATGAGCTTCCTACAACTTCCGACGTCGATGAAAACGAACGATGTCTTATGGGCTTCGAATAAGAAAACGAGGTAAGTTCAAAACCCTCCACTTCTTATGATAACGAATTACAAAATGATTATAGTGATTTGCAAAATGATTTTGATGAACTTCAAAATGAATTCCAAATCTTACTTGTTAAATACAAAAATTTGAAAAAGGAATTCAATATTTTGAAAATTGATAAGAATAATTTATTTTCCTCCTATGAATCACTTTCATGTGATCACACCACCACACTTGACAAGGTTAGAAACCTTGAAAAAGAAAATAGTACTCTTGTTGAGGATATTAATTGCATGAAAAATGATTTATCAAAATCCAACTTGAGTACCGATATTATTGATGTTCATAGTTGTGATAAATTGAAACAAGGACTTGATCATAAGCCTAGTGTTGTTAATTATGTGAAAAGAAATCAAGTCCCTATGTATGTTGGTCATTATGCTCCTAAAATTACTACTTGCTTTTATTGTGGTAAAACGGGTAACACGGTTAATACTTGTCGGGCTAGAAATAGCTCTAATTATTATTGGAGACCTAAAAGTCTCAAAGCTAATTCCAAAGGACCCAAACACTTGAGGGTACCACAAAATAATGTCATATTAGGTACCCAACGAAATAATAATCGAAGAAAATTCATACCGCTAAGAAAACATCGAATGACCATTTCATTTGATCAAAGGAGAAAACATTTTCAACAAAGTCATTTTCCAAGAAGAGGAAATAATCAAAAATGGGATGAACAAAATCCTTGGAAGTGGCAAAGACATCATCAACAAGATGATTTTCCAAGAGAAAGACACTTTCAAAAAAGGGAAAGCCACAATGCTTGGAAATGGAGCAATTGGAGAAACCATCATCAACAAGAAGATTTTCAAAAGGGAAGATACCATCAACAATGGGAACGGCACAACCCATGGAAATGGCGAAATTGGTAAACCGTATCTCCCTATTTAAATATGCATTTTTATCTTCTTTGCATGTTTTTATTTGTGTCTTTATTGCAATATGAGTTTTCATATTTTTAAAATTTAGGTCTTCAATATATTTGTGAGTTTCAAAATATTTTTGAAAAAAAGACCTTGCATGATGTGTCTAAAACTCTTGTGCATTTAATTAGACTTATGTGGTTTATTATCTCCTATGTAGTTATATAGCACAAGCATGCTTAAGATATCTTTTATTGCTTAGCCTACACATGTATTATTGTGTTTGTGCAAAATTTGGTTGAAGAATTGTGTAGGATTTACATATGGTTATCTACTCGTAATATATCAAGAGAAACATGAATTATCGAGGTACGCTCATTATTGTTATTCATCTCATAGACTCGATACATGTTGTGCCATATGCCTATGTGCTTATTTTATACAAGTGCCATTAAGAAGGTAATGATTTTGATATAATATTTGCACTCATAGCACATTTAGAAATTATTTGCACTTTACTTGCCCATTCTTGTTTTGAGAAAATTTCAAGCTTTACCAAATGGATGTTAAATCCAATTTTCTAAATGGTTTTATTCAAATAGAAGTCTATCGGAGTTTAAAATTTTAGGCCAAATGATTTTTATAAAAGGCCTTGTACGATTGATACAAGTACCCCGTATATGGTTTGATAGACTTAGCTATTTTTGCAAAATAATTTTACAAAAGGTAAAGTTGATACTACACTTCTTGTTTTAAAATGGGGCAAGGTTGTTTACTTGTGCAAATTTATGTTGATAATATTTTTGGTGCTACTAATGAATATTTGTGCAAGATATTTTTCCAAGTCAATGCAAGGTGAACCTAAGATGATCATGATGAGGGAAGCACAAATTTGATCATTGGAATGCCAAGAAGGTGATTATATTCCACACCCAAAAGAAGAAGTGAGACATTGAAGAAGAAAGAACTATTTCAACCTATATGGCTACAAATGCGAAAACTGACAAAAGGTTGAAGTAGGCATTGACAAACGAATTCGAGGTATGTTCATTCGTTTATTATTCCTTGGACTCGGCATTCTATATGCCTTATGTCTATATGCTCGACTTAAAACAATCCCAACGAATCTCTTTAAAGTGCCGTTAAAAGAAATTTTCAAATATGTGTAAGGCACTTCTTCTTATGACTTGTTTATCCAAAGTTTTAAAACATTATTATTTTTCGGGATAACAAGTCCAGTGATTACAATTTCTCAAAATATGGTTCGTCATATTCAAACTAAACATATTGAGATTCGATATATTTTTCTAAGGGATTGCGTTTCTAAAAAACTTGAGATGTGTTTAATTCAGTCTCAAAGATAACTCGCGGATATTTGCTAATCGCCGAGTATTTTACCTCATTTCGAGCTTGACTTTGACATAATGTATATTGAATGAGGTCTACGTTTGCATTTTGCACGTTTTTAAAACTTAGGGGCGAAAAATCGGATTTTTGGTTCAAACCTCGGATTTTGGAAAAGCAGAATGAAAAATCAGTTCGATCGTGGGGCAAGGTCGGCCGTGCGCCCATGACGCGTCGCCGCCGCCATGCCCCCAACCGGTCGACCATAGCAAAAATTTGGTTAAAAATGTTTCTGTTCTCAGCATTTGCCATTTTGGTCGTTTGGGTTCATTTTTCGTCCCCTTTGCACTTTTCACACAAATTTCACTTCAAATTTGTTTTATTGCATACATTTTATATTTTGGACCTCATGAGGCTCGATTATCATCATCATTGCTCATCTTTACCGATTAAATGGTAAGAATTTCTCTTTTTTATCTCAATTGGGTTGAACCCTTGAGAATGTACTTATATCTTGCTACTTTGATGAAATTCTTGTATTAATATGTTGTTTATGATGATTGATGATGTATGAATATTGTTGTATTGCAATTGGTGATGAAATTTTTTGGCTTAAACGAATCACAAAGGTGTTATATTTCTCTTGTTTTATTCGACGCACGCCAAGTGTCCGACAAAATATTTCAATGAAAAAATCATCACCTACATGATTCTCTTGATTTGAAAAGTCTTATAAGTTTATAGAGATCATGTTTTATTAATCAAATGAGCTTTTACAAATCAAATGAGCAATTTTTCCCTTTTATTCGGAATTTAAGCTTAAATGCTCAATATGCTCGATAAATCTATAAAATTGCGCACTTTGATATAATTGTATGATGTTTTTATCGTGCTAACATTATTTTTGATGATTCCAAAGGGGGAGAAACAAGAAAAACGCTCATAAGCTCAAAGAAGCGTAAATAAGCTCGCAAGAAAAGCTATTAGCTAAAGCTCTTAAAAGCCAAAAGCTATGGATTATACTTGGTCCATGTGATGTATTATGGACTTTTATACTTGACTAATGATGCTTTTGTGATAGGGGGAGCTTATAAGCTCATGATATTCAAGCTTAAGTTGTAAAAGCTAAGCTTTAAGCTTTTAGTTGTTGCTTGTATACTTGTTCTTGATATGCATATTGATAGGGGGAGCTTGTGCAAAAATCATTTTGAAAAATCTTTGCTCCTATCCTTGTGTGTTTGTACTTATGATAAATCTTGCTTATAATGGATTGATGTTTTAGACCGGAAAATTTGTTTTGTTTTAAAATCAACTTCCTAAAATTGTTTTGGTTTGTAATCATAAAAAAGGGGGAGTTTGTTAGATAAATGTTTTTATCAAGATTTTGATGATTATGTTTAAATGAGTTTTTATACCAAAACAATGATAATAAATGTTGTCCAAATACTCCTAAATGATTTAAAATATTTTTGCTAATTTTTGGAGTATTTCTTAGAATTTATTTTTCGATAAAAATGGACAACACTTTTTGATGGTTTTGTTTAAATTGGTTTTTACACCAAAACTATGTTTATAAATGTTGTCAAAATACTCCCCAGTGATTTAAAATGTTTTTACTAATTTTTGGAGTATTTCTTGAAGTTTATTTTTGATAAAAATCGGACAACATTTAATATTGGAGGTCGGCCAGTCGCTCAAAGCATCGGCCGATACGAAGAAAAGAAAACACGAAGCAGAACATCTTGGACTTGAAAATTGGAGGCGGGGACCGGTCAAGCATGGGGCCGACCAGTCGCCCCCCGTCGGCCAAGTCGACCCCACGACGACTGCACTGGATCGCACATTCTTTTTCAAAGCGTTCGAAATCTTAAGCAGGGCAACCGGCCGCCCTATGTTATTTTGTGACAGCAAAATTATACCGTTTGAATTCTTTGACAGCAAGATTTACTTTTCATTTTTTAACAATATTTCTACATCTTGTGATCCTCTTTTTGTAGACAAAAGTGAAGAAGAATGAGCATATGTTGGGAGCCTATGTTGGTGAAAACTTCCCTATAAATAGAGGATGAATTGAAGACACAAGATAACAACACAAGCAAATTCAAAACAAGAAATCTGCAAATTTCCAAGCTTTCATATTCAACACTCTTGTTGTATTTATAGCCTAAGTATTTCACTTTCACATCTTGAGGTCTAGGCTTTATTTCTTGATTACACTTGCACTCAAATTGTAATATTTATTATTGAGTTGTAATCTTGATTTTTGTCATCATTCAACACAAGACATCCTTATGAGTATTCTTGTGGAAAAAATACAATTGGGTGATCTAGGTGATAGGTGTTTCAAGAGTGTGGTGCTCTTGAGCTATTGAAGAATTTGGTATTCTTCAAGGTTGAAGATTGTGGTAATCTTCAAGAGAGATTGTGGTAATCTCAAAGGTGGTGTTGTAGAAGAGTGTGGTGCTCTTCAAGGTGATGTTGTAAGGTGTTGTATTAATTTTAGTAATTAATAAAATCTTTTTTCTTTTTGAAATCCATCCCGGATATACTGGGGTGGTAGAGGATTAGGCCCTAGGTGGGTTGAACCTCTATAAATCGACGCGTGTTGTTTACATTCCACACCTTTATTATTGTCTTGGCGTATTTGATTCGAAAAAGAGGGCGAAATCGAAAAGATGGAGATAATCTATTCACCCCCTCTAGATTATCGTAGCCGCTTGGACTTACAAACCATTCTTTCCATCTTTTGCAATTATAATCTCTTATTCGTGTTTCGCACAAAAATAAGAGATCGGGATCTTCCGCTGCGACAAGTCACTTCAGTTCGCGGAATGCTCGTTGGTTCCCAAGCCCCTGAGCATTCCAAATTATGCAACTCATGATTCTTGGCGGGGTTGCATAGCAATCCCCGCCGTTTCAGAAGTGTCCATATCATTTATACCTGTGTCATCAGATTCTCTTTCTTGACCAACGTTCTGTTTTTTCGAGTAGTTGCTCTCTCCTTCCTGATTGTTATCTGCTGCATTTAATCTACTTTTGTTCACCTTGCCCTTCTTTGGAGAATTAATCTTCTTTCCCACAGCCTGTGCAAGCCGTTTCCACTTTTTCGGGCTTCTCCCTGTCGAAGGCTCAATATTATTATCATTCGATGATCCTTGAGAGTTGTCTACCGTGACCAGTTCCAGGCCCGTGACTACCATAGACCCCTTTTTGCCTACATGTTCCGTTTTATTTTCCCGGTTTTCTTCTACCCGTATAACCTTCCTATCCACTGTTAGTCCAAGTGGCTACGATAATCTAGAGGGGGGTGAATAGATTATCTCAGTTTTTCAGATTTTGCCCTCTTTTTCGAAAAACTCAAGCAAATATGAAATGCTAAGTGCGGAAATTAAATAGCACACTTCGATTTATAGAGGTTCAACCCACATAGGGCCTAATCCTCTACCACCCCAGTATATCCGGGATAGATTTCAAAAAGAAATTTTTTTTTATTAATTTACCAAAAATTAATACAACACCTTGAGGATTACCACAACCCTCTTACACCACCTTGAGGATTACCACAACCCTCTTACAACACCTTTGAAGATTACCACAACCTTCAAACACCTATCACCTAGATCACCCAAGTGTATTCTTACCACAAGAATACTCACAAGGATGTCTTGTGTTGAATGATGACCAAAATCAAGATTACAACTCAATAATGATTGATACAATATGAGTACAAGTGTAATCAAGAATTGAAAGTCTAGACCTCAAATTTGTGCAAGTGAAAGTGCTAAGGCTGATACAACAAGATATATGAAAGTGTTTGCTTGATTGCTCTTTGCTTGTGTAGAATGTTGTGTCTTGTTGCTTGAATGAAGCCTCTATTTATAGGAGAGGAATTGGCTTTCATTTCTAGACATAGGCTCCTCATTGGGGAGTGATTTGCTGCAAAAGAAACCATTTAAAATCATCAATATAGTTGTTAGAAATCAATCCCACAAAATAGGGAAACACATGCGAAAATGCAACGGATAGTTTCTTTGATAAACTAGGGTGCGACCGGTCATGCAGAGATAAGATTGAAATTGAATTCTGCTATTTTTACGGGGGACCGGTCGGAGAAGTGCGGCCGGTGCCGCCCTTGGTCTTGATAGGTTGGGGTTGATAAAAAATCGAAACAGAGATCGAACCAAAAGAGGTGCTCCAGGTGCACGGTCGCCCAGGTCGGTCGACCGTCCTCTCTCTCTCTTTTTTCTACGTCCCATTTTCTGTTTCAAAACTCAACTCAGTGCGGGTTGCCCTATAGGCGGCCGGTCGAGAAACTGAAACAAATGTGTTTCCAATTTTTTATCGAAAATAAACTTCAAAAAATACTCAGAAAAATAGTAAAAACATTTTAAAGTCGATCGGAAGTATTTAGACAACATTTAGGGACATTGTTTTGGTTTAAAAACTCATTTGAACAAAACCGAACAAAATCATCAAAATTATGATAAAAACATTTATCCAACATCCACATCCAACACTACTTTATCCATCTTCCTTCCTTCTGATACTTCATGTAGGTGCTCTTTAGTGACTGGAATTAGACTTCCTTCCCCTTCTTCTTGTGAGATGCCCATATTATTGTTTAGATCATTTGAATGAGAACCCGCCTCATCCTGCTGCTCCTTTCTATTTTCTCTCATTCCTTGCCTTTGTCTGGTGTATACTCCTGGTAGATTAGCCCTCAACCAATTTCCATATGGCAATTCAGTTTCCAGTTTATTCCCTTCATCGCATTCTCTCCATGAATGTCCAATTTTTCCACATGCGTAACAAAAATCCGGCAATTTTTCGTATGTGAGAAGCACAATAACATCATCATCTCCTCTTTCTCCTTTAAATAGTATATGGTCTTGTAGTGGTTTCGTAATATTTATCGAAACCCTAATTCTGGCATATTTCCCATACAAAAACCCCGCCTCTCCTCGATCAATTTCCATCACTTTTCCAATCTTATTTCCTATCCCTCGAATTATATCCTCTTGCATCAATGCCATTGGTAAATTATGACATTGAATCCAAGTATCCATTTGGTCGAATGTCATTAATTCTGGATTCTCAAACCCGTTCAATTCCTTGAATAGAACCAAATCTCTGAAAAAGTGCCAAGGTCCACCCGTAAGAGCTCTCCTCCTATCCATAAGATTGTGGAATTCCAATATAAATATATTATCGCCGACTGCTTCTATATCAATTCGTTTTGTAGCCTGGAGGATTGTGGGGATATGTTGTTTAAACGTGTCACGATTAACCATTCTATTGGCGAAAACTTTTGCTACAAAGCACTTAAGCATTTTGTCTTCGCCCCGCTTTCGCACGTCTTCATCCACCATTAGGGTTAGGGTTCCGCCTTTACTTGATACACTGATGTTCTTAATTCTCCGTAATATCTCTTCATGATCCATTGCGTTATGAATTGTTGTGATCTCTTTCAACCACCAAAGATGAAGATCACCTTGATGGAAAGAGCCTACACTAGGGCAGGATGTCAACCCTAATTAGGTTTTCTCTCTAGAGAGAAAACGTAGCAGGGAGTGTATTTTCACTGTGCCGACATCATCTTGGGGTTTGTCCCATTTATAATGCAAGCTAAAAGCATATTTTCTTGACCCATTACAATCACCAGGAAATGGGAAAGTAGGTATCATCTAGCCGTCAATGGCTAAAGAATAGGGACATTTGTTTTAAATCAAAAAAAAAATATTACCAACATGATTTTCATATGCAATTGCAGGTGGCTTCGCTTGAAAATATAATACAAAAAGATGAAGTTGACATAGCTTAGACTACTATACATTTATTTTATTTTTGAGTCTTCATTTACTTCTATCTAATGTATGGTGCAAGTTGGAGGCGAGATTGTAACTTTTATCCGTAATTATAAATTGGTGGCAAAACTATCCCCATCAAATTCACGTTTTGGAAAAAAGGCATTGCAACATTTTGCAAAAATTAGGTCCTTTTTTCCACCCAGAAATTGAATATTTTACCAAGAAAATGTCATGTGACGGAGGCATAAAGTTTGCAATTTTCTGCAAAAGCTCAATTAACGATTTGTTTTTTAATAAAGAATACCATTTTACTTTATATAAAACATTTTTTTTATTTTTCTCACATTTTATAGAGAAGATGTAACTTTTAGTGCACTAATAATAGTATTTCAGTTTAGCTATTTCGATTGATCAATTTGAGCCAAGACTTTATTAAATACAAAAAAAAAACGTTAAATTGATATTTTTGTTTAATATGAAACCATTATAATAAATTATTAGGCCATTTAACATTTTCATATGAACACCAGTAATTGTGGAAACATGCCTTTCAATTTTGGTACGAAATATAAACAGATAAGTAATTAATAAGATACTTGACCAAGTTGATGTGACACATAATTAGACACAAATCTAATCCATTTTATGTTGGAATTTTATAACAATAACCATAAAATTCACATAATCATCCTAGATGCGGAAAATTCTAGGATATAAACATCATGATTCAAATCATCAAAGATTTACGGAATTGTGAAATACCTGGATCCATAGCAAGATTTGTGTGCGAATACCTCACCGAACGATCTATCCGGATACGAACGGCTTGAATGTACCAACACGAACGGCACGAACGATTTGAATCGGTATTATGATCTTCCTCAACTAAATCTCCGGATTCCTTATGGGACCTTCGTTTTCTTTCTTGATGGGGAGAATATAAAACTATTTGTGATTTAGTATATTGGGGACCACAACCATAGGGTTCTTTATATAGGTATCAATTAGGGTTCCCATAATCCCCTAAGTTGATTCCTATTAGGTATCTACTCTTTGTTTCCATATCAAATTCAGTAGCCTTAGGACTCCACCGGATTTAGATCACTTAATTAGTCGATAATAATTAAATGACAAATATAATTATAATTAAATATGTTGCCCATATATTAGGAATTAAATAATTCCTAACAATCTCCCACTTGGGCTACATATTGTTCCATAAATAATTATATTTCCTTACGTGCACAACTGTATGTCATTTATTCTTTGACTACTGCTTGACAATCTGGTCCATCTCATACACTAGCAATGAGACTATCCCAATTTTCGTCACATTCAATATCGTGACTAAACCAAGATAATCACCATACTAGTACACTCAATGACATAGATCAAATATGGAGAGCAGCATGGAAATATCATGCAAGGTGATCTTAATCATGCCTATTTCCAACTGGTCCAACTTTAATCTTTAATGAGATCAATCCATATGCAATGTAAAATATCACAAGTATACAAATAATTGAATTCAGAAATAATATAACCATCGACTTTATTCTGCAGAAAACCAAATGGTCCAAAAGCTGAAACAAAATACATAGAACATAAACTCCCACTAAACTAAGGTAAAATCTGGAATAACACCCATATGAGCAGTATGCTCGTGAAAGACCTTCGGTGTTAATGCCTTAGTTAAAGGATCTGCTAGCATAACATTTGTCCTTATATGTTCTATGGAAATCTGTTTATTCTGAACTCTTTCCTTAACAACAAGAAACTTGATGTCAATGAATTTTGATTTCATCGAACTTCTATTGTTATTGGAGTAAAGCATTTGAATTATTGTCACAAAAAATCTTCAATGGCCTCTCAATGCCATCCACCACACGCATGACCCGGTGACAATTCGTAGCAAATCCCATGGTTGGATGCTTCATACCATGCAATAAACTCGCGGCCATGGTGGAGGAAGCTATAAGTGTCTTTTGAGACTTCCAAGAGATAGCTCCACCCGCCAATGTAAACACGTATCCGGATGTGGAGCGCTTGCTATCTTGACATCGGCAAAATCGAGTCGAGTACCCAATGATCTCCAAAATGTCGATCTCCGATAAGTGAGCATGTAATCCATTGTTCTCTTCAAATACCGCATCACGCGTTTGGTCGCTTTCAATGTTGCTCGCCAGGATTGCTCAAATATCTACCCAAAACTCCCACTATAAATGCCAAGTCGGGACGAGAACAAACTTGAGCATACATAAGATTTCCACGGCCGACGCATAAGGAATCTTTCGCATCTCTTTCCTTTTGAAGTCATTATCAGGCCTTTGTTTGAGACTAAAATTGTCTCCTTTAGCCACAGGGTATCTAAAGGCTTACACTCTTTCATGTCGAATCTTGTAAAACCTTATTGATATAGCTCTTTTGTGATAACCCAAGAGTACCTCGAGAGCGATCTCTAAGTAATTGGATTCCTAATACAAAAGAGGCTTCACCAAGATCTTTTATTTGAATTTCTTCGTGGCCGAAATCTCTTAGTTTCACCAATAAGTCTATATATTTGCTTGCGAAGAAGAATATCATCGACATATAAGACTAAGAAAATATATTTACTCCCACTAAACTTGTGATATACACGATCATCAACGACATTCACTTCAAAACCATAGGAAATGATTACTTGATGAAACTTGTGATACCATTGTCGGGAAGCTTGCTTAAGCCCGTAGATGGATTTCTTTAATTTGCAAACCATAGACTTTGGATCTCCGGATACAAAGTTTTTCGTTGCACCATATAGATCGTTTCTTCAATGTCTCCATTGAGAAACGCGATCTTCACATCCATCGATGTAGCTCCAAATCAAAATGAGCTACGGTGTCATAATTATTCTAAAAGAGTCCTTTGAAGATCTTTGGGAGAAGGTCTCTTTGTAGTCGATGCCCTCCTTTTGAGTGAAACCTTTTGCGACTAGAGAGCCTTATATCTTTCGATATTGCCTTTTGAATCCCTTTTGGTTTTAAATATCCATTTACAACCAATGGGTTTTAAATACCTTTAAGCAATTCGACAAGATCCCAAACGCCATTGTCGCTCATAGACTTCATCTCATCTTTCATGGCATCAATCCACTTTTGAGAGTTGAAGTGCGCATGGCTTGTCCAAAGGTGATTTGGATCATCCTCTGTCAAACCAATGCCATCCTCATGTTCTTGGAGAAATACTATGTAATCGTGCGAAATTGCACTTCTCATTTCTCTAGTGGATCTCCTTAATGGCACCTCTTGAGGTTCTTGAGTTTGTTCTTGACTAATGGAGGAAGAATCTCATTGTTGCCTTGAGTTGGAATGATGTCGGGGCATGGATCGAACATCATTTTCTAAAGTCGGAATCATTTCTTGAGCGACAATAGGTATGGAGACCAAATCATTTGTTAGTAACAAATTCTTCCTCAAAGACAACATTCCTTATGATCTCTTCCTCCCAAACTCAACATCCTCAAGAAATCTAGCATTTCCGTTTGAAAAAGGTTCTTGATGTGGGATTGTAAAACTTATACCCCGAGAGTATTCGGATAACCAACAAAATAACATTGACTAACCGTTCGAGTCCAATTTGCCTTCATGCGGCTTATAAGGCCGCGCACCATTTGGACAACCCCAAATGTGCAAGTGCCTAATCTTTGGGTTTCTTGCCCATCCAAAGTTCATAAGGGGTTTTGGTAACTGCTTTGCTTGGCACCCTATTTAGAATATGTACTGCAATCTTTAAGGCTTCTCCCCAAAGTGACTCTGGTAAGGATGAATGACTAATCATGCTCCTCACCATATCCTTAAGAGTTCGGTTTAATCGTTCAAAGAACACCATTCATGCTAGGTGTCCCGGCATTGTGTATTGCGGAATGATTCCACACTCTTTGAGGAAAAGTGCGAAGGGTCCAGGGCGTTGTTCACGATCCATCATATCGGTAGTAATATTCACCTCCACGGTCCGATCTTATGGCTTAATTTTCTTTCAAGTCGAAGTTCAACTTGACTTTAAAAGACTTAAAAACATCCAAGGATTGGGATTTCTCATGAATCAAATATAGGTAGCCAGAATCTCAGAGTAATCGTACATGAACGTGATGAAGTATCGTTGTGCATTCCGAGGATGCCGTAGGGAATGGACCACAAATGTCGGTGTGAATAAGTTCTAAGACATCCTTAGCTCTTTCGGTACCTAATTTCCTTATATTTGTTCGTTTCCCTTGATGCACTCAACACGGACTTGAAAATCTGTTAGATCAGGGGATCAGGATTCCATCCAACACAAGCCGTTGCATTCTTTGCTTAGAGATATGCCACTAAACGCTTGTGCCACATAATGTGAGAATCCTCAACGAATTTTCTCTTTGTACCCTTTGAAGAAGTTTGCGAGTATAATGTTATGGGAACTAACAACATCAAGCATATAAAGATTATCAATTAAGGAGCCGATTACCCAATAAGATTTGAATTTTGAAAAAAACTAACTTTATTATTTCCAAAAGAACAAGAAAAACCCAATTTGTCCAAACTAGAAATAGAAACTAAATTTCGTAGAAAAGATGGTGCAACAAATGTTTCAAATAAATCCAAATAAAAACCACTCCTAAATTGTAATCTAAAAGTTCCTATAACCTACTTTGCAACTTTATTGCCGTCGCCCACATAGATGAATCTTTCGGCATCACTTGGCGGTCGGCTCTACAGTAACCCCTTCTTTACGCGTTGATCGGCGTCTTGGGACAATCTTTCTTCATGTGTCCGGTTTCTTTCTTGCGAAATAGCGAGTTTTTAGCCTCAATCTTTGCTTTTCTGCTGAGAAGACCTTCTGCAGCCTTTAGTTCTCTTTTTCTTCTTGTTTTGAGAGGAAGATGTCAAATGAGCACTTCGGTCTTATCTCTTTCTTTGTCTCTCTTCGCATGCACACGAGTGAGATATAAGCTCATTTAGGTTCCATTTATCCTTTTGAGTGTTGTAACTCACTTTGAATTGCCCAAAGTGTGTAGGAAGCGAGATCAAAACCAAGTGCACAAGCAAGACATCGAGACACATCCGGCCGGTGCCTTTAGTTTTGATGCAGATTAGACATCTCCATAATATACTCCTTATGTTCCTTTGCCCTTGTACTTCATGGAAACGAGTGTGGCCAAAAGGCTACTCGCCTCCGACTTTTCATTAGAACAAATCTTCTTGAATGGACTCAAGAAACTTTTGGCATTCTCACTCTCAACCATAGAGCCTCGAAATGCCTCAGGAATGGAGCGCTTCATGATCATTAAACTCATTCGATTCGATTGATCCCACTTCTCAATTTTGGCCTCATTAGGGTCATCCGGAAATGTGATGAGTCGATCCGACGAAGAGCGAGATCCAAATCCATACAACCGAGAACAATCTCTACGGTTTCTTTCCAAATCTTGAAGTTTGTCCCACTTAGCATTGGGATATTGTTGACTTGAGCGGAAACATTAGTAGCTGTAGCAATCGAAACTGAATGGAGAACAATTATTAACATACTCATAAACATGCATGTCATAAAATAATTTAGACATGAAAAATAAATTAGGGACTCATGACAAGGTACCGAGTACAACATTAATCTCCATCGAAGGACAGAAAATTAATTGCAAGTGGTATTCTTGTTGTAATGATCAAGCATTGATAATAAGTTCTATCAAAAAAAAAGTCTATCGAAGGACGGACAAATGCTCACATGAAAATCTGTATAATTATCACATACTTATCATCACATGTGTGTTGTTATTCGCCAAATGCGTGTCAAACCGGAAGGGTGATCACGATCGCATAATTAACTCCACACCATCTATGTAATTTCAATAAAGTCACTCTCTACAACAGAGGTTTAGAGGTTATGAAGGCAACATGATGTTTCAATTAACTTAATTGAATATTACTAGACCAATTAAGCAAGGAACAATTAATAATTAACTTAATATAATTGTTGCTTAATTAAACAACATTAAATGTCATCCCTAGTTTAATTTTAATTAAAGTCTAGAAACCAAATTAAACTTTAATTAAACTGTATTTAGATTAAAGCCAAAAAGACGTAATCAAGCTAAAATCTAATATGAATTGATCAAGTTTAAAAAGAAAGGCTAAGACTGAATTTTAAGATGAACAAACTAATCCAGCACATCTAATTAAACTAAAATCATAATTAATGAAGGCCCAAACCTTTTAAACGTGAAAAATTGACTGCATAAGGGTTAATGTCCTAATTGCATAAAAGTCCTAAAGTTCCTTTTAACAATGAATGGGCCCCAAACAAAGAATAATCACAGATTGACACAAATTCAGGATAATGGGTAGCCAAGGAAAATTTTCAGTATCACATTAACCCCTCATATTTCCAAAAGGAACAGAAATACCCTCTTCTCCATCAACACCCGGTTTTCGCCAAATCACAAAATCCCATCGCCATGTTTCAATATACGCATTCAGAAACATATCTTATCAGAATGAATTCGTCAATGGACAATAATGATATCCAAAAGGTCAATGTACAGGTTCATGTTTATCAATAAACAAAACTTCATAGGCCCAATTCTGATTTTACAGATTCGAAAGATCACGGCACAAACTCAAGATTGCGTTCAACAGGAAAATATCTCAAATTCTTTATATACCAAATTGAATCACAAAAGAAAACAAGAATAGCATATCGAACCCTTAAACCAAGAATTTGGATTTCGAAATTTCTCAAGAATCGAACAGAGAAACCCAAACAATAAAAACAGGGATCGCATATGTATAAATTGAACATTCCAAGAACCATAAGGAATTCAGAATATAACAAAAGTTTATCTCGCATCAAACTGGATCCGATAATTTACGAAATTTAATATCAGCATACATACTTTATTCAAAATCACCAAAGTCACAGATCAACGTGATAAGCATAAATATTCCATAAATCCCAACTATTAAGCAATGATGACTGCTCTGATACCACTTGTTGGAATTTTATAACAATAACCATAAAATTCACATAATCATCCTAGATGCGGAAAATTCTAGGATATAAACATCATGCTTCAAATCATCAAAGATTTACGGAATTGTGAAATACCTGGATCCATAACAAGATTTGTGTGCGAATACCTCACTGAACGATCTATCCGGATACGAACGGCTTGAATGTACCAACACGAACGGCACAAACGATTTGAATCGGTATTATGATCTTCCTCAACTAAATCTCCGGATTCCTTATGGGACCTTCGTTTTCTTTCTTGATGGGGAGAATAGAAAACTATTTGTGATTTAGTATATTGGGGACCACAACCATAGGGTTCTTTATATAGGTATCAATTAGGGTTCCTATAATCCCCTAAGTTGATTCCTATTAGGTATCTACTCTTTGTTTCCATATCAAATTCAGTAGCCTTAGGACTCCACCGGATTTAGATCACTTAATTAGTCCAATAATAATTAAATGACAAATATAATTATAATTAAATATGTTGCCCATATATTAGGAATTAAATAATTCCTAACATTTTATTGTATTATTGATTTTGTTTGAAATACTATTTTTATTAACAAAACTTTTTTTAAAATTTCCTATATCAACAAAGTTTACATTATCCTTGAGCTAACTAAAAGGTTCATAAATTTGCCCCCTAAATCATGAATTATATACCTTTCTTATATAGTCTTTATAGAATGATAGGCAAAGTAAAATCGATCTTTTATTTAATGTAGCGATATTTTTTTTTGTCTATTAATATATTTTTAGGTAGTTCTTGGTAGAAACATGGTTATTCACGATTTTATATGGATTATTTCAATGTGGGGAAAATCCTTTGATCTAGGAGAGTTGGTACTTCAAATTAGAACAATTTGTAAATACTGCCATTTTCGTGTTCGTCCAAGGACTTGATCTTGTGCTTTGAGGTCTAAACGAACCATCTTGTATAATCCAAAAAGTTCTGTGTGACCCCATATTTTTTACCTTTTTCCTAACATTAGATAATAGATACCCCATGTTTTAGAAACACAATGTTAAAATGAAATATCCGCTTAGATTTGATTTTGTATTACGCTTTACCTCTCGTAAACAAAAAAAATTTCAAATGCACCTTTACGATTTGTAAAATATTACGATTATCCCTATCATTTAAGGTAGAATCAAACATTCAAACACAAGTTTTTTTTTTAATGTAATTTTGAAATTTCTCTTGATTTTTTTTAACTACCCCAAACCTCGAGGGTAGTTTTTGTAATTATCCTTATTAAATTAAACTACTAGGAGTGTCAACGGGGGCAGGTTAGGGCGGGTTTTGGCATTCCCATACCCCCTGCTAAGGATCAGGGCAGGGTGAATTGGGGACGGGGTAGGGGCGAGGTGGGAGCGGGTATCCCCATTTGTATTTTTTATAATTTAAATAATATTTTTAATTCTCAATTTATATATTTTAACAAAAACATATACATATTTTGTTAAATTAATGTGTTATATTTGTTAACACTTTTAAAAGTTATCATCAAGTTCATTACAAAAATGAATATTAGATAATTTTTTAGAAAATAATATTTTCATATATAATATATATACAATAAATATAATTATATATATATATAAAATCAGGCCAGGGCGTGGTGGGGTGATCTAAACCCATCCCCGCCCCATTGACATTATCGGGGCGGGGATTCCCCATCGGGTTTGGGGAGGGTTCCCCGGTCGGATTCGGGGCATTTTGCCATCTCTATAAACTACTCGACTCAATTTGCTTGCGGATTTTCATTCTGATTCTTCTCCACTGCCTATGTTGATTTAGGCTAACATACAAAGCGTAAGTACCACAATTTATAAAACCAGAGCAGGTTCTTCCTTCAACATACAGAACCAAAGACCCAACTGCCCAAGAAACAACTTCCATTTCTCTCCAAAGTTCGGTAAAAAAATATTTGTGTTTGTTCATCGCTTTATATTCCATTTTACAGTTGGCGCCAGTTGGGGTTTAGGAGAAAGAAATCACTCAAGACGATAGACGATATCACTGTCATGTTAGCAATCAAAAGTCCGTGCAATGAGAAGAAAATGAATTTTCAAAAATAGAAATGAGTATAAGATGTAATAATGCTTACGAACAATCACAGCGACCAACTGGAACGAAGCATCAGGGCCGGAAACTGGGTGGCGCCGTCCTTTACATACACAACAGCTGGCTGCAATTTAAATCTTTTACCAAAGTTCAAGTTCAAATACGTTTCAACCTGAAAATGTTCTAAACTTTTCGGTCCTTGCAACAACCCTCCCAAGGTCAAACCCCATCCAAACTCGTCTTCAGGTGCATCACACATTGTAACTGCCCACTGAAGATATCTAGGATTCGAGTTTATCGTCTCTATCCAACCTCCTATTCTTGTACTTTCGTCAAGTTCTGAGTTTAGCATCAGCGCAATGGATCCACCTGAAATATGTCTTTCGCTACTTGTTGGACTATCGTCCTCCACAGATGTTTCTGAAAATTTGTTGCGTTTAAATACGCTAACAGGGAGAGTTAATGCTCCAAGACTGAGGTTTTGGCCTGAGGGTCTAAACTCTTTGTGCACACCCAAAAGAGAGAGCTTTGTGTTTCCGGGGAGTTGCAAGACAACTTGTCCAAAAGTGATCAAGGAACGTGTGATCCCGGCTGAATTGATGTGCATTCCTACACCAGAAACAAACTGAGCCAATGAGGCAACCATGTTTGATTTTCTCACCATAATGCCGATGGCACTACCGTTTTGTTGATTCAAAAGTGGAGGTCCAGATTCAGAATAATTACTAAGGGCCATTTCCTGCAACATGAATATCATTTATTAATAAGGATAATTACAAAATTACCCCCGAGATTTGGGTTGATTATAAAAAAACCAAGAGATGTTTGGAGAAAACAAAAGACCCATTGAGGTTTGTTTTAGTGTTAAATTTAAGGAAGTAACTATAATATTTTACAAATGTAAGGATGGTGTTTGGAAATGTTTTTGCTTATGAATGGGATATGTAATACAAAATCAAGCCTCATGGGTTTTTTTGTAGAAGATGTGATACATATCTGAACATCAAATGCAAAGACTGGAAGAAGGAATGGTTACTTCAAAAAAAATTACCTGACGAGAACTTGTTGGGATTCCAACATCTCTGCATTGTGCACCCATTGGAATTGCAACCGCAGAGAACCAATCACTTACATGCGCTCTATAAAATACTTTTGCGAGCGAAAGTGGTCCACCCAACATATCACCTTGACCTTTCTCACTTGCGATAAACTCTGCTACAAGCGTATCTTTCTCCCGAATGCCAGTTTCAAATATGAGTCTTGCATCAATGCCAGTTTTAATGCCGGATCTTTGAATTGCATCATATTTCTGCTCATCAACACCATCCATAATAAACAATGCCCCTAAGACATCCACTTTTCCTTTTACATGAGTGCTAGCTTCTTCGAATGGACTTCCCTTGGAAGATTTATAGAAGGTTAGCACTCTTTCCACCTTCTCTTGCCTATCCCTGAGTTTCATGATATCCGAAAATGCTTCTCGTTGCAACCGCTTCAAGATTTCAATCTGTAAATTACATCATTCGAACAGTTGTAAAGCCCCATCACATAGCTTGTTTCTACCTAAAAAGCAACAAATTTATCAAACCCAATAATCCCATATAAAGAAAGCGAGTACAATAAATATTCATTATCAACGCTAATAGACAACCCCTATGCCTTGACATATTACTCAAGAAGCAAACAAGCTGAATTCTTGTGAAGTTAAAAGTACTGTTCAATCTGAAGTCTCCTGGCAATTCAATAGTTCTACATTTACTATTAGTGAGAATGATGACAGACAATCATTCAGCCATGTTGCATTTAGGTAATGACATTAATCCCAACCACATATGATAAACAAATAGTATGGTTTTTAGCTTCCTCTGAAAGTGTACCATTAACTTCCCAGTTCAAATACAGATTTCCTAATTTGGAAATAAATTTCTTCTATTAAACCTGTTTGTTAACTTTCTCATGCTATACCGCAAAAGACTCATCTGAGGTCTAACAGGGCAGAGCCAATTCAACCATCACTGATAGCTGAATGAGCAAAACCAATTCCGCATGTTAACCAATAATTGGTCAACCCTCATTTCTTTGATCCAAATTTGCCAATCCAAATAACTTAAAAAATGCATAACAGTCCATAAGGATACTCTTGCCTAGCATTAGAGAAGCAATTAAACTTATACAGGTCATGAGGCATGAGCAGCATTAAACACTATTTCCTGTCAAAAACACTATACTCAGAAGACAATCTAATTCTCATATTTCACCAAACAAGTCACATAATAACTCGGAAAACAATATTAATTTCTGTTGGTAAAATCATTAAATCATAATAATCTTCTCGTCTTTAAAGACCAAAAAAAGAAGCAATGGGAATACCGGACTGCGGTGTTTGGAATTATCGCCAAAATTGAGGATGCCGTGAGCCAATTCCTGCGTCGATTTTCCGAACTCTTTCAGCTTGTCGACCACTAGGGTTAAATGCTCCATTTCTGAATGTAACCCTTGCCAAATACTATGTATCTATGTATGTATACATCTGCTGCTCACCAGAAAGGTGCTGCAATTACATTTCTCAGATCTCCAACTAAAAGCGCTGGACTCTCAAGCGACATTAATGAGTCGCGTTTACTCTTGGGCCTCGTTTCGGATCAATGTGAAAGCCTGGTAGTTCAGAATTGTTCAACCCAGTCTGCATCTTTGGAACATGGAATCGAGGCCAGGATTGTTGCCCCAGCAAGTGAGTTAGTCCACCACACGAGTGATAAATAATCACATGGGCCATATTATTATCTAATCTTGGGCTTAGCCTTTCTTAAGCAAAAAGCAAATAATAAAATATAGTTCATGTGGAAATTGAATTAACGATTAGATAATTTCTATACGCTAATAATCATGAATAATGACTGCTATAAAAGAAATATACATTCATTACATAGATTAGAAAATGCATCAATTACGTAGGGTAGGAAAAAATACATTACGCAGAAAATAAAGAAATTGATGAAATTGATAGAAACTAATCTACACACATTTTTTGAATATCATCTCCAACTTTTTTGAATAACATCTCAGCTTGTCAAACAAAAGTTCTCCTCAAACTCATACGCTATTTTCTACAACATACAAAACCATGTATTTGTTATCCATCCAAAATAATAAAAATACTTGAAATAAATTACTCTGCCCCAGTTAAGCTTACCCTTTTCAGTCGCATGGACAAAATCGAGCTTACGGTCCCAGGCGACACCTAGAGCGGCCAACATCATGCAAACATGGTGTAACGAGTATGAAGATGCTCCACGCGTTGGTTGACCTAAGAAAATGTAAAAATGCATTAAAATTGTAACTTTAGAAGAGCTTAGCTGCCAAGACGGATGTGCTGTTGTGATTTCACCGATTATCTAATGACCAATATTTAACTCACTCACAAGGAAATCAACGAGTAAAATCTCCAACGGCAATGTCCAATTTTTTTTTGTTTCCCTCCAGTCGAGATCTCAATTCACAACTGGCATCTAAATTATTCTTTTTCTTTTTAATTCTCCAAGCATGGAATCAAGTTTTATTCTTCCACTTCTCCTCACAAATACAACATAACCCACATACAATCACCATGACTGTTCATGAAAAATTCACGTTGGTCTGAGTAATGGCGTCGTTATAGGAGATTGTGATCGATATTTTATGTAACAGATAACGTGGTTGATTCTTTTTCATGATTATTGTTGGAAATTTGGTTTTGATAAAATGGGTGTCGACATGTCTTTGATCAAATTTTTGGTGACTAAATGTTTAATTCCAGAGGAATTAAATGGTACCTTGTTAATATACGACACGAGTAGATGTTTGAAGTATTTTTTATTTCTTAAAATCGAATTCCGATGAGTGAGAAATTAATATACGAAGTTGGCCAAATGAATGGGCATTATGTAAAGGGAGTTGAAAGGCTTTAACTTTGTCCAACATAGAATATAAAACATTGTTTTATCCTAGTATAAATACTTGAAAGTATTATTGGTTGGATTTACTATAACACAAGAGAATGGTCACAAATGGGCCAAATGCGCGCGCGCCCGCCCGACCTATTTCTAGGCCTTGGCCCGGGTTCAAGTTTACTATAATTTTATCACTTGAAAATGGGTTTGGCCCAGAGTGTTGAACCTGATGTATCTGGACATTGGAGATGTCAAGATACATGTGTGTTTGTTGGAGTTTGTAACTCTCAGATAGTGGTCATTATGTGACTTATAACTCCCTGAAGTTACATATGAGTGAGTAATGCCCACTCACTATCAATAAATCTCATGCATGTGTTTGGAATGGTTGTTGTATATAGGCTTAGGCTTAGGCTATATTTCAGATTGTAAGAGTGATATAGAGAGAGTTAGATAAATTCTGCAGAATGTTATACTTGATGTTATCCCAAATGTCGTCACATTTGTCTTGACATCTCTCGTTGCATCTCATTTTATGTATTTTCTAAGTCCAACAAACCAGGCTTCACACCATTTCTAGTTCGATGGGGCTTTGTATTAGTGGTGCTACTACACAAAAGATGTAAGCCATTTTATCTTTGGGATATTACGTCAAACTGTGAGCATTAGTCGGGACGTATTTGTCTTGCGGATAAAGGTCTTCCTCAACTCGGCTTTCAAGTTCTGCCTTATTCATGCTTCTGGAGTTGGAGTCCATTCAATACTTGTAATAGTTAGGTTTTGCTTCAGTTGTAATTAATGGTTATGTTTTATAAGCCATATTGAAGACTTTTCCCGTTTCTGTAACTCTTGTAATCAACAATCGCAAGACAAATATTGTACCTTCACGATGGCGAGGAGAAACAAAACCTTATCTTGGAGATGAACCTGACAAAAGACCTTCCAGTGGTTGCTGGAATTGTATTTGTTGCTGAAAAAGCATTACGTTTGAAGCATGGGGATAGGGTGATGATTTCCTATGCCATGACTTTGTCTTTAACTGACTTAGTTGTACACTTTACTGTATGTATTGTGTAACTTGATATGAACCAAAGATGTTTTTCCAAAAGGTTCATTTTTTGAAATGAAATACGAAATGAGGATGTTTTTCCAAAAGGTCCGCTATTTCTAAATTTTGGATTATGAAATTAATGGTTCCAAAAACTGAAAACTGCGTTGAAACTAGTCTAAAAATCTCAACTAATCTTGCATGATTTTCGTGCTAACGGAATGGCGTTTAAATGAAAATTTTCAAATGGTTTGCATCGTTTAGATGTTGTTACCAGGTTGGAAAATTTTCATAAATTCCTAAATGCATAATTAGAAAAAAATTGGATTAGTAGCCTGATTGCTCGATTGATAATCAAAGAAACATTTAAAGGTCTGAATCTAAATCCAAGAAAGTCTTAGTAGAGACTCGAGAAACGTGTGTTGGGAATACTTTTTAAGAGATCCAAACAGATCCAACAACTGTGGGGGTATGATCATATTTTTTGTCACATTTTTTCGCTTTCGAGTTTGAGTTGTAAATAAGATGTGCAATGAGATGTTGTCTGAGGTGTTGTAACACCTAAGGAAGATTCTGAACCATAGTTGCACGAAATGTTGCCAAATGTGTTGTAACACTAAAGGCAGTCTCAGTATAAAGTGAGGTCTGAAATGTTGCCGAAGGTGTGACAACATATAAGGCTACACTCACTGGAAAATGGTTCTAACGGAGTTGTTGGAACGAGGTTCTAACAATATTGTTGGAACAAGGTTGTAATCGAATAAGAACAAAGAACAACAGTGTAATACCAAAGAAACAACCATGAGCTGTGTAAGTTCTGGATTAGTCCAGTGTTGAACAATGATACCAGAATATATGGGGGAAGATGTTCTAACAACAAACCACATAATGAGTAAAATAACACTTAAACAGAAAGATGAGACTCCTTACGAATTGTGGAAACATCGTAAGCCTTCTTATAAATACCTTAAAGTGTGGGAGGGTTTGGCTAAGGTTGCAATACTTGAAGCAAAACAAGTTAAAATCGCTCCTAAAATGGTCGATTGTGTGTTTTAGGTTATGCACTTAATAGTAGTGCATATCTCTTTATGGTACATAAGTCAGAAAATCCGGAATCGATAGTTGGTACCAAAATTGAATCAAGGAATGCTATATTCTTTGAGAATATCTATCCTTATATAGAAAGTATAGATGGAAGTCTTAAAAAATGAATTTATTTAGATGTTACTGCAGATGGAATCACATCTGGAACAGCTGCAAATGTGACTGCAGATGTTGTTGAAGGTGTTGCTTCGGATGTTATAACATCTGGAACAACACCGGCGATCATATTTGGCAGGACAGTTAGTTCAACATCAAGTGGCGAAGAACTAAGATGGAGTAAGAGACCTAAGGTTGGTAAATCTTTTGGACCTAACTTCATAACATTTATATTAGATGGTGAGCCAAACTCGATTAAAGAGGCTCTAAGTAGTCCAGATGCTCCACTCTGGAAATAATGAAATCGAGTCCATTCTGCAAAACCATATGTGGGATTTGGTTGATCTCTCTGTTGGTCATAAACATTTGGGATATAAATGGATCCTAAAGAAGAAGTATAAATCAGATGGAACTATTGATAAGTATAAAGCTCGGCTTGTGGCCTAAGGTTTTAAACAAAAAGAAGGGTATGATTTCTTTGACACCTACTCTCGAGTAATGATGATTGCATCTATTCGGGTACTTCTCATGATTGTTGCTTTGCACAATCTTGAGATTCACCAGATGGATGTCAAGATGAAATTTTTGAATGGAGAAATAGATGCGAAAATATACCTGGAACAACCTGAAAGGTTTGTTATACTCGGTCAAGAAAAGAAGGTGTGCAAGTTGATAAGATCATTTTACGGATTATAACAAGCTCCGAAACAATGACATCTAAAATTTGACAACACGATGTTGTCAAATAGATTTAAAATCAATGAATGTGATAAATGTGTATATGTCAAAGGGACATATGATGCATTTGTTATAGTATGTTTATAAATAGATGATTTATTAACCATGGACAGTAGTCATGATTCTATCATGAACACTAAAAAAATGTTAAACAGGAATTGTGACATAAAGGATATGAGAACTGTTGATGTGATCCTGGGGATAAAAATCAGCAGAACTCCTGATAGAATTGTCTTGTCACAATCCCACTATTTGGAGAAAGTGTTCAAGAAACTCAATGCTTTTGGCAGTTCACCATAAAAAACGCACATTAATTTAAGTGTAAATTTGATTGCTAATAAAGTTGAGCTAGTGGCTCAGATGGAAAACTCACGTATAATAGATAGTCTGATGTACATTACAAGTTGTACACGTCCAGACTTAGCCTATACTGTCAATAAATTGAGTAGGTTCACGAGCAATCCAAGCCATGAGCATTGGAAAGCATTAACCAGAGTGTTAAAATACTTCAACTATACCCTGGATTATGGGATATACTACTCGAGATATCTAGTTGTACTTGAAGAGTATAGTGATGTTAGTTGGATTTTGGATTCAAAAGATTCTTATTCCATAGTGGATACATATTCACCATTGGAGATGGTGCAGTATCGTAAAAGTCCACGAAACAATCGTGTATAACTCTATCCACAAAGAAATACGAGTTTATAGCTTTGTATAAAGCTAGTGAAGAAGCAGAGTGGCTTCAGAACATTTTGGAGGATATTCCATGTTGGAGAAAATATGTACCTTCTATAATGATTCATTGTGATACTCAAGTGGCTATCGAAAGAGCACAAAATAATATGTATAAGTGTAAGTCTCGACATATTCATCGGAGACATAATACTATAAGACAATTAGTCTTAAATGGTGTAATGTCAATTGACTACATTAAGTCAAAAGACAATTTGGCAGACCCTTTGACAAAAAAAGGATGAATCGAGATCAATTGAGTAAATTACTACATGGACTATGCTTAAAGTCCACAAAGTAAAATAACCATCATAGTGGTAACCCAACTATGATGACTGGAGATCCCAAGAACTTGGTTCAATGGAAAAACTAAGCTATGAAGGTTATGTTATAACACTTAGAAATAATGTTTCAACCCATCTCTAGAAAGAAAAGCTAAGTGTTGAAACACCTGCAAAGTAGTGGTGAGACTAAGTCATTTAACTTTTAATGATTCCTACACCTCGTTGAGGTTGAGTATGGCAGGATACTCGGATAGTGCATTACCTATGTAAGTGAGAAGTTCGGGTCACTTCAAAGCAACACTTATGAATCCAAAGAGGTGTCCACGACCGAAATGAACACGAAACATGAGAACATAAGGTGTTGAGATCTTATTGTGTTAATACTTCTATAGAGTTCATTAATATCCGAGCTCATTAATCTACCCTCATCTATCTGAATGATGGGATTTAACTCAGGAGGAAGAACTGGTAATAGACACAAAACCATCCATTCTGGTTCTATATTTATTCGAAGAAAATGCTTAGCCAATTATATATATAATAATATAATAATAGAAAGTTTGAATATTTATCCAACTTATCTCACTCTGCTTTATTATTCTTTCTAGGGGGTTACTTGATTGATCAGGAGAAAGGTCTACTTTTCCCCCTTATGATATGAGGGTCGTTAGCACTACTAGTGCATTTCTTCCTCTGCGTGTCCGCTACCCTTAATAATATAATGCCTTCCGTTAGTATGAGTGAGCATATTTCCCAGCTCCCGGTCTTTCTAAAGAACAAGGGTTATAATGAAAGATGCACAATGAGAAATGAAACTAAGGCACATCGAAGTTGTCCCAGGGAGCATTTGGGTGAAATTTTTTGAACACCCGGATGAAGGCAAGTATGCCTTGGTTATTGGGTGGTGGATTTGAAACAAGGATGAGTCACTCAGGGAGTCCGTCCAAGCTTCAACAACTAATGCCTGGGCTAACTTCTTGGGGTGAACAAAGTGTTAAGTGAGAGATCGATCTTGGTTAACACCCACAAGTGCTCTGCTATTGGTCCACACACGGACTTCTCAGGTAAAGTCAGATCTTGGACTGGGAATGAGATCAGAAGAGGCTACTAGGGAAGATAGAAGTGATCTACAAATCAAACCACTATCCCATTGGCCGCTCCATGTACCGAACACTCTTAATAAGAAACACAGAAGCAGGAAAGCTAGCCACACCGATTCCTTCTTACTTAACTTGAGGCAGTGTCCATACGTTCTAGCGTGGTACAAGAGAAAGAGAATTCTCGTTTTACTACATTTCCTTTCATGAGATCAGTAGTAGGTGGACTTCTTCAAAGTCTTTCCGCAGAGAGCACAAAAGCTGATTAATTAGGAAAGAACAACTAAGAGGGATGACTCGCCCTTAGCCCTCGTCTAAAACCTACCAAGAGACCATTGTAAACCAAAACCAGGTGAACTAGAGCAAACAAGAGAAACAAGCAAATAACTGCTTCTCATCCAATCCACCTCTAGCAGGAAGGTATTTCGATCTTTGATACGCCGATTTAGGAGCAATTGAAGTGAATACAAGAAGAGAATGCAAGGAAGCGACCAAACAACTCTGAGTTTGAATTGGGGCACTTGTGATATAAAAATTAGCAGGGATTCGACTAGCTCGAGCGTGGGGAATGAATGCTTGAATGTGAACAAACGATAGTACGATAAGCATCAGTCTACTTGTTAGGAAATTTATTGAGTAGATTTTGATGATACCATGTAAAATTTAAACTAGAAAGTTGGCACCCCATTTTCCTTGTAATTTGTATTGTAATAGATAGGGCTGAAAAGCTGAGTCAAGTCAGCTATGCCAAGGAATACAAGAAGTCAACTGCGGACTTGATTGAAGACTCTGTTGTGTGTTAGCTGAGTATGGCCAAGAAGAAAGTCAAGGACTCGACTGAAGGAGTCAGCTGAGGAACAGCTGTGAGAAGTGTCAGTGAAGACAACTCAAGTAGCCAAGTCTCAAAGTTGAAGTGACAGTTGAGTTATCCAATTACTAGAGCTGAATAAAGTCACCTGGGTAAAGACAACAGTCTAGTCAAGACAACGGACTTAGATCCGTTGATTAAAGTCAAGAATATTACTCAATATAGTGCACATCAGGGAATGGGCTGCACAGCAGACAACTATGAGATCTGAGCAAGTCCACTACTTTAAAGCATTATTTGCGAAAATGCTGTTGTGGAGTGCGGATAATTCAGCATATCAGAAGAGAATGAAGGAGTACATCGAAAGGATAAATCAGTCTTATAAGTCGGAGATGGAACTGATGCAACATTTTCAAAAGAATGAAATTACCAGACACAAGAATGCCATGAATGACAAATTCAACCTTCTCATGGCTGAAATGAAGATAGTATCAGCCGAGTCTAAGGCAACATGCTCAGAATTTTGTACAGCATATGATGCAGCTGACTCCAAGCACAACTCCATTATCAGCCGACTGGACTTTATCCTTGGTGGTATGTTCCCTGGGATACCTCTCTCCTTTGATGATGCCAAAAAAGGGGAAGAGGAATCCCTTAAGAGTTTGAAAGAAGAAAAGCTGAAAAAAAGTGATGCAACTGAGGGGGAAGGAAGTTCAAAGAAGTTAGAAGTGATGTTCGCTGAAACCCCTCAGCAAGGTCAAGTCACTGCCTCTATCCTCAACAAACTCCCTGTGAACTTACCAATCGAGAAAGTTGTTGTGTAAATGGCAGACAAAAGAAAGATCATTGAAGCAGGATTTGAGGAGTTAGTTGAAAAGCAGGATGCTCGCGTTCAGGAAATCATGAAACAATATGGTGGTCCTCCAGCCAGAAAGGACTACGCTGCGATTCAACCCCCAAGAGAACTTATGATGCCCGATGATAGATCTGAGCCCAGATCGATTGAGGAGTTTAAAACTCTAGAATCAGAAGGCTATTTTCAAGGAATGACTCTACCGCAAGCTTGGGATCTGTATTGGGAGAAAAGATTGGAAGTGGTCAAATCGGTGTAAAAGCGTGATCTTCAGCCGATCACTCAGTAGTAGCGAGAAGACTCCCATGCAATACACTCCAAGAGGTGGAAGAGCTGAGTCAGGAAAGGGAAGAAGTGGTGGTGGAAGAGGTTCCCAATATCGACCAAAACCCAAACTGGATCTACTGGGCTGGATATGATCACCTTGCCAACCTAGAGATTGAAAGAAAGAACGCTGAAGCTGCAAGGAGGCAAGAAGAAGAAAATCAAAGGCAAACCAGAGAATGGCTCGAAAGGAAGTAAAGGGATGACCCTGCTGCCAAACGGACCTACGAAAAGAAGAAAAGTGAAGAAGATGAAAGAAAGAAGAAGAGAGCCGAAAATTTGTGGAAGAAGAAGAAGAAGAAAAGAGGAAGGAAACAACAAAGGCGTTGAAGTGTTGCTGCAAACCCCTTCGTATATTTTTGTTGTAAATACATCTACGTAAGTCTTCTATAATAAGCTTAGTGAATTTCCCTGTAAATTCCACTCTTTATGTGTCTTAGCTTAGATATACTATGTTGGCTTATGGTATCCAAAGGAAGGTGGATTCAAGCTAATTGGTTACGCAAACGCAGACTATGTTGGATGTAGAGTTGACAGGAAGAGTACCTCCGGTACATGTCAAATGCTTAGAAATAGATTAGTTTCTGTGTTCAGTAAGAAACAAAACTCAATTGCCATATCCACAGCTGAAGCAGAGTACATAGCTGCGGGCAGTTGTTGTGCCCAAGTGTTATGGATGAGACAACAATTGAGAGATTATGATATTGAAGAAAGAGAAATTTCAATTATGTGTGATAACACTAGTGCTATTGCAATCACTCAGAATCCTGTGTTGCATTCAAGAACAAAGCACATTGATGTCAGATATCACTTCATATGAGATCATGTTGACCTTGGAATACATCTCAACTGATAAACAGTCAGCTGATATATTCACAAAGCCTCTATGTGAATCAAGATTTGAAGAGCTCAAGAATGAGTTAGGGTTAATTGAGCTGAGTTGAAACTCAGAAGATTCAATCAGCAGGGAAAGAAAATGAGAAAACGAAAGAAGAACAAGTTTCACATTTCAGCCAAGTGAAATAGTTTAGTCGGGAAGTCAGCTATATTGAGTTAGCTGACAGCTAAGTTACTTCATAAGCAGAGAGAACCAGAGTTAAGTCACTTTGGATGTATGCTGAATCATTTATGAGATAAGTGACAAGAACATAGTCGTTTTAATTGAGCGGGAATGTTTTTACGAATGATGTCAGCGTAATAATGACGGTCACAATAAACCATATGATTGGATATAAATGCTGCTGCATTTAATGCGGGGAATTAAATGAGATTTTGACGTTTTAATCTTAGCCATTGATTTTGATCAAAAATTTCAAAATCCAAAATATGTCCTTTCACGTCCCTTATATATGGAACTTCGCATTTCTCTGTCCTCACGCAAATTGTTCATCTTCAAGCAAAAGAAACATTTTCTCTCTGAAACCTGTGCGAACCCTAGTTCTTCTCAAACAAGTTTCTCTTATTTGTGATCGGTAGAAACGTCTGAAAATGGCCCCAAAGTATGATTTTGTGAAGCTTTCAAAGCAAATCCACACTGGTGCCTTAGTAGATTTCGATTGGATGATCAAACAGGGTGTCGATGAAACCGTGTTTCAGAATATAGCTGCGATGTTGGAGAAGTCCGGGCTGAAGGACTTTTTGACAATGGAATACTCTCATATGTACCTCAAGGAGGTAGCTATGTTCTACGTAAACGCAGAAGTGCAGGACGACAAAATAAAATCTTCCGTCCATAGCAAGGTCATAAAACTCAGTGCAAAAGACCTTGCTGAGCACTGTTTGTTGCCCTTAGAGGGCTTGAAGGAGATCTATGAGGCTGATGTCGACTTAGCTGCTGCTTGGAAGGAAGTTGCCAAGCCTGAGTATGCTGCGAAAGTGGTCTATACGGCCAAGAAAGATCAACTGAAGGACCACTATCATAAGTTGATGGATGTCGTCTTGAAATGCATTGACATGAAATTTGGAAGCTTCAATCAGCTATCCAAAACTAAGCTGATCGTGATGGCTGCGATCATGCAAGGAAAAAGGATAACTGGGCTGAGTTTGTTTACAATAGACTCTGCTAGAATGTGCTGAACAGGACCTTCAAGAAGGATGAGTCCTTTGGATGCTCATTGGGCTATGGCCTTGTGATTGGCCATCTTATGGAGGTAAAGGGCATTGATCTTCGCCATGGCAAGCATTTGCACGTGAACAAGAAGATTTTTCGGGCAAATCTCTCCAGTGCCTAGAAAAGAGCTCATGCTAAGAAAGCCGATACAAGTGAAGGGGAATCAGCTGACCCTAAAGACTCAGTTGAGACCCCTCCCCTGAAGTAGAGATCTGCGACATCCAAACCTACTTCTTCCCCCGCACCCAAGCCAAAGAAAGCATATGTTTCCGCAGCAAAGTCCAAAGCACCTGTCCATGCAGCTGAGTCACCTTCCTGAGCAGCCGAATCTCTTGCTCCTGCAGCGGAGACTGAGAAGGAACCCCGACTCTTCTACAGTCATAAAGAAGAAGAGGACTGCCAAGTCGAGGAAGGCAGCTACCTCTAAGAAGAGCGCCCAAGTCCCCACTTCTAAAGAATCTGCTGAAATTGAACCAGAAGTTCCACTAGTTCGTCCCCAAGAAGAAAGGTACATTGCAACCGAGCTTGGAAAGACAGTAGAATGCAGTACTCAAGAAAGAAACTAAGATGTTGGTGCTCGGGAAGAGCAGTCTCCGGAAATTATTGATGATGTGATGCAGTCTGCTGATGATGATCAGTAGAGATCTGTCGAAGACTCAGCTGTGAGAAAGACAGCTGAGGAAAGCAAAGAGGCGGAGACAACTGAACCTGATGTTGAAAGAGTTATTTCCCCTCCTATAACTGATGTTGCTGCATCTGAGGAAGAGCAAGGTCTCTTACCTTCCATTCCGGAAACTGGAGGTGAAGATGATGATGATGATGTGATCATGTATTCTCCAGTCTATCCAGATATTCAACGACGCTTAAGAGAATGGAGAGCATGGAAGCTGAATCACTCAAGGGTACAATTCACTCGCCCTGAATTCATTGAAGAAGAAGAAGAGCTTCTCCGATTCCTCTGTGAAAATGATGTCCGATCTACTCTAAATGAACAAAATTGTTTAGACATCCTTCGCATTCTCAAAGAGGAAGAAAAAAGAGAGAGCTGCCGAGAGAGGAATCCTTGGGAACATGCCATCAAGCATGAAATCTAGGCGACTGATAGCTGAGTTCTGCTTGGATTCTACTGCGAAGTTTGCTGTTCAAAATTCTGAGCGGGTGACTTTTGATTCGGCTGTCACCAACTTCATTTCAACCATAAGAAATTTGGATTTTTCATTCATATTCTCCTCCAGCGCAGAAGTTCTTTTCGATGAAATTCTCGCAGCCAGTTCCATTTCGGTGGTATGAGAGGCATGCATCCTATCAATATTTTCTTGCATCCTCTTCTTCATGTCGGCATTCTCGGCGCTCCAGATCAGCATCTTATTATACAATGCCTTAAAGTATTGAACCTGTCCCACACGCATTGTCTGCTACTGTTGCCACCATTCCCTGATTCTGACCACTATTCCACGTAGATCAGCTGTAAGATTTGCATCTCTGTTATCCAGCCGCATATCCAATGAGTCCGGTGCCTTTCCATCTTCTCAATCTCTGCAAAGATTGCCTTGAAGACTTCTCGAACCTCAGCTGTCACCTCTGTCTCGGTGGCTGCGGCATCAAAATCAAAATTCTTTGGGACGATGGTATATGTGGGAATGACTGGATCAGGTTTGTGGAATCGTCTCTCGCTCTCTAGGCCGATTCTTCATCCAGATCAGGAATCTCTAGTGAGAAGGGGAACGTTGCTTCAAACGCATCATCATGGACATAGGGAATATGTTCAACGGTGACTTGTGGCCGTGATGTGCCCGGTTGAGTCGATTCTGCTGCAGCGTTGGGAGTCTGCATAGTTGATCGATTGATTTGGTGGGTTGTTGTGGTATGGACCAGTGGCCGAGCCTCATTGTCTCAGCAACCTTCGGTCTCGGTGGTTTTTCCTTTTGAGTTATCTGTTCCTCGGCCGTATCAGTAGCGTCATCGGAAGATGATGAGACTTGAAGGGGTGGCTCATCATCAAAATTAATGTTTGGCGAGTAGCCTTGAGGTCTGACTTACTCGTGCTTGGAAGAACATCCTCAGCTGAGTATTTTGGATTTGCAACAGGGGATGACTTAGTTTCATCTTTACCTTCAGATCCCGGAAAAGTTATGTCAGGGTTGTCTTGGGAATCATGAAGGGCACTTATCTCTTTCTCAGATGCATCAATGATAATAGGAGGAATGTTCTGCGTTTCTGCCTCTTTACCTTGGGAAGTCTCAACCTCCCGTAGGCCTTCAGTACCTCCTGCAGTCTCAACTGCAGCAAGGCCTTGGACGTTCCTTTCGACAGACTCAACTGTCTTAGGGTCTTCTATGGTGGCATCCACCGGAGTCTCAACTCCGTGGATTGCACTTTCAGTACCCAGAGTGTTAACTTCCAGGGCAGATCCATCATGTGCCTCGACCGCATCGGCGGCGTCCTCGGCAGAGAGAGCGATTGACACTTCAATTTGAGAGTCTCAATCGTCCGAGCCATCAAGTGACAACCTGTTGTGTTTTTGTTCGTTGTTCCTTCTCCACTTCGCCTCCTAGATTCTTTGTGGAGTCATCTGCAGCATCCTCCAACCTAGCTACAGTGGAGGGAGTTTCCCCCACCGGTGGCATACTAGTTTGAGTGACTTGTGACGGGGTCACTTTTCTCCGAGACTCCGGATGTTTCTGTGAGTGTTCGTAGTTGGGGCATGTGGTAAGACACCTTCAATAGGGGTTAGCTCGACTTGGATCCCCAAGTTCCGGTTTCATCGCCAATTCCCCTAGATCCATCCTCCGAGTGAGTGGGGAAGTGGTTGCAAAGAAGCAATGAAATGTGGCAATCTCTTTGTACCACTCCCAATGGATCAATCTCCAACCGAGATTTGGAAGACTCTCCTGGTCCTTCGGTTGTTGCTCATGCATCATCCTGGATTCCCGCATGGCTTCTTTGCATTTCCAACTCTTTTCAGTAGAAGTTTGGGTCCAAGTCCTCATCACTTTCTCGAGAGAATGTTAAGATGAGGATGAGTATGATCGATGGTTCAGTGAGAGGACAAACACTGGCTTTCTCACGAGCCGCTTCTCTGCTTTGCTCTAGCACTTCGTTCTCCTTCTTCCGAATTCGCAGCATATCAATACAATTATCCCCATTAAGGGCTTGCAAAGATTTGTATCAACTTCAAGGAACCGAAGAGTTCCTCTTCTTCATCAATAAACTCGGGTGTTCAAAGCGCACCCTAGAGTGACTCAACTTCCATTTTCTTCATTCTCGCAGACGATTTTGGATGTCTAGATACAGTGGAGATATCATGATCACATCATCGTCATCATCTTCCTGCTCTACTTCTTTCTCAGGAATGGAGGGTAGCAGATTTTGTTGCTCAACACCTCAAGCCCAACATCCGTCGCGGGGCGGAGACACAACCCCTGTCATCAGGAGATTCATTGTCTCAGCTTCTTCTTGTTCTCGGTTTGCCCCTGTCCACATACTGGGTCTTTGACTTGCCTCTGCTGATCGGCCTCAGCAGACTTGGCATTTCATCAAATATTTACGGAGACTCTACTTCTCCAAATTTGCCACAAAGAATCTGTTCGGTGAGTGGTAGACTCACCTGTTTTCTCAAGCTCTGAACGCTTGTAGAGTCTTCTTCTTTTGGTCCTTACCAGAGGAATTTCTGGTTCGGATACGGTTTCCTCAGAGTCTTGGGTGGCGGGGGCCGGTGCTACTTTCTTTGTCTAAGGAGTTGGCTTTCTTAGCTTGTTAGTCCTCTTCTTCTTGATAACTGGAGAAGGTATTTGAGGTTCCTTCTCCGCTGCGGCTACAGGGGCAGGAGATACGGCTGCATGGGCAGGTGACTCGGCTGCAGGTGCATCTTTCTTCTTCTTTGCTGCTGGGGCAGCAACCTTCTTTCCAGCTGCATGGGAAGCTTTCTTCTTCGGAAGGGACGCAACAACTGTTTCCTCGGGGTCAGCTGATTCCCCCTCACTGGTATCCGCCCTCTTGGCGTATGCTCTCTTCTGGGCTCCTAAAAAGTTGGCCCGAAACATCTTTTTATTGACGTGGAACGCCTTTCCATGTCGGAGTGGAACACTTTTCACCTCCATCAACCGGCCAATTACAAGACCATACCCCAGAGATCCTCTAACGATCCATCGCCCTTGAAGGACTTATTCCCAACATTTGCGCGAGTCATTGTAGGCGAATTACGCCGCGATTTACCTTCTTCTCCTCCATGATCGCAACCATGACGATCAACTTGGTTTTGGACAACTGATTAAAGCTTCCAAATTTTTTGTCTACATACTTGGCAACGATATCCAACAACTTATGATAATCTTCCTTCAGCAGCTTCTTGTCTGCTGTGTAGACAACTTTAGCAGCACACTCTGGTTTGACCACTTCCTTCCATGCAGCAGCCAAGTTTACATCTACCTCCAATATCTCCGGCACTCCTTCCGACGGTAGCAAACAATGCTCTGCTAGATCTTCAACAGTGATTGTAAACTCCTTTCCGTGAACAGAGGACTTGATGCCCTCGTCGTGAACTTCAGCGTTCACATAGAACTGTGCGACCTCTTCAACGTAGGTCATCTGGAACTCCATTGTTAGAAAGGGTTTCAGTCCAGAATTCTCAATTTTGTTGGCTATCTTCTTCACGAGGGTTTCATCGGAACCCTGTTTGATCATCCCTTTGAAATCCACGGTAGAACCAGTGTGGATTTGCTTTCCCAACCTAGCGAAATCATAGGTAGTTGCCATTTTTGAGTTTTACCGAATGAAACCTTAGAAATTTGCTTTGAAGATTTGGTAGGGTTTTGAGGAAAAAAAATGTCTTCTTTGCTTTTGGAGAGATGAACAGTTTTTGAGTGGTGTGAGAGAGAAAACTAAACAATTTAGCATATAAGGGGTATGAAAGGACGTGTTTTCGATTTTTGAAATTTGATCAAGATCAACGGCTCAGATTTAGCACGTCTCTTTTGCATTTAATTGCTCGCATTTAATGCGCCAGCATTTATATCCAATCATATGCTTTGTCGTGTAGCTTTTGACTGTTCCCGTCATTATTACGCTGACGTCATCCTTAAAACATTCCCGCTTATTAAAAATGACTGCATTTTTGTCACTTAGCTCATAAATGACTCAGCTTACTCCTTAGCTGATTCAACTCTTCTTCTCTCTATTCACATAGTGACTCAACTGTCAGCTAACTCGATACAATTGATCTTCCGATATGGCTGATTCACTTAGCTGATTCACACGCTTTGCTCTATTTTCATCTTTTCTCATTCCATCTCTTCTCCTTGAGTCTCCTGAGTGTCAGCTCAATTAACCCTAGCTCATGCTTAAGCTCTTCAAATCTTGATTCACATAATGGCTTTGTGAATATGTCAGCTAACTGTTTATCAGTTGAGATGTATTCCAAGGTGATGTCTTTCTTTTCAACATGATCTCTTATGAAATGATATCTGACATCAATGTGCTTTGTTATTGAATGCAACACAGGATTTTGAGTGATTGCAATAGCACTTGTGTTATCACATATAATTGGAATCTGTTTTTCTTCAACGTCATAATCTCTCATTTGTTGTCTCATCCATAAGACTTGGGCACAAAGCAATGCCAGCCTATGTACTCGGCTTTAAATTGTGGATGTGGCTATTGAGTTTTGCTTCTTGCAGAACCAGGAAACCAATCTGTTTCCAAGCATTTGACATGTACCTGAGGTACTCTTCCTGTCAACTCTACATCCAGCATAGTCAGAGTCTGAGTAACCAATAAGTTTGAATCCACCTTCCTTTGGATACCATAAGCCGACTTCCTGGCATCCCTTCAAATATCTTAGGATTCTCTTACCGTTTGAGTCATATGACTTTCTTTTGGTGCAGATTGAAATCTTGCACATACACCTACCGCAAAGGTGATGTCCGCCGCTTCTTTGTTAAATAGAGCAGTGATCCTATAAGTGCTCAGATCCGGTTTGATCCATGTGCTTGCCATCTGCATCAATATCCATCTTGACTGATGTATTCATCGGTATTTTCACAGAAGACTTCTCTTCCATACCAAATTTCTTCATTAAATCTCTGGTATACTTTGTTTGACTTATGAAGGTTACATCCTTCAGTTGTTTAACTTGAAGTCCTAGAAAGAATGTCAGCTATCCCATCATGCTCATCTCAAATTTGCCCTGCATGAGGTTTGAGAACTTATCACATAGCTTTTTGTTTGTGGATCCAAAAATAATGTCATCCACATATATTTGAACAAGCAGTATACTCTCTCCATCTTGAATTCTGAAGAGTGTTTTGTCCACTTTGCCTTTGGTGAATCCATTATCTGTTAGAAATTGAGATAATGTATCATACCATGCTCTTGGTGCCTGTTTCAATCCATACAGAGCTTTCTTGAGCTTGTACACTTTATCTCCAAGAGTCTTCTGCTCAAATCCTGAAGGTTGCTCAACATAGACTTTTTCATCCAACAATCCATTTAAGAATGCACTTTTGACATCCATTTGATATACAGTGAAGTTCTTGTGTGCAGCATAGGCAAGAAACATCCTTATTGCTTCTAATCTTGCAACAAGAGCAAATGTTTCATCAAAATCTATCCCTTCTTCTTGGCAATACCCTTTTGCTACCAATCTTGCTTTGTTTCTTACCACAGAACCTTCTTCATTCATCTTGTTTCTGAAAACCCATTTTGTGCCAATAACATTTTGATGGGTTGGTCTTTGCACCAGTTCCCATACTTTGTTCCTTTCAAACTGATTCAGCTCTTCCTGCATGGCTTGAATCCAATGTGCATCATCCAATGCTTGGGACACATCTTTAGGTTCTATTTGGGAAATAAAACAAGTGAACATTGCTTCTTGTTGAGCTCTGGATCTGGTTCTTGCACCATCTCTTACATCTCCAATGACTAGCTCTGGTGGATGGTCTCTCAGCCATCTCACATTAGGTTGGAGTAAGTCAGCTGGGTTCAGTCGTCTTGTAGCTGTGTTATCTTGTGTAGCTCTCTCATCATCACTTAGCTGCAGATTTTCCAGCTGTCTTTGAGATTCAGCTATCTCATCTTCACCTTGATTAATTACTCCAGCTTCAGCTTCAACATAATGACTCTTCTGCATAGTTGGCTGATTTAGCTTATCAGCTATCTCTTCAATGTCTTCTCTATTTACATTAGGTTCATCAAAAACCACATGGATAGACTCTTCTGTGACCATAGTCCTTTTGTTCAGCACTCTATAGGCTTTGCTTTCAGCTGAGTATCCCAAGAAGATACCTTCATCAGCTTTAGCATCAAAAGCCTTTAGATTATCCTTGCCATTGTTGTGAATGAAGCATTTACATCCAAAGATTCTAAAATATGCAACATTTTGCTTTCTCTCTGTCCAAATCTCATAGGGAGTCTTTATCAGCTGTCTATTTATCATGCATCTATTTTGAGTATAGCATGCAGTGTTTATTGCTTTAGCCCAAAATCTTTTAGGCAGCCCTGCTTCAGCTAACATGGTCCTTGCTGCTTCCTTGAAAGTTCTATTCCTTCTTTCTGCAACTCCATTCTGCTGGGGAGTCCTTGCTGCAGATAATTCATGAGCAATACCATTTTCAACACAATACTGAGTTATTATTCCATTGACAAACTCAGTTCCTCTATCAGATCTTATCTTTATAATGGTTTGACTCTTCTCATTTTGAACTCTTTTCACCGAGGTAACTTCTCGCAAAGTTTCTTCTTTTTACACATGAAGATTGTCCATATATATCTTGAATAATCATCCACCACTACTAGAGTGTATTTTTTCCCACTTATGTTGGCTGGCTCAACTGAACCAAATAGATCCATATGTAATAGATGCAATATCCTTGTTGAAGATGGACTTGAGTTCTCTTTGAATGATGATTTGATCTGCTTTCCCATCTGGCATGCATCACAAACACTTTGCTTCTTGTACACTGAGTCTGGCAGTCCTTCTACAAGATTACTCCTTGCAAGCTTGTTAATTGTCTTGAAATTCAGGTGACTAAACTTTTTGTGCCACAACCAACTTGATTAATTTGTACTCTTTGCTAACGAGACAAGTGCTTGGTGTGGCAGTCGACCAATCTACCACATACATGTTCTTTTGTCTGGATCCTTGCAACACTACTTCATTTGATTCAGTATCTTTGATTTGGCACACTCCCATATTGAATCCAACATTATAGCCCTTGTCACAGAGTTGACTGATGTTTAACAAGTTGAAATTAAGGCCTTCAACGTATGCAACACTTGTGATTTCTAATCTATTTTTCTTGATGGATCCAGTGCCTCTTATTTCCCCTGGAGCTTCATTTCCTCCAAATATGACTTTTGCACCTCTAGTCTCCTTGAACTTTGACAGATTTTTCTTGTTTCTGTCATGTGTCCGGGGCGACCACTATCCATGTACCAGGTTCCTTGGCACTCAGTTGTTCCTTGAACCGCAATCAAGGAAATCGTTTTTAGGTACCCATACTTGCCTGGGTCCTGGGGGTTAGTCTTTGTAAGATGATCCAACCAACTTTGTAACCAAATGATCTCGACTCTAAGAGGTTGCCATCTATCGTGCCATAATCATAATTCACTTTGGCAAATTGCTTGGGGGTTTTAGGTCCATACAACTGTCTCTTTTGTCAGTATGCTGTGTGTGTGTTTTAGCAATTGCCTTCTTTGGGTAGTTGTGATATCTCTGAGTGTAGTGCTTTGGTGCATATGTGTGCTGATGATAGTTATGTTGCCTTTGGAATGACCTTTGCTGAGTTCTAGGTCTTTTCCATTTTGGCTTGTATTCCATAGGTCTTTGCTGATATTTCACATTATTCCAATCAGCTTGGCTTGGGTAGTTTCTACCATTCCCATCATTTGTGTTCCTTTGATGAACTTCTGGGGATTCTGGTAACTCTGTTTCTTCTTCACAGAGTACTTCCTGTTTGGAGTTTGCTGAGGAACTCTGCTGGATTTCTTCTCAGCTGTCCTCTCAAAGATACTCAATCGGGTCGTTTTCCTTTTCCTTTATATCCAAGGCCAGTTTGTTTGTGATTGTACTTTGGAATGAATGTGTGTGCAATATTTGGTGTCTTGGATTTTTGAGATGCTTCATTACTTGAAAATCCTTTTTCCAAGATCACTCTTGGAGTTTGACTATGCACAAAGGAATTGAATCATATGCCTGTCTTGTCTCCACATTCTTTTTGGCTCATGATAAGGTCATCCAATGATTTAGATGCCTTTGTGGATGAAGCAATCACATTTTTGAGATCATTTTCTCTCTTTTCTATAGCAACTATCTCTGCTTTATTAGTTTAGCATTCTCGGCCTTGACTCTTTGTTCTCATCACTATGTGACTTAGAGTACTCGCTCCCTTAGTGTTTGTGAGTTTGGCTTTTGAAATTTGGGTTGTTTTCCTCATTTAGTAGTGTGTGTGAGGATTTAATGTGCTCAAAGTCTTTCATCATTTTGCCTAATGAATCATAAAGATCAGTGGGTGATGAAGTGCGTGTGTCACAATCACTATCACTAGAATCTGAGTGAGATGAGTTAAAGTGTACCTCATCTTCTTGATCAGGTTGATCTTGTTCTTTAGCCATTAGACAAATCATAGCTTCTTCTTCAGAATCACTTGAGTAGTCAGCTTCACTACTCTCTGAGTCTGATGTGTCCTTTGACTTAGCTGTTTCAGCAGCCAACATTGCTATTTTCTTTTCTTGTCTTCTTTCTCTGAAGATTCTTCTTTCTTCTTCATTCCTGTATTTATTGACTATAGGATATGGACAGTCAATAGCAAAGTGTCCTGGTTGTCTACAATTCCAACACAGGTTTTCAACTTTTTGATCAGCTCTCTCATTTCTTGGGTTGTCAGCTCTTTGGTATTCGACCTTTTGATACTCAGCTCTCTTTGGTGGCCTATCTTCCCTTGACTTGGAGGGAGCTGAATGCCTTCTGGAGGATTCACCTTTGTTTCTTTTGTAGTTCTTGTTGAAGAACTTGTTGAATATTTTAACCATCAAGGCAATTTCCTCCTGGTCAATGACTTCTTTGGTTTCAGCTCTCTTCCCTTCCTTGACTATGAGTGCAACTGTTTTGGGTACAACTATCTCATCTTGATCCTTTCTTCTCGGCTCGAACTCATAAGCTTTGAGGTCCGAGAATAGTTCATGATTGGATATTTTTGATAGGTCCATCGAGTGCCTTAAAGCCATGGTTTTCATTTCCCACTCAAAGCAGGAGGCTCCTTAGTATCTTCATACACATCTCCTTCGTGTGTATTCTTTCCCAAGTCTTTGAGAGCTCGTTTGTAATTTCAAATGAATCTAGCATCCCGGTCCATCGTTTCCCGCAAGCATTTTAAAGTTTTCAAATTTTTGAACAACAACATATAGTTTGTTTTCCTTAATTTGCTCGAGATCCTTCACAAATTAAGGTTAATTTTTCCTGATTTCTTTGGTTTGTCTTGCAAGATTTGACTTTGTTGAACATGGCTTTGTCCAAAGTCTTGTAAAGTATATCCTTGGCCACGTTGTCAAGGTTGTATCTTTTCTGTCATCATTTGTCCATTCTCTTGGTTTTTCAACCATAGCTGGTCAGGAGGAGCGACCTCTCCTCTCCTTCATTGCAGCTCTCTCCTTGTTGTGTTCACCTTCATTATTTGCAGTGGCCCATCCTCTGTCACTATTCACATCTCATCGTAAAGCTGATAGATGAGCCTGCATACGTATTTTCCAGTCATCAAATTCCTCAATGGTGAACATAGGGATGCGTGTCAAATTTGCTTCCATGATAATAACTTTGTTGTTATAAAAATGGCTTTTGAAAGAACAAGTGTTAAAAACTTCTTTGAAAGATTGGAGATCTAGTTCAGTAACCAGTGCGGAATGCTCAATGAACCAACCGCTCTGATACCATTTGTGTAAGTCCAAGTGGCTACAATAATCTAGAGGGGGTGAATAGATTATCCGGTTTTTAGATTTTGCCCTCTTTTTGAAAGACTCAAGCAAAGATGAAATGCAAAGTGCGGAAAGTAAATAGCACACGCGTCGATTTATAGTAGTTCAACCCACCTAGGGCCTAATCTACTACCACCCCAAAGATATCAGGGATGTATTTCAAAAAGAAAAAAAGATTTTATTAATTTACCAAAAATTAATACAACACCTTGAGGATTACCACAACCCTCTTTCACCATCTTGGGGATTACCACGACCCTCTTACAACACCTTGAGGATTACCACAACCCTCAAACACCTATCACCTAGATCACCCAAGTGTATTCTTACCACAAGAATACTCACAAGGATGTCTTGTGTTGAATGATGACCAAATTCAAGATTACAACTCAATAATGATTGAAACAATATGAGTACAAGTGTAATCAAGAATTGAAAGCCTAGACCTCAAATTTGTGCAAGTGAAAGTGCTTAGGCTAATACAACAAGATATATGAAATTGTATGCTTGATTGCTCTTTGCTTGTATAGAGTGTTGTGTCTTGTTGCTTGAATGAAGCCTCTATTTATATGAGAGGACTTGGCTTTCATTTCCAGACATTGGCTCCTTCTTGGGGAGTGATTTACTGCAAAAGAAACCATTTAAAATGATCAATATAGCTGTTAGAAATCAATCCCACAAAATAGGGAAAAGCTGTTTGAAAACGCAACGGATAGTTTGCTGATAAACAGGGGGTTCGACAGGTCGCGCAGAGATAAGATTAAAATTGAATTTCTGCGAATTTTTACACAGGGGATTGGTCGGAGGGGGCGACCGATCGCCCTTACTTGTGGACCAGGTTGGAGTTGAAGAAATTACTAAAAGAGAAGTCTCGAACCAAGAGGGTTGCACCAGTGCACGGTCGCCGGGGTCGACCGGCCGCTCCCCTTTTTTCTTACGTCCCATTTTCTATTTCAAAACTCAACTCAGTACGGGTTGCCCTATAGGGCGGCCTGGTCGAAACTGAAACAAATGTGTTGTCCAATTTTTTTCGAAAAATAAACTCCAAAAAATACTCCGAAAAATAGTAAAAACATTTTAAGACGGTCGGAAGTATTTAGACAACATTTAGGGATATTGTTTTGGATTAAAAACTCATTTGAACAAATTCGAACAAAATCATCAAAATCATGATAAAAACATTTATCTAACAGACTCCCCCTTTTTGATGATTACAAACCAAAACAATTTACTCGAGGACGATTTTGAAAACAAATAAATTTTCCAGTTTTACAAGTGAACTATCCGTTGAAAACGTTTCATACAAAGCTCTCCCTATCTATGAGCATATCAACAAGAGATATTGCATAAGCTAGAAGCACAAGCTATAATAAGCTTATATAAGATGCCTATAAACATCATAGGCTAGGAAGCTCCCCCTGTCACAATACTTATAAACTTTTGCAATTGAGTCCATAATACAAGCCATGGACTAGGTATTCTTGGCTTTAGGAAGCCATAGCTTATAGCTTTTATTGCGAGCTTTTATTAGCTTCTTTTGGCTAACGAGCCAATTTCCCGTTTCTCCCCCTTTGGAATCATCAAAAAGAATGTTAGGATGATAAAAACATCATACAATTATATCAAAGTGCGCAAAAGAGTCGGTTTACCAACCATTGAGCAATTTAGGCTTAAAAATCCAAAGAAAATGGGAGAAATGTATCATGAAGGGTTCATACGCTCGTTTTATTTGCCAAAACATGATCTCAATAAGTAGAGAAGGCTTTTGGAAGCAATAGAATCATGTAGAAGTTGAAACTTTCATTGCGACATTTTATCGAACACTTTGTGGGCGTGAAAATTAAAAGAAGTTGTATATAGACCTTGTAAATGATTCAAGCCAAAAAATTTCATCACCAATGCACATCAAACATCATACAATACAATATAATAACGAAGCTCATCAAGATTCTATGCAAAAATTATCAAGAAATATACAAGAAGGTCATAAACTCAAGGGTTCAACCCAATTGAGCAAAGGAAGAAAAATTCTTACCATTTGATCGGAAAAGATGAGCCATGATGATGATAAACATGCTATATAAGGTCCAAGTTGTGAATTGAATGCATGAAAACAAATTTGGAGTGAAATTTGTGTGAATTTGGCAAAGGGGACGAAAAATGGCAAACATAAGGTAAAATGGCGAATGCTGAAGACAGAACCGTTTTAATCCAAAAATTGGCTTAGGGCGACCGGTCGACGTTGAGGGCAACTGGTTGCCCTCAACCTGTTTAGCCCACTGTTTTGACATTTTTGAAGAAATCCGAATTTTCAACCAAAAATCCGATTTTTCGCTCCTAAGTTTCAAAAATATGCAAAAGGCAAACGTGAGCCTCATTCAATATGCATTATGCCTAACCGAGCTCGTATCGACGCAAAAGTCTCGGAAGATAGCGGTTTAGTAAAAATGTCCGCTAATTGATCTTGAGATGGTATAAAAGATATCTCAATTTTTCGTTTTGAAACACAATCCCTTAGAAAATGATGTCGAATCTCAATATGTTTAGTACGGTTATGATGAACCGGGTTTTGAGCAATATTTATAGTGGATATATTATCACAAAAGATAGGTACATTTTCAAAAGAGCATTTGTAATCCGCTAAGGTTGCTTCATCCAAAGAAGTTGAGTACAACAAAAAGCGGCGGAAATATATTCGGCTTCGGCCGTTGAAAGAGAAACACAGTTTTGTTTCTTTGAAAACCAAGAAACTAGGCAATCGCCTAAAAATTGACATGATCCGGAAGTACTTTTCCGATCATCAATATTTCCCGCATAATCCGAATCACTATAACCTTTAAGAATTTTTTTTCATTCTTTGGATAGAATAAACCATATTGAATAGTGTCTTTTAAATATCGAAAAATCCTTTTAACGGCACTCATATGAGATTCTTTGGGATTGCTTTGAAAACGAGCACATAGGCATACGGCATGAAGAATGTCCGGTCTACTAGCGGTTAAATAAAGTAAACTACCAATCATACCTCGATACTTTGATTCATCCACGGACTTGCCTTTTTCATCTTTTTCAATTTTGACATTTGTTGCCATGGGGGTGGAAACGGTTCTTCCTCTTCAATACCGAACTTTTTCAAAAGTTCTTTTGTATATTTTGATTGTGAGATGTATATGCCTTCTTGACATTGCTTAATTTGGAGTCCAAGAAAGAAATTGAGCTCCCCCATCATACTCATCTCAAATTCACCTTGCATTAACTTAGAAAATTTCTTGCACAAGGAATCATTAGTAGCACCAAAGATAATATCATCAACATAAATTTGCACAAGTAAACAATCTTGCCCTTTTTCAAAAACAAAGAGAGTTGTATCAACTTTACCTCTTATAAAACCATTTCGCAAAAGAAAAGAGCTAAGCCTATCATACCATGCACGGGGTGCTTGTTTTAAACCATACAAGGCCTTTTTAAGTTTATAAACATCATTAGGCCTAGAAAAATTTTCAAACCCCGGAGGTTGTTTTACATAGACTTCTTCTTGAATAATACCATTTAAGAAAGCGGATTTAACATCTATTTGGTAAAGTTTGAAATTTTTAAAACAAGAATAGGCAAGTAAAATACGAATAGCTTCTAAACGTGCTACGGGTGCAAAAGTTTCATCATAGTCAATACCTTCTTCTTGACAAAACCCTTGAGCTACTAACCTTGCCTTATTTCGAACAATGTTGCCTTGATCATCAAGTTTGTTCCGGAATACCTATTTTGTACCAATTATGGTTTGAGAAGGAGGACAAGGTACCGATTCCCATACATCATTTCTTTCAAATTGATTCAACTCCTCTTGCATCTCTAGGAACCAATCCTCATCCTCAATAGCCTCCTTAGCATTTTTAGGCTCCTTTTGAGAAATAAGAGCTTTCTCGGTAAATTTTCTCTGGGTCATCACTTTGTCAAGGGGATCACCAATAATAAGATCTTTTGGGTGATCTCCCTTAAATTTCAATGCAACGAGAAGATCCGAGATATCACCTCTATCTTATTGAGGACCATTTGAAGTGGACGATTGATCATTTAATGTAGGCGGTTGAACATCAACTTGAACAATTGGTTCAATAATATCCTCTTCATCACTTTCATCATTGGGTATTCTTTCAACACCCGAAGCTTCATTGAATTTGACATGAATGGATTCTTCGACAACTCCACTAGTCTTATTGTAGACCCGATATCCTTTGCTTTTTGTTGAATATCCCATAAATATCCCTTCATCGGCCTTAGGATCAAGTTTGTCCAATTGGTCCTTGGTATTCAAAATAAAGCATTTACACCCAAATATCTTGAAATAACTAATATTTGGAGTTCTACCTTTCCAAAGCTCATATGGAGTTTTATTCATTTTAGGATGAATATAAACTCGATTAATGACATAGCAAGCGGTACTTACGGCTTCGGCCCAAAAGTATTTTGGAAGTGAAAATTCATTGAGCATGGACCGACTCATCTCTTGTAATGTCCGATTTTTCCTTTCGGCTACTCCATTTTGTTGAGGTGTCCCTGGAGCCGAAAAATTATGAGCATATCCTTTGGTTTCACAAAATACTCTAAATTCACCATCAAATTCTCCACCTCGATTGCTTCGAATAGACTTGATAGTGTCTTCCTTTTCATTTTCAATAAGTTTACACAACTTAACAAACTCATTAACGACATCGCTTTTATTGGTAAGAAAAAGAGCCCAAGTATATCTAGAAAAATCATCGACAATAACGAAAGTGTAATGTTTTCCACTTAGACTAGTCGTACCAATATCCCCATACAAATCAAGGTGAAGCAATTGTAGGGGTTTGGTTGTGGAAATTTCATTTTTGGGCTTAAAACTACTTTTAACTAATTTGTTCTTTTGACAAGTGTCACATAAGCCAAGATTTTCAAAATTCAATTTGGGTAGTCCTTTCACATGTTGATTTTTGTAAATATTTTTCAAATTTTTGTATCCAACATGTCCAAGTCGACTATGGCATAAACTAGTTAAATCATTATTGGCGACTAAACAAGAAACATTTTGACTAACCAAATCACTTGTACAAATTTTGTAAAAATTGCCTTTTCTATTTGCTTCACAAATAATTTCACCATTTTTAAGTGTAAGGCATTTTTCTTTATTAAAGGAAACATCATATTTTGAATCACAAAGTTAGCTAACACTTATCAAATTAAACTTAAGCCCTTCAACTAAAATAACATTACTAAGAGAGAAAGAAGAGTTACCAATTTCTCCATTTCCAAGAATTTTTCCTTTGCCATTGCCGAACATGACCATACCCTCTTCTTGGAGCTTGATGTTGGTAAAAAGTTCTCTCCTCCCGGTCATATGGCGTGAACATCCGTTGTCCACGAGCCATTTGGAATCTTCCATTATTGTTATAGCCCCTATTACCTACAAAAGAATTTCTTTTAGGTACCCTATAATTTTGGGGTCCATGGGGGTTAGTTTTGAGACCTTTGGGTCTCCAAACATATCTAGAGCTATTTCTCAATTTGCAATTATTAGCATAATGTCCAACTTTGCCACAATAAAAACATGTAGGAGTATTAGAATTACTAAACGTACAAAAAGTTGGACCTTGGTGTTTTTCTTAAAAACACTTTGAAATGGCTTATAACCAAGTCCCAATTTGGAATGCTCACATCTTTGTGCATCTAAAATTTTTGTGACTTTATCCGTGCTTATGTTGAAACGATGCATATCATTTTTCAAACATTCAATATCTTTTGTGAGCAATTCCTTTTCGGTTTCAAGAGAGTGAACTATAGTAAGAGTAAGAGTATGAGCTTTGTCTAAAGATTCATAAGATGTAAATAATTTTTCTTTTTCAACCTTAAGCTCCTTATGCTCCTTTTTCAAATTCTTATATTTAACAATTAAATTTTGAAACTCAATTTGTAATTCGTCAAAATCACATTGCAAGTCATCAACTATGGAGGAAGTGGAAGAATTAGAGCGTACCTCATTATTTTCATCGTCTATGGCCATGAGACCATGTTCGGTTTCTCCTTCCTCATCGGTTGTTTCGAGTAGTTCATCCCACGTTTTGACCTCCGCATTTAGAGCCTTCTTTTTCGTGAAAGGCTTCCTTTTCTTTTGCTCCTCTTCATCGAGCGTTGGGCAATCGGCAATGAAGTGCCCGGGTTTTCCGCATTTGAAGCAAGCATTATCTCTTGGTTTTCTTGCTTTATTTTTGTTCACAAATTTTGCAAACTTTCGAACAAGTGCGGTCGTCTCCTCCTCAACATCATCATTATCATAGTATGCATTATTAAAAGAAGAAGCAAGACCTTTAGGAATAATTTGCATACCCGATTGATTTATGGATGGTTTGGAATTTTTCCTCTCCTGGAGATAGACTTCATAGATGAGTAGATTTCCAATAAGCTCGTCAAACTTGAGTGTCTCAAGATTTTGTGCTTCTGTGATTGCCATTACTTTTTCGGACCATGAGCCGAGAAGAGCATTCAATACCTTGGTCACCTTGTCTTCTTCGGAAATGACTTTACCGAGGGCCACAAGAGGATTGACAATATTGTCAAGCCTTTCCACCATCTTGGAGATGCTTTCGCCATCATACATGTTAAAGTTTTCAAAGTATTTAACAAGCATGGTCTTTCTTGCTTGCTTGACTTTCTTAGTCCCTTCATAGATTGTCTCCAATTTTTCCCAAACCTCATGTGTCGACCTTATGCCTCTTATGCGATTGTACTCGGTGGCGGTAAGAGAACAATGCAAAATATTTAAGGCCTTACAGTTTAGAGAGAAAGCCTTTTTGTCGTTTTCATCAAACTCTTTGAAAGGTTTAGGAGCCAAGGTGCCATCCTCCGATTTCTTTGTTGATTGATCAACTCCTTCAATGACCACATTCCAAATGTCGAACCCGCACCCTTGTAGCAAGCACTCCATACGGTCTTTCCAAAATGCGTAGTTGTTGGCGTCGAATAGCGGTGGCTTGTTAGTGGAGGCCCTGGTGGTGAGATGAGCATCATTTGTAGCCATGGATCTTTCCTCTTTTCTCGGAACGAGCTAGCCAAAGAGTTTGGTTTTGATACCACTTGTAAGTCCAAGTGGCTACAACAATCTAGAGGGGGGTGAATAGATTATCCCGGTTTTTCAGATTTTGCCCTCTTTTTCGAAAGACTCAAGCAAAGATGAAATGCAAAGTGCGGAAAGTATATAGCACACGTCGATTTATAGTAGTTCAACCCACCTAGGGCCTAATCTACTACCACCCCAGTATATCCGGGATGGATTTAAAAAAGAAAAAAAGATTTTATTAATTTACCAAAAATTAATACAACACCTTGAGGATTACCACAACCCTCTTTCACCATCTTGGGGATTACCACGACCCTCTTACAACACCTTGAGGATTACCACAACCCTCAAACACTTATCACCTAGATCACCCAAGTGTATTCTTACCACAAGAATACTCACAAGGATGTCTTGTGTTGAATGATAACCAAAATCAAGATTACAACTCAATAATGATTGAAACAATATGAGTACAAGTGTAATCAAGAATTGAAAGCCTAGACCTCAAATTTGTGCAAGTGAAAGTGCTTAGGCTAATACAACAAGATATATGAAATTGTATGCTTGATTGCTCTTTGCTTGTATAGAGTGTTGTGTCTTGTTGCTTGAATGAAGCCTCTATTTATAGGAGAGGACTTGGCTTTCATTTCCGGACATTGGCTCCTTCTTGGGGAGTGATTTGCTGCAAAAGAAACCATTTAAAATGATCAATATTCTTTGTTAGAAATTAATCCCACAAAATAGGGAAAAGGTATGCAAAAAACGCAAGCGGATAGTTTCTTTCGATAAACGGGGGGTTCGGCCGGTGCTTGAGAGATAAGATTGAAATTGAATTCTGCGAATTTTTACACAGGGGACCGGTCGGAGGAGTGCGACCGGTCGCCTTATTGTGACGGTTGGAGTTGAAGATATTAAAGCAGAAATCAACAAAAGTGGCCGCACCAGTGCACGGTCGCCCTCACCGGCCGCCCACCTGGTCGACAGGTCTCCTCCCTTTTTTCTTACGTCCCATTTTTCTGTTCAAAACTCAACTCAGTGCACGGGTTGCCCTATAGGGCGACCGGTCGAAACTGAAACAAATGTGTTGTCCAATTTTTTTCGAAAATAAACTCCAAAAAATACTCCGAAAAATAGTAAAAACATTTTAAGACGGTCGGAAGTATTTAGACAACATTTAGGGACATTGTTTTGGATTAAAAACTCATTTGAACAAATTCGAACAAAATCATCAAAATCATGATAAAAACATTTATCTAACAATTTGTAGGTCCCAAGGGGTGTGAATAAGGTTTAGAAGGGGGGGGGTTGAATAAACCTTACCAAATTTTTCGATTTTAGTCCTTTTAAAATAATACAGAGTTAAATACACAGCTAAGTCCTTGAGGGACGATTAAGTTAGTTAACCAAATAGAGTTAGCCACTCAAGGGGACTCGATTGAGCTGTTGATAGAATAACTCATTTGTTTACTCTAAACATTAACTTGGCCGTGATGAGATTTTCAAATGGAAGACTTAACACCCTTGAATTTGGTTTAAGTTTGTTTTAACACTTGGTTTTAGCACTTTGTTAATTATCGGTTGGAATGCAAATTATCAGCAGATATGAAGTAATATGCAGAAATAAAATGTTGAAATGTAAATGACACAATAAGTTCTATAGAGGTTCGAAGATGGGGTAATTCTTCTACTCAGCTTTTCTCCAACTCCTGGAGGAATCCACTAACTATTGATCGAGTACAAAGTGGTTATCACCCAGGATACAAATCTTGATCACACAAGTGACTTGATCATTTGGGACTCGATCACGGAGATGCCTTGGTCACACAAAGCTTCTCGTCCGACTCGGCTTCTTCCGGGGCGGGCTGCGCTTTGCTACTACTTGACTCACTTGCTCAAGTTTCTTGGATTTGATCACGAAGCCCTCCAATAACTTGAGACTGGTTCGACCTTGAACCTTTCTACAATCCTCCTTGGAATGTAGACCACTTTTGATTCTTCAAAAGTTTCCTCTTCAACAGTTTGAAGTTGTCTTTCCTTCATGACTTGGTGTTGGATCGATTTCCTTCGAAATTTAGGCTTGAGGATTTGCTTGAATAACTTGAGAATATTTTGCAGGTTACAGTTCGAATAATAGCTTGAATGTTTGTGGTTCAGGTATGCAAGGTAACCTTCTCTCAAAGTGATTCCTCAGCCTTTTATAGTGAACTTTCAAAAATCGCCCGTTGAAGAGATAGGCTAATTTTCAAAAGTCACTTGTGTTCGTTGGCTTGTCTTGTTGCGATCCTTGATGTTGACATTTCCTCGTATTAAATGTCTTGCGGCTTTCGTGTTCGACACAAGGTGCGCAGTGCTTCCCATTGGTTTATTCCTTTTGCACGCTTCCGGGATCGAGCACTTTAAGACATGGCGGCATGGAAGTATTACTTGTTTAGGTATTATTCTTGACTTTCGTGCGGCAACGGATTCTTTTGATTGTCTTGACTTGATCTTTTCCCAGGTGACTTGAGTGCGCTCCAATGATTGAGAGACATCTCATCCGTCACTTCAACTTGAGACTTGGTTATCATGAGTTGACTTGGCCGACACTTCACACAACGTATTGTATCCGGTGATACTCCTTGATCAAGTTCTTGACTTCTCCTCCTTGCCATACTCAGCTGCTTCACATCGAAGTCTTCATCTCAGTCCTTCAGTTGACTTCTTGTATATCTAGGCATAGCTGACTTGACTCATCTCATACAACCCTATCTATCACAATGCAAATTATAAGAAAAAATGGGGTGCCAACTTTCTAGTCTAAGTTTTACATGACATTCATCAAAATCTAAACAATAAATTTCCTAACAAGCTGATTTAAGAAGGATTATTGTGCGCATCAGGGAATGGGCTGCGCAGCAGACAACTCTGAGATCTGAGCAAGTTCGCTACTTTACAGCATTATTTGCAAAAATGCTATTGTGGAGTGCAAATAATTCAACATATCAGAAGAGAATGAAGGAGTACATCGAATGGATAAATCAGTCCCATAAGCCGGAGATGGAGCTGCTGCAACATTTCCAAAAGAATAAAATTGCCAGACTCGAGAATGCCATGAATGACAAATTCAGCCTTCTCATGGCTGAAATGAAGATAGTATCAGCCGAGTCTAAGGCAACACGCTCAAAATTTCGTACAGCGTATGATGCAGCTGACTCCAAGCACAACTCCACTATCAGCCGACTGGACTTTATCCTAGGTGTTATGTTCCCTGGGATACCTCTCTCCTTTGTTGATGCCAAAAAGGGGAAAAAGGAATCCCTCAAGAGTTTGAAAGAAGAAAATCTGAAGAAAAGTGATGCAGCTGAGGGGGAAGGAAGTTCAAAGAAGTTAGAAGTGATGTTCGCTGAAACCTCTCAGCAAGGTCAAATCACTGCATCTATCCTCAGCAAACTCCCTGTGACCTTACCAATCGAGAAAGCTGATGTGTCAATGACAGACAAAAAAAAGATCATTGAAGCAGGATTTAAAGAGTTAGTTTAAAATCAGGATGCTCACGTTCAGGAAATCATGAAACAATACGGTGGTCCTCAGCCGAAAAGGACTACGCTGCGATTCAACCCCCAAGAGAACTTATGATGCCAGATGATGGATCTGAGCCAAGATCGATTGAGGAGTTTAAAACTCTGGAATCAGAAGGCTATTTTCAAGGAATGACGCAACCGCAAGCTTGTGATCTGTATTGGGAGAAAGGATTGGAAGTGGTCAAATTTGCTGTAAAGTAGTAGCCTTCAAGCAGTCACTCAGCTAGTAAGCAGAAGACTCCCGTGCAATACACTCCAAGAGGTGGAAGACCTGAGTCAGGAAGGGAAAGAAGTGGTGGTGGAAGAGATTCCCAATCTCGACCAAAACTCAAAGACGTAGCGTATGTAGATCCTGATAAGAAAGGCTTAATCTACTGGGCTGGATATGATCACCTTGCCAACCTAGAGGTTGAAAGAAAGAACACTGAAGCTGCAAGGAGGCAAGAAGAAGAAAATCAAAGGCAAACCAGAGAATGGCTCGAAAGAAAGCAAAGGGGTGACCCTGCTGCCAAACGGGCCTTCAAAAAGAAGAAAAGAGAAGAAGAGGAAAGAAAGAGGAAGAGAGCTGAGGCTGACAGAAGAAGGGCTTAAGAAGAAAGAGGAATGAAGCAACAAAGGTGTTGAAGTGTTGCTGCAAACCCCTTCGTGTATTTTTGTTGTAAATACATCTACGCAAGTCTTCTGTAATAAGCTTAGTGAATTTCCCTGTAATTTTCACTCTTTATGTGTCTTAGCTTAGATATACTATGTTTTGACATGTATACTTTTATATTGCTCTGATACTGAATGTAAACAACTGTGTAAAGGACAAGAATGATATGATCAATAAAAGATCTATTTTAAGCATATATTCTTTGTTACTGCATTGCCTGTATGTATCTTTGATGTTTACTTTCTTTGTACGATTTTAAGTTTTGGCATCATCAAAAAGGAGGAAATTGTTAGGAAATTTATTGAGTAGATTTTGATGATACCATATAAAACTTAAACTAGGAAGTTGGCACCCCATTTTCCTTGTAATTTGTATTGTAATAGATAGAGCTGAAAAGCTGAGCCAAGTCAGCTATGCCAAGGAATACAAAAAGTCAACTGCGGACTGGATTGAATACTCTGCTGTGTGTCAGCTAAGTATGGACAAGAAGGAAGTCAAGGACTTGACTGAAGAAGTGTTAGCTGAGGAACAACTGTGAGAAGTGTCAGTCAAGACAACTCAAGTAGCCAAGTCTCAAGTTGAAGTGACAGTTGAGTTATCCAATGACTGGAGCTGACCTAAGTCACCTGGGGTAAAGATAGCAGTCTAGTCAAGACAACTGACTTAGATCCGTTGATTAAAGTTAAGAATATTACTCAATATAGTAATATGTCAAAGCTGTCAGGTCTAAAGTGTTAGTCCAAAAAATAAGCAAAAGGAATAAACCAATGGGAAACACTGCATCTTGTGTCAGGCACCCGCAATGCTGCGAAGATATTTAATACGAGAAAATGTCAACATCAAGGTCTGCAACAAGACAACGAACAAAAGTGACATTTGAAATTAGCTTATCTCTTCAACGGGCAAAATTTCAAATGTGCACTATAAAAGGCTGAGGAATTTACTGAGAAGAGGTTACCTGAACCACGAACAAACAAGCAATATTCAAGCATTTAACCTGAAATTTTCTCATGAACAAGCAAGCAATTCCTCAAGCCTGAAACTCGAAAGAAATCGATCCAACACAAGTTGTGAAGGAAAGACAACTTCAAATCTGTTGAAGAGGAAACTTGTGAAGAAATTAAAGGGGTCTACTATCCAAGCTAGGATTGTAGAAAGGTTCCAGGTCGAACCATTATCAAGTTTGTTGGAGGGCTTCGTGATCAAATCCAAGAACTTGAGACGTGAGCTGAAGTAGCAAGGCAGTTGCCCTGTGAAGAAGCTGAGTTGCAAGAGAAGCCAGCTGTGTGATCAAGGCTATCTCCAGACTGTTCACCGCTTTGTAAACTGATCTTTTACATAATGGATTCCTCCAAGAGTTGGAGAAGAGATAATTAGAAGAATTACCCCATCTTCGAACCTCTATAAATTATTTGTGTCATTTACTTTCAGCAAATTTACTTTCCTGCATATTTACATTATATCTGCTGTTAGAATCATATTTGCTATCCAACTGATAAATAACCAAGTGCTAAAATCAAGTGTTTAAAACAAGCTAAAATCTAATCTAAGGGTGTTAAGTCTCCCGCTGTTAAAAACCAATCAGCCAAGTTAAGTATATGGCTTGAGCAGCCGAGTTATACTATCAATAGCTCTATCGAGTTTGTTGAGTGGGTAACTTAGCTGAAATGCCAACTTAGCTATCCATCAAGGACACAACTGTTTGAGTCAACTCTGTTGAATTATTTTAAAAGGACTAAATCGAAAATTTGGTAAGGTTTATTCAACCCCCTCATTCTAAACCTTACTTCACACCCCTTGGGACCTACACTACTGATTGGCATCTTCCCTTCCAACTATTATAGTCAAAATTCTCCCACCTTATTCTAGAAGGATCATCTAGAAAACGATTCGTTTTGTTTGTATTCAGATAAAAAGCTGACATAGGTATTATGGGTATATTTTGTTCACCTCTTAGATCTAGGAATCTTAGAGCCCTACTTCTGACTCATGCTGCACCGTTATCTATATATCCATATATATAACTGCTTAGTATAATAGGGTATTGGTGCTAGATACACCGCTATTGAAATCAGTACAGAAGGACCTTGAATGCTTTCTCATATCGGTCGGTGTAAAGGTTCAGCCTGGTAGACCTCATAGAGAAAGAGAATGGGATCCCAACCCGAGAAAGGGAAATGCTATCAACTCCGGAACCTCTCGATCAAGACCAATCTGTAAAGACTATCGCCTCCATTTAATAAAGAGTAAGAAGGTTAGCAATGTATCGAGTCTTATTCTTCCGAGATTTTAGCCCCGATTAGGAAAGAGCCGGAGAAACTTTCTAGTTATGAATTGGGTATAGAACTAATGGGCGACGCTTGGTTACAATTTAAAATTCGTTATCATCAGAAGTGAGTTCCTCGAATCGGCTTTCCTAACAACGGATGAGATTCACCCCTTACTTACTCTCTAAAGCTTTTTCAAAGGGTTTCTATCCACTCACCAAGGATAGTCGTAGACTACTTTCGCGAGTTGTAACGTTAGTTGACTTGGTATACACCACAAAGGAATCGTTCAAGGCATTGCGTCCACTACGCCACCAGTGTACCTGATGGTATTGACTACGGAAGGTTCAAAGCCACAAGCTACTTTTCCCGATTCAATATTATCGCTTGAGGACTGATTTGTGTGTCTGGATTTATTCATGCATTAATTTTCATTCATGTGGGGGATTGTTGGAAATTTGGTTTTGATAAAGTGAGCGCCGACCTGTCTTTGACCAAATCTTCGGTGGTTAAATATTTAATTCTAGAGGAAGTAAATGGTACCTTTTAATATATATTTCGAGTATATGTTCGTAGTATTTTTATTTCTCAAAACCAAATTTCAGTGAGTGAGAAATTATTATATGAAGTTGGCTATACAAATGAGCATTATTTAAAGGGAGTTGAAAAGTTTTAACCTTGCCCACATAGAATATAAAATATTGTTTATCCTAGTATAAATACTAGAAGGTGTTATTGGTTGGATATACTATAACACAAGTGGATATCACAAATGGGTCACATGCACGCGCATCCACTGGCCTGGCCTGGGCATGGGCCCCCTTGGGACGACCGATCTTTTGGGCCTGGGTTCAGGTTCACTATAATTTTGTCACTGGAAAATAGGTTTGGCCCAAATTTAAGTGACTGTTGGGCCTGATATATCTGAACATTGGAGGTGTTCAGATTCATGCTTGTATGTTGGAGTTTGAAACTCCCAGATAGTGGTCATTATGTGACTTATAACTCCTAGAAGTTACATATGAGTGAGTAATGCCCATTTACTATCAATAAATCTGTTGCATGTGTTGGGTATGGTTGTTATATATAGGTTTAGGCTGCATTTCATATTGTAAGGGATATATATATATATATATATATAGAGAGAGAGAGAGAGAGAGACAAATTCTGCAGAATGTTATACTGGATGTTATCCCGAATGTTGTCACATTTGTCTTTCCATCTCTCGTTGCATCTCATTTTCTGAGTCCAGTAAACCAATCTTCACACCAATTCTAGTTCGATGGGGCTTTTGTGTTAGTGGTGCTACTAGACAAAAGACGTAAGCTATTTTATCTTTGAGGACATTACGTCAAACCGTGAGCACTAGTCGCGACGTATTTGTCTTGCAGACAGATGTCTTCCTCGACTTGGCTTTCAAGCTCTGTCAGATTTATGCATCTGGAGTTGGAGTCCATTCAAGACTTGTAATAGTTAGGTTTTCATTTAGTTGTTATTTTGTGTTTCTGTTTTGTAAGACAACTTGGAGGGTTTTCCTGTTTCTGTAGCCAGTGCATATTATCAACAATTATAACCTTTTCTTATTGTATTTAGATTATAATTTAATTATTTGTGTTTTACATTGTTACTATTTTGGTGATTAAATTAAATATTTAATGTAAGTTTGTTTCATTTAAGGGATAAAAACATTGAACCCCCCAAACTATTCGAAATTTTACACTTAACCATACAAACTTTAAATCGTTACACTTAACCCTACCAACTATGCGCAATTTTACACTTTGCCTTAAATTATAGATTTACCCCTAGTTTCATGAAAGTTGGTTTACAGTTTACCCTCTAAACTTCAAAGTTGTTACACTTTACCACCTATGCGATGAATTTTATTGTATTATCTACATTTACTCCTCAAGGTTTTGTGATCCTCGAAAATGGTATCAGAGCCTAGGTTTATTAAGAAATTTTAGTAATATTTATTATATTTATGTAATTAATAATTGGTGAGGAGAATTTCTCCGAGAATATGTATCTGGACAATTGTCCAAGATATACATCTTACAGGACATATCGTCAAATTCTAACGATGTATGCACAAGATCCCCAGGACAAGATAACATATTGGAACAACCAATATGTTGAAAAAGAAAGCGCATGAGCTGATACGGAAACCTTGAGACACTGCGAGAGACAAGCGGCATATTATATGGGTTTCTTCACAGTAAACCAAATATTATATGTCGATCTGATGAATCATCAGGAAGCAGTCCATGAGAATGCTCATCAAAATCATGATTCCTGATGGTGTACCAGAATGGAATGAGATACTTCCAGACACATCTAAGATCTCAAAAGATATTAGGGAAGTCCAGAAGACGGTGCAGAATTATGGCAACCGCCATATTTATTTACCTACACAAGTTCATCAGATCCAAAACCAGATGGAGACGATGGTGAAATATCAGAAGGAAACTCTTGAAATTCTTCATGATATTCAGTAACGAGTAAAGAGCTTGGAGGACAGACCGAGTTCTTCCGGAAGAAAGAAGCGTATCGATTTCGGGACAATACCCCATTTACACTAAAAAGGGAAACCAACCGAAGTAGTACGAAAAATGACGGACGATGAAAAGCTCATTGCTATTATCAAAGAAAAATCCATAATAAACTAAAAGTGATGGATATGAAAAAGATGAATCTTAAAGATCTACATGACCTTGCAGAATCATTCGCAGGATTAGGAATTGTGGATTTAAAGATGAACGAAGGAGATGGAACAACTTTGGTTACCTATGATCCACAAAGTAGACCAATTCCACCACCGCCACCAGTAAATCCCAATGTCGCAGAAAGTGCGGGTTCAAATCATGGAATCCAGGACGAGAGAATGCATCACGTTGGAGATTTCACCACAGGGAGTGAACCGCTTTCAGGAACAGGAGCTCGACCACCTCTTACAGGAACTCGACTACCTTCTAGAAGGCCAAATGTTTATCAGACACCTTATGAAAGATCGCATCTCGATCTGATACATCCGTATGGATTGATGCTAAATCTGGATATCCCAGATTTCAAAAATCGAGAAGTCCTTATTGATGAATGGGCATCAACTATGAGGATTGCAGCAGGTACCCTCGATCTTACAAAAGAAGGATTCATTTTGCTTCTAAAAATGAGTCTTGAAGGATCTGTAAGAATTGCATGGGATATGACCGAAGCAAATATGAAAAGCGCGGTCACAGCTGGAGAATCATTAAAAGGAATTGTCGATGATATGGCAAAATTACTCAAAATCCATTTTATCGGCACAAGTTACTTTAAGGGATTAGAAGAGGAAAAAAGAAAAAAATATAAACAAGCCCTCTACAGCCTCGAGTTACATGATATTTGTCATATTGACGAATATATCAAGTTGTTCATCGAGTACATGTGGAAGTCAAAGATTGGAGAAAAAGAAGCTTCACAGCTATTCTTTGCAAAAATTCCAAGTCCCTGGAGAGAAATGCTTATCAGGGAATACAAGGATGCAACGGATTTAGATACTGTGGCTAGAAGAATGTCTTTCTTAAAGGCCAAGTTATCTGAATGGTTCTACCAAGCAGCACTATACCGGAATTACAAAAGATTACGAGGAATTAATAAATCAGTTCCTCTATGTTGCGTAGACGATGATATCCCAACAGTTGTGGGAGGTCAACCCAGGCAGCATAAGAAGAAGAAGAAGATAAGCCATCCATACCGCCGGGGAAGCAACAACAAAAGAAGTAGGTCTTCATGGAGACCTAGAAGGTTCTGGTTAAAATAAAAAGCCCAAAGTTACAAATCAAGGCAAAGACCAGCACCAAGCAGGAGTAGAGCCACATCATCAGGTTCAAATCAAGCAAGTACCAGCAGAACCACAGGGAGAAGAACTTTCAGGCGAGTTCATACCATAGCTAATGAAAGTTTCAAAGATTGTAATTGCTGGACATGCGGAGCAAGAGGGCATATTTCAACAGATTGCCCAGAGAACCAGAAACGAGGAATCAGATAGTTTGAAGCAACACCGGAATTTGAAGAAGCTGTCTTTTATCAAGATTTGATCCAGGTGTATCAATTTGAGGATCTACCCTCAGATGAAAGCATCTATGAAGAAGAGATCTATTCTGATGATGGAAGTGAATTCAGTTCAGAATCGGAGTGAAGAAGAATTTCTTCAGCATACGGTTAGGAAGGATATGTCAGGATTTCTCTCTCACACTACGGTTTCTTATAAGACTGTTATGAGAATTATGAAGGAAGATCCAAAGCTTCAGATATACGATAGATTTACAATTGGAGCTATGGAGAAGGCCTTGGATAAAATTGGGTTTCGTAATAGAAAACACTAAATTATCCGCAGAGTAACTACTAGAGAATTTGCCATCCCAATGGAATTCACTGGTAACCTGATCGAGGTGCATTTGGTCCCTTACAGAGAAATCCAGGAGATCAAAAGCACAGTCAAAAGAGATGTTGCCAACACACTTTCATGGATTCATATTGGAGCCATAAGAGTTATTATTATGGCAACATTCAAGGAAGGAATAGATTCACCACTAAATTTGGCTATCTTGGACAAATGAATCTCACATCTCAAGGATTCGTGCCTTGGAGCGGTTATAGGAAATTTGTATGCAGGAAAATTGGCATTTAATGTCTATTCTAGAATTGCATACAACTTGGGAGATAGAGATTTCAACAGAGTTCTAACCCTTCATCAAGATTTAAAAAGATTCGATTTGATGAAATAAGGGAATAGACCTTACTCGATCACATACAAGATTTCTTATGCTCTCTCGAATACACATCATTCGGAGGTATTCTTGAGAAAGGAATTTATTGAAGTCCCAAGAATCTTTGAGGACTTTGCCAGGGTAGTTCTACCAGAAATCATTGAGTCTCCAACTATAAAGGAGATTGATATGATAATTCAAGATCAACAAGTCTTCAACAATAGTCGAAGTCTCAGAGTTGAGCCACGAATGATGTCTTTCCAACAAGACAGAATGATAAGCAGTAGCCGTTGGGAGGAAAAGAGACCCAGTACAGTCTAGCGCATCCCAGATGTTTTCAGAACACAAGAAGAGCTGAAATGCCCAAAGGGATGGAGAAAAGTTGAAGTAATATTCGACATCACTCAAAAGGATAATATTTTTCCTTGTGATGTTCTATATTATCTCCAACAACCGATAGTTGGAAGGTATCAAGGAATCCTGAAGATAGGTGAAATTGAGCTGACTGTCACATGAGTAGCAGGAAAAATCCTAGAGCAGTTAATATTGGGGATTAAATTTCTTGAGGATCATAAACCTTGGGAAAGATTACAAGAAGGAATGGAGTTCACAGTGGCTGATAAAAGATACAGAATCAGATAACCACTAGTCCATTCTACACATACATTTCTATCGGAATGTTATATGCTGAATACAAGGCCGAGTATTTCGCCGCCTATATTGATTCAGTGCGAATATGTCTTGCAAAGCGGATGTTTTTCCTAAAGAAATGGAGAAGATTTACGTGATATTGCAGGAAGAGATTTCTCTAAAATGATTCTTATTCTTAACAGAGAAATTAAACAAGCAGAAATAATGATCGGAGGCGCAGGCGGTACCCCATGGTACAAAGTGAAGTCGCCACAAATCTATTTCCATGATACAGGAGCAGATGTGTTGTTAGGAAACAATTTTCTACAAACATTTAAGCGATTTACACAGGAAAATGAGACGAGAAGACTTATTTTCACAACATTATGTGATCATAAAATAATTGTCCAGAGACTGCGAGAAGCATTTTATCGAAAAATGCCCATTACCTTTCGCAACAAGTGTGGTGATGAAGCCAAACTTCAAAACCCAAAATGGCGGATCGAAGGAAATTTGGTGAAGCATTATTATCCTTTAGACAATTTGGTTCAAACCAGAAGGATACAAAACTATGGGATAATAACTTGTATTCATTTAGAATACAAGGGGAAGAACGAGTACCTCCAGAGGCTATTGCAGAATTGATGATGAGCCAAATGGAAAAACCACAGAGTGATGTTACTATAGAAGAACAAATATCACTTAAGGATATCAAAAAGAAGATCCAAATGAATTATAATGAAAATCCTTTGGCATGGTGGGATAAGAACGAGCTCAAAGCTTCCTTAAAAGTTAAACCAGGAAAGGAGTACGAGTTCATGAGATTCTCCATACAGCAGTCCAGGATTCTTAGTCAGAAATCATGGAGAAATCAAAAGAGGAAAGCCAAGACTTGTTGTTAATTAAAAAGAGATTAATAACATTCTGGAGTTCGATGGATACTACATCCCAAGCAGAGAACATCTGGTTAACTGTATCAAAGGTGCCAAGATATTCTCAAAGTTCGATTGCAAGTCTGGATTTTTGCAGTTAAGATGGAGGAAGAAAGTAAGAAGTTCATGACTTTCTACACCACAAGGACACTATATTTGGAACGTGATGCCTATGGGATTGGCTAACGCACCCCATATATATCAAAGGAAGATGGATAATCTATTCAAAGATTATTTCAGTTTCATGTTCGTATATATTGATAATATCCTTATCGCATCAAAGAACATGAAGGAACATCTCAAACACTTGGAAATATTTTCAGATGTTTGTCACAAGGAAGGATTAGTGCTTTCAGAAAAGAAGGCAGTGATTGCTACAAGGCAGATTGAATTTCTCGAAACTGAAATCGATGAATCTGGAATCATGCTACAAAGTCATATTGTGGAAAAGATACAAGGATTTCCAGATACATTAAAGGACAAGCGACTTGAGTTTTCTTGGAGTTGTTAATTTTGCTGGAATGTTCATAAACAATCTAGCACATCACAGGAAGGTGTTTAGCCCATTGTTCAAAAAAGATGCTACATTCAAATGGGAAGATGAACATCAAGAAGGAATAAAGCAGCTTAAAGAAGTTTGCAAAAAGCTTCCAAAGCTTGCAATTCCACAAGATGAAGATGAATTGGTTCTATATACGGATGATGTGACTATTGTTGGGTAGCTGTTCTCACAAAAGCCATACCAAACGGGGAAGTGCCATGCATATATTGCAGCAGTCTTTTTACAGACAGTGAAGTGAATCGATGGCATATAAACGAGAAAGAATTATTTGTAGTCAGAAAGGCTTTCAAAAAAATGGCCTTTATTTTTACTGGCTAAAAAGTTTACTTTAAAAATTGATAATTCAAGTGTCAAGGCTTTTCTGAAAAACAAAATTGAATCAAAACCAGAAAAGGCTAGATTACTTAGATGGCAAGCTGAATGTCAATATTATGATTATGATATTGTCATTATAAAATCTCATGAAAATGTTCTTGCAGATTTTTTGACACGAGATGTAAGGACGCGTTGCTGACAAGGTCCTTAAACGAGTAAGACATTTCAGGGAAAACCTGGAGAGTCTAGAACGAGATTTTGGGACGTTATGTCTCGATGCAGAAGTTGTTGGACGACTTCAACAGCTGAATTTAAAATCCGTTTCTAGTCAAATACGAGCATGCCAGTTCGCTCAAGGACAATTGTTCTTAGCGCTGCAAGGGCCTCTCCTCCAGGCCGCATCTCCTACGATGCAAAAAGGGGCGAATAGAGAACGGGGCTCTAACCAGGAGGTTATGGATTCAAGTACCATAATCACAAGTGATGCAGGTGATGCATCCCCTGAGGGTGTACAAACTGTAATGAATGTTGAAGCTCCGGTGTCACAACCCGAGTCTTCAAGTCAACCCAGCACCTCTGGGGTTAAAGAGGGAGAGTTGAATCTTAGGCTATAGACAGGCAATCTAAGGTTCAAAATGATGAGATTAAGATTTCTCCAATGCAGGTATATCAATGACAATTGGAGAAATTGGCTACAAGAAGAGGTATTAACCCAGAAAAAATAATAGTTGATATCCCAAGCAAGTATCCTAGAGTTTGGATGAAACCAGGAAGTCATCCAAATGAAGCACAAGAATGGTATACTTTTGGAGCTCTAGCTTCAATATATATTGTGTCACCCAGATTCCTAGAAATTTCAAAATTACCGAAATGGATTGGGGAAGCAGTTTACGAGACTTAGGCCAATAATCCACATTTGTCCAGAGGAGATATTTTGGAACTATACTTTATCAGTGCAACTCCCCAACCAGCAAAGAAAGACTTTAATGAAGCTTTTCATTTCATCAAGCTAAGAAGGCCGGATTAAAATGCTTTAAAATACATTAAGGCAGCTTCACTGGAAGAAGTACCATAAGTTAGTAGGAGCAATTTCCAAAGACAAAGCTTCTACACGACGAGCATGGGGTCATTGGGTTTGTCTAACAGAAATGGACAAAGTCAAATATCCATTCAAGTTCTTTCAGAATTCAGCAAATGGATCTTTCCTTCTGAATTCGATGACAGGATCAACAACAGGATTTGTAAAGGAACTTTTCGAGACAAAGAGAAGAATTCTCTTGGAAAACAAGATTCCGGCTAGAAAAGAAACTTACCGAAAATTCTGTAACATGGCGCATGCTGGCCGTTGGATTGACCAGATCTGTCAAGCATGCCCCGAACAGAAAGAACCTGAGTTTGGGAAAGGATTCCAACCCAAACCCGACCAACAAGACCATGCAGCTGGAAAGGACAAGGGCCCAGCTCATAAGACGCGTTTTCCTCGGGGACCACGCAAACCAACTTTTTAAAAGATTCCCCAACAACCATCACATGGCCTGAGTCACGCGGAAAGAAAAGGAAGACAACTGGCGAGGCAATAATTCAGGATTATGACGTGAGCAGTGACGTCTTACATCTCAACAAGATTTGAAGTCCGCATTTGAAGTTCGGACTTACCTCTATAAATGGCAGGAGTTGATGGAAGCTGAGGACATCGAACATTTCCTTAGTTTTCTTATAATAAATTCTGAGTGAAAATTTGTATTAGCTGAGTGTTTTAAGTTTTAAGTTTTATGTATTTACGAGTGCAAGCCTCATCTATGAGAGGCTAAACAAGTATTCTCCTCCCAAAAGGAGATTACTAATGTAATAAATATTTCTATAAGTTCTTAATAAAAAAGAGGCTTTCTTCTTCAACATGTGTTCATAATGTACTATTAATTCATCCCGTTTAAGAATTACTTATACGCCTAGAGCAGGAAACGAACCAAGGCTGTGCTGAACAGTTGCTGAAGGAGTTGGATAACTTGCAGATCATCTTCCCTGAGGGTTGAAGTTGAACAGTGACGAGTTGTTTGTCAAAAGATCAGGGGGGCGATAATTTTCCGATCGGGTGGTGTTGCGAACCATCTCACCCGGGGCTTTTTTGGTCAAAGAAGGTATGAATTTTAAGGGATTTATTAATTTTACGGAAGCATGTTGGGCCCGATATGGTCGTGAATGGACTATGTTCATTTTCGTCTATAGACCTAATTTGTATACAGATTTATACTTGAAATGAGAATTTTGATTGAAGTATGTCCTGTTGAGTTTATAGGTTGGAAACCTGACATGATCCATTTAAAACCTCTGAATAGAGACTGGATCTAAGTAGGTGTAACAATGCCACGAACAAAACATGGGACAAAAAAATAGGGGTTTTCATTTCTCGAATAATCCGAAAAACAAAATTGATTATGGAGTAAAACTTTTATGTTTATTGATTAATGCAATAAATTTATTATTATGTAGTAGTTTGCTACAAGTTGGAGTTTAAAAGGATAACTATAACTATTGTTTTAGAAAGGATAAAACCTAGGGGCAAAATTGTCCATATAGGGTGAAGTGTAATGATTTTCATAGTTCAGGGGGCAAAGTGTCACGAATTAAAGTTTGGAGGTAAAGTGTAAAAATCAGTATAGTTTGGATGGGTAAGTGTATTTGTCTCTTCATTTAATTACATCATTTGATTATTATGTGAGAATGGTTGAGATCAATCCATACGGTCTCATCACTAATACTGGTCTAATTAGATCAAGTGAGTTATAATATATTTGGTTCATCTTTACCTTATTGCATGACTAAAATTTCAACTTTAGTTATTGATCACGATATGGCTTAATGGGTGATAAACAAGTAGTTAGAATTAAATTTCTCAGAAATATTTTTACAAATTCATTCTTGAGTATCTGCCGACGGATTTTTTGTTTTTTCAGTACATATCATGGGATGGGATAAGTGATTGGAATCGACTTAGACCAGAGTCTTAATCACTCAACTACTATCTGATATCCAATGGAGGTTGTCGAGTTAAAGAACAAAAAATGGAATTAAAGGATTGCATTTGATAACTCAACTCTGTAGACATTTGTTCTGGAAATGACAACAAACAAAACAATAACTTTTGGTGGCTTAATGACTACCTTCTACTTTCTTTGAAAGAAGTTTTTGAGGTATTGCTTGAGAATCTATTGTCAAGAAGCATGTATGTTTTTTTTGTCGGATGAACACGCGCGCTTTCCCAGAATATGTACTCGGATACATTTGAACATGCAAATTTGCAAAGAAATCCCATTTCGATTAAACCTGTTCCACAACATCCCTTATGTGCAAGCTTGAATCCTGTCATGAAGAACCATTGAATTTGTTACTCGAAACCAATGTGAATCAAATATTCTATAATAACAAGTTTATTGACGTTGTTTGAACGAAGTCATTCTATAATAGATTTCAAATCTTCGGAAGCTATTTTTGGAGGATTTTAAATTCCTCTAAAATTGAATCATTTTTAATATATTTTCTCAAATCCCCTCCTAAAATCCAAATACCTGCTGCGACCGTGGGGTGGCGCAGGTATTGTCGCCGCATAGGACCCACAGAGTTTTTTCATATATGTATTATATATTTGTTTTGGTTATATATTATAAAGGTTGATATCTATGACAAAAAAATACGACGACAGAATGGTTGAAGCTCTATTTTTAATTTTGAAGGTCTTACGTTGAAGTCTTAATAGCATTCCTGGAAGATTCTTTAAATTTTAAGAGCATCTATTGCACAAAAAAGAGCATCTTTAAATTTAAAGAATGATATTTTTTACATCTTCTAGCACACTCTTTGTATTTGACTATTTATTTTCTATTTTCTCAATATTAATTTATGACACATGGGATATAGGAAGTAACTTAAGACATATTTCAAAGTTGTTGTTTTTAGAAACTACCATTAAAAAAGGTCATTCAAATTGCAAGTGACCTAATGCAATTAATTATAGAGAGTTGTTTTAGCTCTTGGAGAGTGAAAAACTCATTCTCTAAATTTAAATGTTAAAATAAAGAGTTTGTTGGATATAATTATTAGTGGTTGACTCTTCAAAATAAAGAGCTTTTCTCAATTGAAGATATTCTTGGGGATGTTCTAATGTCATAACCCGAATTTTTTTGTATTTTTAATTATCATAATAAATCATTCATAAGCACAATAACATGCATATACATAATTCATATTTACACTAGAAAGTTGCAGAACCATTATTTTCCGAGTTTAAGCATAACTGTGTTAGCTAGCTATCAATATGCTTAATATTGTTAGGTTACACACAGAAAATATCAAGGTGAATCTTGTATTGAGTATAATAAATATTATGTATATATATCACATAGCAACATATTTTCATGCTAATATAATAAAGTAGAATTTATAGACATGAACATTTAAAATACACGTATACAACCACTTGGCTATTGAATATATATAGATATGTAACTTTTACATTATTATAAATTATAACTAATAGATGTATATAATAGTTATTACACACACATATATATATATATATTGTAGCGCCCTTTTCTAGCTTGCTTAATTTTAATACGAAAAATAATCAATAAAAATACTTATCATTGAAATCCTTTAAAATACGGGATAAATAAAATCCTACTTAGTTCGAAAATCTTGCAGCGGAAATAAATACCAAAAACTATTAGTCCCAAAACAACCATACTAAAAATAAACCGACGTTCAACATTAAATGTACTAATAAATCAACTCAAAAACACATAAGCTAAACTGAAGGACATGGGTTTCCGAGTCACTGCGCCACGCCATCTCCTTCCTCCTCATTATTCTCATCTGAAAAAAAAAAAAAACAACATTCGTGGGATGAGCTTAAAGAAGCTCAACAAGTAATCTCATGCATGAATGCGTGCTTAATGCAATGACTCAACTTAGTTAAACTGTATTTTCTTTACTTAAAAATCCTTTCGTGTACATACTTAAACTTTGTCTTTCTTTCCTTTCGTAAAACGTTCTTAAGACGCGAGCTCACTTGGTAACACATTGTTCTAATCAGGGTCGCAGTGGGCCTTGTTATTTGGAACCCGATTAACATTTTGCCCGAAGGCCATTTCCTTTCATTTCGCCCGAAGGCCCTTTTCCTTTAACATTAACATTAGCCGCAAGCGGCCCATTGTCGGAACGCCGGTCCCCCGCGCCCATTTCCCACTCACTCCAGCATCATAGAACAATGTGCACCCATTCTCTTTGAAAAACATTATTAATATAAATCTTAAAACTTGACTTTACTTAATCTTATTATCATGCTCGTGAAATGATATGAACATACATTAACAATGATGCATGAACTTATGTGATGCAACATATCATTAAATACGAGAATAAACATAAGCGCATATCATAATAATTAAATCACATTAACTTGCACAATATGAGAACAAAACACCACATTAAACTGATTAGGGAAAACCCTACGTTCAATTAATTAGAAATAATCCTACATTCAGTTAGTTAAGGGATAAGCCTATATTCAATTAGTCAAAGGGATACCATGCATTCAATTAGTCAAGGGAAAACCTTAAATTCAATTAGTCAAGAGAAAACCACGCATTTAATTAGTTAAGAGAAAACCCTACATTCAATTAGTCAAAGGAAAACCCTATCCAATTAGTTAAGAGAAAACCTTGTATTCAATTAATTAGGGATAAACCATATGTTCAACTAATTAGGGAAAACGCTACGTTGAATTAACTAGAGAAAAATCTTACATTCAATTAATTAAGCAAAATGCCCTAAATTCCATCATTAAGAGGAGTTAGATGCCTAGTTTCTGAATCCCCAAAACAATCGAGTTAGACGTTTATATTAAATATATATATATATATATATATATATATATAATAGTCACCAATTTTAATTAGTATATGACTGCAGTTGGGCGGCTCGTAATCAAAGAGTCAATTGACTGATGTGTGGAATCTTATAGCAAACAACAACTTTTCCATCCTAAATATATATACATATATATTTTATATAGTTTATATTATAAAACTTTGAGATTGAATGAATCCACCATTGATTAGTCTGTGAAAACACTACCTATGATTATTACTACATGCTTATTATTAACTAAGGGTGACGTAAGAATTCAACCTACCAATTGAACTTATGGGAACAATCCAAAGTAAATACGAATGGATCTTAGGCTTACATATTTATGGTGTACGTATAGGATTCAGAAATACAATTTATTGGCCTAAACTAACCACATGATATTTATCAAAGCAATTCGTTCATATGCACACGCGTTGCCCGTCTTCTGTTAGAAACAATAACTCAGCCAAATAATTAACCATGAACTGGGCAGCAAATTAAATCTAATTAACACCAATCTCATGAACACATAATACTAAGGCGATAAGATCAATTCAGGAAAACCTTAATAATTCTACGTGAAGGCTAAAAAGATTACTTGCCTGTTTAATTTAGGGGTAGTGAAATCCTTTTCAGGCCTCTTTCGAATCAACCCTCTCTTTCTTCTCTTTTCTCTTGTCTCCTCTCTGGCCGATTCCCTCACTCCCTAGGCGTCTCCTCCTGTGTTCCCAATGTGTGTGTTTTACGTGTCTTATATCTGTGTTTTGACCTAATCCCAATTAGGCTAGGTTTAGAGTATATGGGCTTATACTTACCTTACTAACATTATGGGCTTGGTTAAAACTCTAGTCCAAATAAGAGCCCAAAGTGTTTTATAAAACCCAATTTTGTAATAAAGTCATTATAAAATCTAGAATAATCCAATAAAATAATTAGATAATATCATTACGAAATTAAATAAATTCGGGTCGTTACATATATACTCGACACTCAATAGTTCAACAAAACAATAGTCTCGTAGGTAAACAATTGTTCAAAATACACAACAATTTAACAAAACCACTACTCAACACTCAATAGTTCAACAAAACAATAGTCTCATAGGTAAACAATTATTCAATAGTACTTTCTAAAGAGGCAGTTGTGTCGTTAATGCTGAGGCCAAACTTAAACTTGAACCTGTTAAATGTTGAATAGTGTACCTCGAACAAACATCAACTATTTTTGAATCAATCCCCAACTTTGCCAATTCTAAAAAAGATACGATAAAAGACCATTCGCACCCAACAACCACTAAAAGATCAGTAGTTTTTCCTCGAACAACGCCATGATTGTTAAATCAATATCTTCATCTTCAAATATAATGTGTTGGTGTGTCATGTGCTCGGCCAAATGCGTAGCCAGATTGCGCCAAAAAGTGACCACGCTTTGATTTACTTCATACTGAGTGCATGTATCTATTTATGGATTTCTGCGCTGATTGGTATTCATGCGTTAATTAGGATTAGTTGGCTAATTCGGGCTGATTCGGATTCCTGCGTTGATTATAGCCATAACACAAGTACACAGGCCCATGAGCACCTGCATTCCTAAATCTCTGGCCCCAATTTGTAATATCACCAATGCCCTCAACTGAAGTATCATATTCCAAACGTCTTGACAAATATATCAAATGTTTCCTATCTATGCAATTTTTGAAAAAGTCGATTCTTTCAAGAGTTGGCAGAGTTACCAAATGATTCTCAAACAATCCCTTATTATTAATACTGCCATGGTCAAACATCCTATTAATAAGGTCATCAAGAGCACGGGGATATCATTCTCATGCTGATAAAATTCTATCAAAATTACAGCAATATTTTGGAAATCCTCTCGTTTAGCCTGGTCACTCGTATCCCGAAATCAAACTCTCCAAAATTTTAATACATCATTTTTCATCACTAGATTTTCCATAGTTAATCATCCATCTAATGATTTGTTTTGATCGTGTAGGAACTGTGAGGCCCCCGATTTTTTTTTCAACATATTCTACGATGATGTATAGTGACAAAATATTGGCTAAGTGTCACAATATCTATTATATAGATGAGATATGATATTCAATTATTTATTTCTTCCAACGATGATTACTCCTTCCATATTTCGAGTATATCGATTATATTTACTCCTCAAGTATTAATACTTGATCGATTAGTTATGACTTTAGTAATATTGGACCCCTTCAAAATTTAGGTGATTTATTTCATTAAGTGCCATTTATATCCGATAGAATTAAGAACTCAATTTTAGAATAAGTAATTTTGGGACTTATTATCAATTTGGAATTTATAATATTTTATCTTATTCTATAATACATTCCCAAATAGCTTCCAATTTATTTTGGAATATACGCTTTATTGTTATTACACATCTTTATTTTTATTCCCTATATGTATTTATATATACTTATATTTTTTTCTCAACTTCAACAAAAGAAAAGAAAAACAATTTATTTTTGGCAAAAACTTGCGTGAGACGGTCTCACGGATTTAGATCCGTGAGACGGAGCCCTTACACAAAGTTTTAAAGGTTTTTTTTCAGATTTTATTTTTCTTATGGTTTATATTTGTTTTTTAAGGGTTTATTTTGTTTCTTGGGTTTATTTTTAATTGATTTGGGTTTTTAGGATTTTTATTTTTTAGGGTTTATTTTTTATTTTTTGGGTTTATTTTTGTTTTCCGGGTTTATTCTTCATGGTTCATATTTTTAGGGTTTATTTTTGTTTCTTCATGGTTCATTATTATTTTTAAATTTATTTTCATGGTTCACGTTCTCAAGACGGAGCTCTTAGGAGGTCCGTCTCATGGATTTAGATCCGTGAGACCGTCTCACAAGAGACTTGCTCTTTGTTTTTTCATCCTCAATAAATATTTTCGACCATAGGGGGATAGGGGGAATCAACCCAATTTTTTTATCCTACAATATTTATTTAACCCCAATAATTTTACTTTACAATAAATAATCACCAAAACAAAAAATTAATCCCCTACCCCTTGTAACTTTCGGCCATAGCATAATTTTAGGGGGGAATCAATATTTTATTTTCTATTTTATTACATCCTAACAAGCTTAATCAATAATTAGACAAAAAAAAAATTATATCATTTTCATCTTAACGCTTATTCAAACACTTATTCAAACTCTCCCAACACTCCCTCATTTCCATACATAGACAAAATAAAACACACAAACTCTCCTCCATTCTTCTTGAGGACGAAAATACAAGAACCAAAGAAAGATTTTACTTCTTCAACCTTCAATTTTATCTCCCTAAAACATCAAACATATATCTCCATCTTCTAACTTGATGAATCATTCTTATTGAGTACTCCTAGAGGTTGATTTCTTGAAGAATTAAGGAGAGACCTATGTTGGGATTTGGTCCAGCATCCTACCTGCAATGGGCTTTAAAAGAGGCGCGAGACACGGCCCGCGATATGAACTCGTGAGCGCTGGATTGCATAGTTAAGGGATAGCTTAAAGGATATGATTTGGACTACCTATACCAACAGATGCATCTTCTTTTCTGGTGCCCATTACATAGAAACTCTGAGGTTAAGCGTGCTTGGCCTAGAGTAGACATGGGATGGGTGACCCCCTGGGAAGTTTTCCAGGGTGCGCATGAGTGAGGACAAAGTGCGCTAGAAAAGACTCGTGTTGGTTTGTGGGGGACGATCGTCAATCCGAATAGCGCTAAAGGTCCAACAATCGGTATCGAGCAGTCACGAGTTGAATTCCCGTGGAAGCACGCTGCAGATGGGAGGTTGCCGGGAGCGATGGAACGAGATCTTGGCGCAGCCGAAGTAAACGGACGGGCGAAAGGTAGGTTTCAGTTTTGGCAGGCCTGTAATCGAGGTAAAAACGGATCGAATCTGAAGGTGTAGGTTCTTTGGGTGAACAGAATCGAAGGGTAGGTTGCCAGGTGGCGGAACTAAGGTATATGCATCGAATCGAAGGTGTAGGTTCTTTGGGTGGACCGGAATCGAAGGGTAAGTTACAGTGGCGGAATCGAGGTAAATGCGGCATCGGAACGAAGGTGTAGGTTCTTTGCCGGGTGGCCGGAATCGAGAGGCTTACGTGACGCGACGCTTGAATCAAGAAGTTGGCGTTAGGCGAGGAAGTTTGGCGGCGGCGAAGGTTGCCAAGCACTCGAGGCGAGAAGATGGCAAAGTCTAGGAGGGGATTGTTGGGATTTGGTCCAAAGATCCTACCCGCAATGGGCTTTAAAAAGAGGCGAGGCGCGGCCCGCATGGTCGAACTCGTGAGCGCTGGATTGCATAGTTAAGGGATAGCTTAAAGGATATGATTTGGACTACCTATACCAACAGATGCATCTTCTTTTCTCGGTGCCCATTACATAGAAACTCTGAGGTTAAGCGTGCTTGGCCTGGAGTAGACATGGGATGGGTGACCCCTGGGAAGTTTTTCAAGGTGTGCATGAGTGAGGACAAAGTGCGCTAGAAAAGACTCGTGTTGGTTAGTGGGGACGATCGTCAATCCGAATAGCGCTAGAGGTCCAACAACATTGAACCCTCCGCACCCAGTTCTTGAACTAGATCTCCAAACTTTTCAAAGTCCGCTTTAGTACTTAAACTCTCAAAACTCTTTCTATCATTAGAAGTTATTATCATGGAAGCAAATTTGACACGCATCCCTATGTTCACAATTGAAGAATTTGATGATTGGAAAATTCGTATGCGAGGCTCATCTATCAAAGATTACATGATGAGATGTGGATAGTGATAGAAGATGGGCCATCGCAAATCTTAAAGCTGAACACACTGTAAGAAGAGAAAGCAACTGCGGTGAAGGAGAAGAGGATGTTGCTCCCCGGACCATGGTTGAAAAACCAAGAACGAGTGGACAAATGATTGAGAAAAAGATACAACCTGGACAATGTAGCAAGGACATCCTTTACAAAACCTTCGACAAAGCCATGTTCAATAAAGTCAAATCATGCAAAACGGCTAAAGAAATGCAGGACAAGCTCACATTGATTTGTGAAGGCTCGGAGCAAATCAAAGAAAACAAATTATCGGTGGGTTTGACTGAAATTTGAGAACTTCAAAATGATCTCGGGAGAAAACCTGGATCAACGGATGCTCGGTTCACGTAAATCACCAATGAGCTATCTCGCACTTGGAAAGGAATATACACAGAAGGAAATGTGTATGAAGATCCTAAAAAGTCTTCAGTGAATGGGAAATGAAGGTCATGGCACCGAGACATTCCATGGACCTATCAAAGACATCCAACCATGAATTATTCTCGGACCTCAAAGCCTACGAGTTTGAGTGAGAAGAAAAGACCAGGAAGAGACAGATGTACCCAAAACAATTTTTCTCTAATTGTTAAAGATGGGAAGAGAGCGAGGTCAAAGAAGTCATTGATCCGGAAGAAATAGCCCGATGGTTAAAAGATTCAACAAGTTCTTCAATAAGAACTACAAGCGAGAAAGGGCGAATCTTCCGAAGACACTCGGCTCCCTCCAAATCAAGGGAAGATAGGCCAACCAAGAGAAAGATCATCAAAAAGTTGAGTATCAAAGGGTGACAATCCAAGAATGGAAAGAGTGATCAAAAGGCTGAATATCTATCTTTGGAATCGTAGACAACCAGGTCACTATGCCATTCATGCTCATATCCTGTAGTTAACAAATACGGGAATGAAGAAGAAAGAAAGGTCTTGAGAGAAAAAGACAAAAAAAAAAAAGAAAAAAGCAATGATGGTCAGAGAGATCTGAAAAGCCAAGTCAAGAGAGACAAGTGATTCGAGAGCAAAGCAGTGAAGCGACTACTCAAGTGACTACGAAGAAGAAGCCCGATCCGCTTGATGGCCAAGGAACAAGATCAACCCGACCAAGAAGATGAGGTACACTCTAACTCATCAAACTCGGACTCTAGTGATAGTGATCGTGACACACACACTTCATCACCCACCCGATCTTTATGATTCATTAGGCAAAATGATGAAAGATTTTGAACACATTAAATCCTCACACACACTATTAAATGAGGAAAACAAGACTCTTTCATCAAGAGTCAAAACTCAAAGTCGACTAAGGAGCCGAGTACTCTAAGTCAAATAGCCGATGAGAATGAAAGTTTAAAGGTGAGAATGCTAAATTAATAGCGAGAAATTTCTTGCTATAGAGAAGAGGAGAATGACCTCAAAAATGTTATTACCTCATTCACTAAGGCATCTAAATCATTGGATGATCTTATTATGAGTCAAAGATAATGTGGAGACAAGACAGCTTAGGATTTAATTCCTCGTGCTATGTCAAACCTCAAAAGCAATTTTGGAAAAAGGATCTTCAAGCCATGAAGAGTCCGAAAAATCCAAAACTCTAAATGTTGCACACACATTCACTACAAAGCACCATAACAAGCAAACGGCCTTGGTTATAAAGGAAAAGGAAAAATGACCGAGTTGAGTGCTTATTTGAAAGGACAGTGAGAAGAGATTCGGCCGAGTTCTCAAGCAAACTCCAAACAGAAAATACTCTGTAAAGAAGAAGTAGAGCTACCAAAAACCCAGAAAATCCATAAAAGAAATACATATGATGGGAATGGTAGAAAATATCCAAGCCAAGCTGATTGGAATAATGTAAACTATCAAAGATAGACTTATGGAATATAAGCCCAAATGGCAAAGGCCAGAACTCAAAGAAAGGCCATTCCAAAAGTATAAGAGCTTTCATCAAAGACACATATGCACCTAAGCACTACACTCGAGAGACACCACAATTACCCAAAGAAGGCGATTGCTAAAAATTATACACAGGCATACTGAGAAAAAGAGACAATTTGTATGAACCTAGAATCCCCAAGCAATTTGCCAGGATTAATTATGATTATGGCAGCGATAGATGGCAACCCTTAGAGTCAAATCATTTGGCTATAAGTTGGTTGGATCATCTTACAATTCTAACCCCTCGGGACCCGGACAATTATGGGTACCTAAAACTTAATTTCCTTGATTGCGGGTTCAAGGAACAAAGTGAGTGCCAAGGAACCTGGTACATGGATAGTGGTCATTCCGGATACATGAGGAAGAAACAAGAAAAATCTGTCAAAATTCAAGGAAGTAAAAGGAGCAAAAGTCATATTTGGAGGAAATAAAGCTCCTGGTGAAATAAGAGGCATTGGATCCATAAAGAGGAATGGATTAGAAATCACAGATGTTGCATATGTTGAAGGACTCAACTTCAACCTGCTAAGCATCAGTCAACTCTGTGACAAGGGTTATAATGTTGGATTTAATATGGGTATATGCCAAATCAAGGATATTGAATCGAATGAAGTTGTGTTGCAAGGATGCGAGACGAGGAAGAACATGTATGTCGTGGATTGGTCAACAAAGAACACCCAAAGACTGTCTATTAGCAAAGAGCACAATTTGAATCAAGTTGGTTGTGGCACAAAAGCCGAGTCACCTAAATTTCAAAACGATTAACAAGCTTGCAAGAAGTAATCTTGTGGAATGACTTCGGACTTAGTATACAAGAAGGAGAGTATATGTGATGCATGTCGGAAGGAAAACAAATCAAATCTTCATTCAAAGAAAAGACATGTTCATCTTCAACAAGAATATTGCATCCGCTACATATGGATCTATTTGGCCCAAAGTGGAACCGGCTAGCATAAGTGGGAAGAAATATACCTTGGTGGTAGTAGATGACTACTCAAGATATACATGGACAATATTCATGTGTAAGAAGAAAGAAACTCTCTGAAAACTACCACACGGTGATGAAGAGAATTCAAAATGAGAAAAGCCAAACCATTATCAAAATAAGATCGACAGAGGAACCGAGTTTGTCAATGGAATAATAACTCGATATTGTATTGAAAATGGTATTGGTCATGAACTATCACAGCAAGAACTCACAATGCAGAATGGAGTTGCGAAAGAAAGAAAGAACTCTCAAAGAAGAAGCAAAGGACCATGTTAGTCAAGCGGGGTTACCAAAAAGATTTTTGGTGAAGCAATCAACACGACTTGCTACACTCAAAACAGATGCATGATAAAAGACGGTGACAAAGACTCCCCATGAGATCCGGATGGAAGAAAACCAAATGTTGCATATTTGAGAATATTTGGATGTAAATGCTTCATCCACAACAATGGCAAAGACAATCTAAAGGCTTTTGATGCTAAAGTCGATGAAGGTATCTTCTTAGGATACTCGGTGAAAGCAAAGCCTCTGAGTACTCAACAAAAGGACTATGGTTGCGGAAGAATCCATTCATGTGGTATTCGATGAGCTAAATGTAAATGGAGAAGACATTGAAGAGTCGGTGATAAGTGAATCATCCAACCATACTGAAGAGTCCATATCTTTCAAGTGAAATTTGGAATTATCAATTCGAAGAAGATGAGATAGTGAATCTCAAAAAATGGAAAATTTGCGGCTAAGTGATTACGAGAGATACGAACACAAAGAACATAGCCGCAAGACGACCGAATCTGCCTAACTTACTCCAACTGATTTAAGATGGCCGAGAGACCATCCACGAGAACTTGTCATTGGAGATATAAGAGAAGGTGTCAAAACAAGATCGAACTCAACAAGAAGCTATGTTCACATGCTTCATCTCGCAAATAGAGACCAAAGATGTGTTACAAGCATTGGATGACACACATTGGATTCAAGCTATGCAAGAGGAGTGAATCGGTTTGAAAGAAATAAAGTATGGGAATTAGTGCAAAGACCCGTATATCAAAATGTTATTGGCCCCAAATGGGTGTTCAGAAATAAGATGAACGAGGAAGGCTCTGTGGTAAGAAACAAAGCAAGTTTAGTAGCCAAAGAATATTGCCAAGAAGAATGGATAGATTTTGATGAAACATTTGCCCCTCGTAGCAAGATTGGAAGCTATAAGGATGTTTTTGCCTATGCACTCACAAGAATTTCATTGTATATCGATGGATGTAAAAAGTGCATTCCTAAATGGTTTATTGGAAGAAGAAGTGTATGTTGAACAACCTCCGGATTTGAGCGAGAAGACTCTTGGAGATAAGGTATACAAACTCAAGAAAGCTCTATATGGATTGAAACAGGCACCCAGAGCATGGTATGATACTTTGTCACAATTCCTAATCGAAAATGGATTTACAAAAGGAAAAGTAGATAGAACACTTTTTAATTCAAGACAAAAAGAGTATCTTTGCTTGTTCAAATATATGTGGATGACATCATTTTTGGATCCACAAACAAAGAGTTGTGTGAAAAGTTTTCAAACCTCATGCAAAGTACATTTGAAATGAGCATGATGGGAGAGTCGACATTTTTCCTTGGACTCCAAGTGAAACAATTTGAAGGATGGAACCTTCATAAGTCAAACAAAATACACGAGAGATTTAATGAAGAAATTTGGTATGGAGGAGAAATCTTCCGTAAAAATACCAATGAATACATCATCAAAATGGACATGGATGCGGATGGGAAGCTTGTAGATCAAACAAGATACTGAGCACTTATTGGATCATTGCTCTATCTCACAAAGCGGGCCGGACATCACCTTTCTTTGTAGGTGTATGTGCAAGATTTCAATCTGCTCCAAAAGATAGTCATATGACAAATGACTAAGAGAATATTGAGATACTTGAAAGGAAGCAAGAAGTAGGCCTATGGTATCCAAAGGAAGGTGGATTCAAGCTAATTGGCTATTTGATTCGACTATCTTTGGATGCGAGTGGACAGGAAGAGCACTTGAGGCACATGTCAAATGCTAGGAAACAAAGGTTGATTTCTGGTTTAGCAAGAAGCAAAATTCCATAGCCACCTCTACAAAGGCGAGAATACATAGGCTGGGCATTTGTTGTGCCCAAGTCCTATGGATGAGACAAAGAGAGACTATGAAGTTGAGGAAAAAGAAATTCCAATCATGTGTGATAACACAAGTGCGATTGCAATCACTCAAAATCTGTGTTGCACTCAAGAACAAAGCACAATGATGTCAAATATCACTTCATAAGAGATCATTGAAAAAGAAGGACATCATCTTGGAATATATCTCAACCGATAAACAATCGGCCGACATCTTCACAAAACCATTATGTGAGTCAAGATTTGAAGAACTCAAACATGAGTTAGGGTTAATTGGTGGTGACACTCGGAAGAATCAAAGAAAAGAAATGGAACACAAAAAGGGAAAAAGAGTGAACTCACAAATCGGCTAAGTAAATTAGTCATGTCGGAAAGACAACTATACCAAGTCACTATTAGTGAGTCACTAAGAGAACTGTGAGAAGAAGAGTTAAATCGGCTAAAGGATAAGCCGAGTCACTTATGAGCAAAGTGACAAAAACGCGATCGTTTTGACTAAGCGGGAATGTTTTTAAGGAATACGTCAAAGATAATGATGATGTGTACGGACATAAAGTTTGCACACCAAACTTATGATTGGATATAAATCTTTGCCGCATTAAATACGAGACATTAAATGCTAAATAGGCGTGCAAAATCTAAGCCGTTGATTTCGATCACATTTCAAAAAACCACCCGCACGTCCTTTCATAAACCATACTTAAACCATTTTCGTCCGTTTCTCTCTCACACTACCAAAACTGTTCATTTCTTTCTCTCAAATGCAAAGGCAAAAATTCTCTCGAAACCTTATCTATCTTCAAATCAATCTCTAAGTTTTTCTTTGATAAAATCTGAAAAATGGCACCAACCTATGATTTTACCAAGTTAGGAAAGCAAATCCACACCGGGTCTCTTTGTGGATTTCGACAAAGACAAAGATGGTGAAGCAGGGTCCGACGACACCCTAGTGAAGAAAATCGTTGAGAAATTAGAAACGACTGGTGAAACCATTTCGCGTTAGAATATCCGATGACCTATGTGGAGGAGGTCGCACAATTCTACGTGAATGCTTTGAGATTCACGATGAAGGAATAAAGTCATCCGTTCACGGAAAGAAGATCACCATCTCGCCAAGGATTTGGTGAACACATTCTCTACCAATCGAAAGAGCATCGAAATTAACGGCGATGTAAACTTGGCCGATGCTTGGAAAGAAATAGCCAAGCCCGACTATCCGATAAAATAGTGTACACAAAGAAAAAAGAGACTGGCTGAAGGAGGATTATCACAAGTTGTTGGACATAGTTGCCAAATGTATTGACATCAAATTTGGCGGCTTTGACCAATCACAAAAGCAAAGCCGATTGTAATGGTTGCAATCATCGAGAAAAAGAAAATAAATCTGGGCTGAGTTTATCTACGGCGGACTCGCGAACGTAGGAACAAATCCTTCAAGGAAGATGGCACATTTGGAGGATCCCTAGGATATGGCCAGTGATTGGCCGGTGATGGAGGTGAAAGGAGTCCCTCTTAGACATGGGAAGGCATTCCATGTTAACAAGAAGATGTTCGAGCAAACCTCTCGGCGCACGAGAAGAGAGCCTACGCCAAGAGAGCCGACACGAATGAGGGAGAATCGGTGACCCTGAAGATCTGACCGTTTCCTCTCCACACAAGAAGAAAGGCGCCCCTGCAGCCGCTAAGAAGATCGATGCCCTGCAAAGACAAAGAAAGTCAAACTTGCTCCTGCCCCTGCGCAGTAGTGTCTCCCGCCTTGCAGCGTGGTCGAGAAGGACTCTCAAATACCTTCTCCGATCGTCAAAAAGAGGAGATCGATAAGCCAAGACGGCTCCTCGAGAAAAAGACAAAGACCCGACCCCGCCGCCCAAGACTCGAGGCGAACTGTCTCGAACCAGAAATCCCTCTGGTACAAACTAGAAGACGAAGAAGAATCATCAAGCGCTCGAGCTTGAAAACCGGCCGAGTCACCACTCACCGAATAAATACGAGAAAATTTGAAGCAATCGAGTCCCCGGATATAATTGATGAAACTTGACTAAGTCTCCAAGGCGATCACAGAGGCAACTCAAGAAGACACAACCGTAGTCCACACAAATTTGAAACACAAGAAGAATGACAGAGCCGATAGTGATGTGATGATCCTATCTCCACCTTACCTAGATATCCAAAATCGTCTCATGAGTGGAGGAAATGGAAGTTGAGTAAATCAAGGAACAGTTCCAACGGCCCGAGTTTATAGAAGAAGAAGAGGAAGCTGTTAAACTTCTTTGGACTAACCACTGTGCTCAAAGACTAGATGAAGATAACGCCACGAGACATCCTGCAGATCTTCAAGGACAAGGAGAAGGAAAGGCAAGCGAGAGGAAGGCGAGGCACGTGAGAAGGCCAAAGATCGCCCTATCTCCGCACCACGAGAACATACACATCCTCTCCTTGATGTCTTCTCTACAGTTGATGAGGATCAGGAGAATCTCTTTGCCCACGAGAAGAGTTGCAAATGCAGCAAGCATTGCACGAATCGAGAATCCTTCACGAGCAAAGATTGATGGAGGGACCAGGAGAGTCCTCGAACACGGTGAAATTGATCCAATGGGAGTGGTTGACAAATCGCCACTTTGTTGTTGCTGCCACCACTTCTGACTCACTCGGAAGAAGCGATAAGGGACATGGCGATGAAAGCGGGATAGTGGGGACCCCGGTCGAGCCAACCCCTCATCGAAGGTGTTTTACCACCCGCCCCAAACGGTGAACATTCAATCGAAACAACCGGGAGTTTGGAGACGAGTGACCCCATTCCAAGTCACTCGGTGGTGCGCCCGGTGAGGGGGAAACTCCTCCATCGGCAGCTAAAGGTCGGAGAATGCTACGAGATGACTCAACAACGAATCCAGGAGGCGAAGTAGAGAAAATACAAACACAAGAAGAACAAAGCTGACAAGTTGCCATCAACGAAGCTCGAGGCGATTGAGACTGTCTCACCGAGGTGCCAACCGCTCACGAAGGCTAATGACGCGCGATGCGATCGAGGCGAGGAAGGAAAGTACGGGAGTTAATACTGCAGGCGATGAAAGTGCAATCCATGGGGTTGAGACTCCAATGGATGCCACCACTGAGAAGACCCTAAGACAGTTGACTTTGTCGAAAGGGAGGTCCATGCCTCGCCGCAGTTGAGGCTGCGGGAGGTAATGAAGGCCCACGGGAGGTTGAGACTTCCGGGGTAAAGAAGTCAAGTAGAGAACATCCCTCCCGCTATCATCTACCCATCTCGAAAAGGAGATAAGCGCGCTTCATGATTCCCGGATAATCGATGTAACCTTTCGGGATCGAAGGCGAAGACGGCCGAGTCATCCCCGGTGTGAGATCCAAAAGACTCGGCTACGGATGTTCCAAGCACGAGCAAGTCTCGATCCCAAGACTACACGTCAAACCTTTAATTTTGATGATGAGCCACCAATGGAAATCTCATCATCGTCCGATGACGCTTCCGATAAGGCCGAGGACCGTCTACTCAATTGGAGAAATTAGCCGAGACCAACGACGCCATTTGTTGAGGCGGTGAGGCTCGAAAAGTGGGTCCACTTCACAAAAGACCCCGGTGAGACAGAGTCCAGCTGCGAGCTCCCCAGTGCAGCAGTTCGACTCAAGAGGAACTTCACGCGCACCTCTCATCATTGAGCAAATACCGGTTGGCGTGATGATTCCTTTATAGAATCTTTTCCTTTCTCTCTCGGAGGTCAGGACCTCCCGAAGAATCGAGAACGAGCTAGCACGCTTCAGCGCACCAGCCTCCGTTTTCCATCAGGCACCATTGTTCCGGTGATTATGATTTTGACGCCGCATGGCCATCACCGCAACGGAGGAATCGGTGAAGTCCGCGAAGTGTTCAGGCATTATTCGGCCGAGATTGAACGGATGGAGAGGCATCGAGGCCTCTATGGACATGCGATGGACAATAGAGATGCCAATCTTGCTGGCGATTTAAGAGGCATAACATGATCGAGGATCGGGGAATGGTGGCAACATCGAAACAATGCGTGTGGAACAAGTTAGATACTTCAGGACATTGTTCAACAAGTGGTATGGTATGGAGCGAAAATCGATGCAAAAACAAAGCCGAAAGAACATATTGAGCACATGCATGAAGCTCACACTGCCGAGATAAAGCTGCTGCGTGAGCAAAATAAGAGTGATCTACGACGTTTGGAAGAAACCATGAATACAAAATTCAGCCTTCTCATGGTGAGATGAAGTGATTTGCAGAGTCCAACGCTACTCGATCCAATTTCGTGTTGCATACTCTGCAGCGGACTCAAGCAGAACTCTACCATCGTGAGGCTCGACTTCCGCTTGCAAGTATGTTTCAGTGCTCTCTCTCTTTTGATGATGCCAAAAAGGGGAAGAGGAATACCTTAAAAGCACGAAAAAGATCCGAAGCGAAAAAAGAGGATCTGTTTGTGAAGGGAAAGACAGTGAGGAAGCGCCTGAAACAAAAGAAAGGAAAAAATGGCGAGGGGGAAGGATCAAAAGATGTGACCTTAATGATTGCACAAACCCCCAACAGGGTCCTGTCACGGTGACATTATCGACAAACTCCCTGTGACTCGCCACTCCAACACTCTCTACTATATCTATGGTGAAAAGAGAAAAACAATTGAAGCGAGGGATGAAGGAAGTGGAAGGAAGAATGGATGCCGGGTTATGAACATCTTGAAACAAAGCATGGAGGCATTCCAAAGAGAGAGACACTTATGCCATCTCGGATGTTGGGGACGAGCCACGATCAGTTGATGAATTTAAAACGCTCGAATCAAGGATACTTTGCAAATATGTCTCGTGGCTCAAGCTTGGGACTTTATCTTGGGAAAAGGGTCTCACGTTATGTGAAGAAGGCCGACAGTGAGACTACCGCGATCCACTCTCTTGGTCACTCCGTAGTCACTCACCGTGGAAAGAAGAAGACCAAGACAAGACACGCCCGAGGTAGAGGAAGAAGCGAGTGGTGGAGGAAGAAGCTTGGACCTAGGCCAGGCCCTCGCCAAAAACATTGAATACGTAGATCCGGCAAGAAAGGAGGGATCTCAATGGGTCTTGACCAAGTAGCAAATTTGCAAGTGGCTAAAAGTAACGCCCGAGTATGCAATAAGAATAGAAGAAGAAAACAAGAGACAAACTCGGTATGGGAGGAAAGACATGAAAGATTAAGAAGAGATGAAGCTGCCCGAGGAAGGCATATGAAAAGAAAAAGAAAGCGGTGACGATGAGAAAAAAAAGAAGAAGAGAAGAAGATCTTTGAACAAGATGAAAGAAGGAGACAATGAAGGAGATGAAGTGTTCTTTGTCCCACCCCTTCGTATATTTTATTATGTAAATACATACAATGTAAGTCTTCGAAATAAAGCTATAAATTCTTTATTTTCTGTGTAGACAAATATGTGCTCGATACACCTTGTGATTGTGTAAAAGAACAAGAATGTTATGATCAATAAAAGGATTGATTCTGCGCATACATTCTATGTCAATACACTACCTGTATGTATCTTTGCTATTTGCATTTTTGAATGTTTAAGTTTTGGCATCATCAAAAGGGGAAATTGTTAGGAAATTTATTGTTTAGATTTTGATGAATGCCATGTAAAACTTAGAATAGGAAGTTGGCACCCCAATTCTTGTTGTAAAATGCATTGTAATAAATAGAGTGGCCAAGCCGAGTTAAGTCGGCTCCTACGCCCTAACATGCAAGAAGACAATCGAAGACTAGAAGGAAGACTCATTGCGAGACAGTGAGTATGGCAAAGAAGAGTAGACGGGAACTCTTGAAGAAGCAAGCGAGATGCGGTGAGTGGAGTATCGGTCAAGTCAACTCGAGAAAAGCCAAGTCTCAAGTTGAAGTGACGGAAGAGTCATCCAATGATTGGAAGGTCGACTCTAAGTCACCTCGGGGAAAGCAAAGAAATACGGTCAAGTCGAGATAAGCGTAAAAGATCCGTTGCCGTAAATCAAGAGAATTACTTAAACAAGTAATATCTCCATATCACCTTTCTCGGAGTGCTCGGTCCCCGAAGCGTGCAAAAGGAATGAACCAATGGGAAGCACTACACCGTGTCGAACTCGAAAAGGTGAAAGAACAATTCATACGAGGAAATGGCAATTCCAAGGATCGCAACAAGACAAGCCAACGGCCGTAAGTGACTTTAAAAAATAAGCCTATCTCTTCAACGGGCAAATTTTTGAAAGATCACTATAAAAGGCCGAGGAGTTTATTTGAGAAGAAAGAGACACAATTTGAGACTGAACCAAAAACGTTCAAGCAATTATTAGAAAATCTGAAACATTCTCAATCCTCAAGCCTACACTACGAAGAACATCAATCCAACACTCACCTGTGAAGGAAAGATAACTTCAATCGGTTGAAGAGGAAAATCTTGAAAAATCAAGGGGTCTACATTCCATGAAGGATTGTAGGAAGGTTCAAGGTCGAACCAAGTCTTAAGCTTTTGGAGGGTTCGTGATCAAATCCAAAGAGCTTGAGCAAGTGAGTTTGTAGTAGCAAAGGCATTTTGCCTGTGAAGAAGCCGAGTCACGAGAAGCCGGTGAGTGATCAAGGCGTCTCGGATCGAGTCCCAAAGGATCAAGTCATTTGTGTGATCAAGACTTGTATCCGGACTGTTACCACTTTGTATCTTGATCAATACCTAGTGGATTCCTCCATGAGTTGGAGAAGAGAGGAGTAGAAGAATTACCCCATCTTCGAACCTCTATAAAAATTTCATTGTGTCATTTACATTTCAAAGACTTTAATTTCGCATTTTAAGCTTTTAAAGCTTAAATCTTTGATAAATTTGCTATCCACTTGATAATTTCTCGTACTAAACTAAGCACTAAATCCTTGCTTAACCAAACTTAAGGGTGTTAAGTCTTCCAATAAAACAAAACCACAAGTTGAGTTAATTTAGAGCCAACAAGTGAGTTATTCCATCAACGGCTCGGTTGAGTCCGTTGAGAGACTAACTCTCTTGATTGACTAAATTGGTATCCATCAGGACACTACTGTGTAGTATTAACTCTGAATATTTAAAAGGACTAAATCGAAAATTTGGTAAGGTTTATTCAACCCCACCCCCCTTCTAAACCTTACACTTACACCCCTTGGGACCTAGATTTAACTACAAGTTTGAAGAAAAGATTCAAAGACTGTATTTTAAAGTGAGAAATTGTGATTTTAGTATTTTTGCTTTTGGCAATTTGAGGAATTGAATTTTGACTCAAGGATTGGAATTTTTGGAGCTTAGGGGTTGACCTACACAAGCTCAAGTTGAAGTTATAAGCTTGAAGTACTGGTTTGTATTAGTGTTTTCGCTGCGACAATTAATTCTGTTTCCGAGAAGTTATGATGAACAATGTCTATTTGGGAATTAATATTGCTCAAATACTCGGTGAATTATATTCTTAGAATGGAGAACTGGCGTAAGTTATCAATTGTGTCGCGACTCCACTTTTGTAGCATGACAGAAACACGATAAATTTAATCATACTTTAATTACTTTCCTAATCACTTCTGGGACATAATAACATGTGATGTCTGGATAGTCATGTGGACTATATGACTCCACCAATTTATGTTTTTGAATATATGGTTTTAGGAAAGAGTTAAATCGATGATATACCATATTATCACCAACTTACCATACATTTCCTTCGATCTATCAATGATAAAGCAATTTAAGAAATGGTCATGAGAAATGGATAGAGCAAAGTCGTACTGGGAAGAGAAGTAAGTTTGGGTGTCCACAGAAACTTCAGTAGAGGTATCTTCCAAATGTCCTTCACCACCGCCATCAAAATTTTATAATATATTGGCTCTCCTTGTCGTCATTCCTAATATGTAATTTTGGGACTTATTATCCCAAAATAATTTTGGGAATTATTATCAATTTGGGATTTATAATATTTCACCTTATTCTATAATACATTCTCAAATAACTTCTAATTTATTTTAAAATATACTTATTATTGTTATTACACACCCTTATTTTTATTCCCCTACATAATTATATATACTTATATTTTTTTTTCTCAACTCTAACAAAAGAAAGGAAAAACAATTTTTTTCATCCTCAAGATATATTTTCGACCATAGGGAGGATAGGGGAATCAACCCCAATTTTTTTATCCTATAATATTTATTTAACCCCAATAATTTCATTTTACAATAAATAATAACCAAAACAAAAAATTAATCCCCTACCCCTTGTAACTTTCGGCCATAGCATGCTTTTAGGGGAGAATCAATATTTTTTCCTATTTTATTATATCCTAACAAGCTTGATCAATAATTACACAAAAAAAAAACAAATTATATCATTTTCATCTTAACACTTATTCAAACTCTCCCAACACTCCCTCCTTTTATACTTAGACAAAACAAAACACACAAACTCTCCCTCCATTCTTCTTGAGGACGAAAATACAAGAAGAAAGAATTTACTTCTTCAACCTTCAATTTTATCTGCCTAAAACTTCAAACATATATCTCTATATTCTAACTTGATGACTCATTCTTATTGAGTACTCCTAGATAGGGGTGTTCATTCGGTCAAACCGAACCGAACCAAAACTTCGGTTAACTGAAATTTTGGTTTGCCAAAATTTATAACCGAAAACCGAACCGAATTTACTCGGTTCGGTTCGGTTCAAACCGAACTTTTCTCAGTTTTTTGGGTTCGGTTTCCGGTGAACCGAGTTTTGATGAAAAATACAATAAAATGTACTTTGTTGTATTTCTGTTTCAATTCGCTGGTAAACTTAAAAGATTAAATCACATAGATAACCTCAAAATCAAACCAAACAGTAAACGAACCAAAATAAAAAAGGAAAAATAAAAATAAAAACAATACCAAGCTTCAAGCGCTCATGGTGGGTGGAACTTGGGACAAGTAGCAACGGGCAACGAAGGAGGGAAATCGCGACGCCGACTGGTAGGTGGTGCTCGAGCTCAACAAGATGGCGATGGTGGCTCTTGGCGGTGAATGTTGAGATGCCGACTGGAGAACAACAGATTTTTTGTTTACTTTGAATTGAGCCCTTATTTCTGGGTTCTTTGTGGCCTCATCAACTTCTCCTTTCCTATATAAGAGACGTGTTTGTACATCAAAATTATATAATATACTGGCTCTCTTCGTCATCATTCCGAATAAGTAATTTTGGGACTTATTATCCGTTTGGGATTTATAATATTTCACCTTATTTTATAATACATTCTCAAATAACTTCTAATTTATTTTGAAATATACACATTAGTGTTATTACACACCCTCATTTTTATTCCCCTATATATTTATATATACTTATATTGTTTTTTCTCAATTTCAACAAAAGAAAAGAAAAATAATTTTTTTTTCATCCTCAAGACATATTTTCGACCATAGGGAGGACAGGGGAATCAACCCCAATTTTTTTATTCTACAATATTTATTTAACCCCAATAATTTTATTTTACAATAAATAATTACCAAAATAAAAAATTAATCCCCTACCCTTGTAACTTTCGGCCATAGCATAGTTTTAGGGGAGAATCAATATTTTTTTATTTCATTATATCCTAACAAGCTTGATCAGTAATTAGACAAAAAAAAATTATATCATTTTCATCTTAACACTTATTCAAACAAAACACATAAACTCTTCTCCATTCTTCTTGAGGATGAAAATACAAGAACCAAGGTGAGAAAGATTTTACTTCTTCAACCTTCAATTTTATCTACCTAAAACTTCAAGCATATATCTCCATCTTCTAACTTGATGAATCATTCTTATCGAGTAGTCCTAGAGGTTGGTTTCTTGAAGAATTAAGGAAAGACCTAGACTTGACTACAAGCTTGAAGAAAAGATTCAAAGACTACACACTTTTAAGGTGAGAAATTGTCATTTTAGTATTTTTGCTTTTGGCATTGAGGAATTGAATTTTGACTCAACGATTGGAATTTTTGGAGCTTAGGGGCTGACCTACACAAGCTCAAGTTGAAGTTATAAGCTTGAAGAAAAATTTTATTTTTAGAAGACTACTTGAGAACATTAAGGTAAGTAGTAACCATTTGAACCTATTAAATTCCTTTGAACTTGAGACTTTAATTTTAACACCAAAATATGGTTTGGATACCATATAGGAGTGACCTTCAAGAGTTTGAGTCAAGAAATTGATACCAAGAAAAAGACTTTATTTTTTATCACAACCCGAAAAGCTACTACGATGTGGGTGAAAAATCTCTCGAAAATAGGCAAATGATTTTGATAAAATGCATGTAGTACTTGATAATGTGTTATTTACTATACATGTATATATTTGATATGTATCAAGTTCAAGAAGTTTCACAAAAATGAGCATGATTTTGATTTTTTGCACAATAGGGGCATACGTGCATATATATCTTAATTTCTTGCTCATCTCTTGATTAATGTGTTAATGAATGTATTATATTCTCAAAATCATGTTCCATACTTGATATATATTCTGAAAAATGTGACCTTGTGCTCAAATTTGAACAAATATGCCATTTATGAAATTTTTGCAAAGTTGAGGACTAAACCATAATTTTGAAAATTATCCAAGGACCAATCTGTAAATTTAAAAATTTTGGACTGTATTAATTATAATATTTAATATTTTAAGTTATTAATAATAGTTTGAATATTTTGAGTTGAAAAAACCCATCCTTGAAATTTTAAGGACTCAAATGTGGAAACTTGAAAGTTTAAGGGCTAAAAAATTAAATTTTTAAAACTGTCCAGGGACCCTTCTGAAAAATTCAAAATTTTGACTTCCTCACACTGAAAAACTTATATTTTGAGTAATTTTAAAAGGTTAAAGTGGGTTGGGTTGAGAAAATCGACTTTTGAAACTGTAAATACTAAAGTGTAAAAATTCTAATTTCTAAGGACCAAAATGAAATTCCCAGAAAAGAAACATCCCAAACACCTGAACAATTACATAACCTTAATTTTATAACATTTTGAACTCATGGTTCAAGTTTCATAACAAACGAAAACCAAATAAACCCTTAAGGGCAAAAATCGGATTTTGAACTAGAAATGGAATTTAGGAAAATTAAGGGACTTAAACCGGACCTATTTCAAAACTATTTTTGTCCCAACATCCTACTATTATACATGATATTTTAAAAATTAGAATCACATCAAAAGCCCTCCCGGTTTGTGAGATCCAAAATTTTTAAGTTCAGGTCCGAAAATAACAATTTTGACAAAAGAATGGACCAAACATAAAATTTTCCTAACACTCGACCCAAACTCTTGAAAACTGAATCTTTGAACAATTTGGAGAATTTAAAAACTGACCTTACATTTTTCCAAGGTCGAGACCATGACTTATTCAATTTCAAACTCGATAAGTACTATTTTTCCAAAACAGGTCTACTTATAAAATTTTCCATTTATCAAGAACCCCAAAATTATTTTTTTTCTCAACAGTCCTAAAACTGATGTAATTATGTTTAATTATACATCAATAATTTTCTTGAAAATTTCCGGACCATGCACACTACGCGTGGCGACTTCCTCGCCTTATAACAAATTTAAACTTAACTTGTTGATATCTTATACTGCTTTTATATGTATCACCATGCTTTAATTCTACTGCCTTTTTGACATGATATGAACTTCGTGAATCTAATTGTGCTTGAGTCAACTTGGTGCGTCGAGCTCACGGTCGGAGTAGACTAGTCGTGTTTTGGAACCGAGCAGCGCGACTGCGATTCCTTACCGGCCCCACCATCCTAATCCCACAACTGCGGACGGAGTATCCAAGGGAAGTGGGTCGTAGTATGGGTATAATCATGATTATGACACTCTAGGTCTTGCAAGCCATACTTGTTGGAGTTGTCTCGCCCGGGTAGTGATAAGGTAGATATGGATATGTGCCAAACGTGCTTGTAGAGTCATAAGGTAGGATAGAAGAATCATTGTCTGATCCACACGGTTCCAATGTTACGTGCTTGGGTTGGCGTCACACTCCGTGCGCAACCATTACTTGCTTGGGTAGGTGTCACACTCCGTACGCAACCATTACTTGTTTGGGTTGGTGTTACACTCCGTACACAACCACTACTTGAACTACTTGCAACGCATTCATAGTGCCGAGTGTTCATGAACTATTTTCATCAAAATATATAAAACCGTATTATTTTGAATATCACGCTACTTGTGAATCGCGTGTGACGGACGCATCATGAATCAGACATTTTTCATATAACTGTTTTCCTGCATCTATATAAGCCACACTTACACACGATCACCTACCCACTGAGAATTTTTGTCTCAGTCCCACCTTTTTCAACGGTCAGTTGTTGATCCACCATATCATGAAGACGTCAACGAAGAAGATCAAGCGATGGAGAAATTCCTAGTCTTAGTCCATCGATCTAGCCTTAAATTTCGTTTATGAACAATCTACTGTGTTTGATCTAATAGAGGGGCGTAGGACCCCTTAGCATGGATAATTGGTTTGTATTAGTGTTTCCGCTGCGACAATTAATTCTGTTTCCGAGAAGTTATGATGAACAATGTCTATTTGGGAATTAATATTGCTCAAATACTTGGTGGATTTTATTCTTAGAATGAAGAACTGGTGTAAGTTATCCGTTTTGTCGCGACTCTACTTTTGGGGCGTGACAGAAACACAATAAATTTAATCATGCTTCAAATTACTTTCCTAATCACTTCTGGGACATAATAACATGTGATGTCTGGATAGTCATGTGGACTATATGACTCCACCAATTTATGTTTTTGAATATATATATATATATATATGGTTTTATGAAAGAGTTAAATCGATGATATACCATATTGTTACCATACATCTCCTTCGATCTATCAATGATCAAGAAATTTAAGAAATGGTCATGAGAAATGGATAGAGCAAAATCATACTCGAAAGAGAAGTAAGTTTGGGTGTCCACAGAAACTTCAGTAGAGGTATCTTCCAAATGTCCTTCACCAGCGCCATCAAAATTATATAATATACTGGCTCTCCTCGTCGTCATTCCGATGAGATGGTGTGGAAAATGACAGACGGTAGGGAGGGGCGGTCGATGACGAGGTCTGAGGCGGACAATGGGAGAGGTGTTGGCGGCTATGAGGGCGGTGGTCGTCGGGAAGTGGACGGGCAGTGGAAAGAAAACATAAAGCAGAAAAAGAAGAAGGAAATGAGAAAAGAAGAAGGAAAATGAAAATTAAAAGAAAGGGATGGGGTGGCGGCCGGCGGCAGAGATGGCGGCGGACACGACCCTGGTGGGGAAAGGGCTGAGGGAGAGAAAATCTGATTCTTTTGTAGGGGTGAGAGTGTGTGTTTCTTAGGTGTTCAGTATGTGTCAAATTCTGAAAAAAAATAAAAAAAAATCAAAATAAAATTTATATATATGTATATGCACATACAATTAGGGAAAATTGCAAAATTGGTCCTATAACTATAAGCAGTTTGCAATTTCGGTCTTGTAACTATTGAGTTTGCAAAATTGGTCCTGTAAGTTTGAAAATTTTTGCAAAATTGGTCCTATATGTTTTATACCTAAGCAGTTTCGGTCCTATAATTTTCAAGTTGTTGCAAAATTGGTCCCATGGGGTTATTTCATATTTTCAAGATACCAAGAATACCCTAATGCATATAATTGGCTTATTTGACTAAGTGTTTTGCCTAATATGGTATCAGAGCCCAAGTTTATTAAGAACTTTAAGTTATATTTATTATTTTATATAATTAACAATTGGTGAGGAGAAATTTCTCTGCGGCTGGATCGGACGAGTGTCAAGATGTATACCCTACGGGGAGATATCGTCAAATTTTGACGATGTATGCACAAGAACAGGGACGAGGATAACATATTGGGATAATCAATATGTTGAAAAAGAACTCGCAAGAGCCGATAGGAAAACCTTGAGATAATGCGGAAAATAAGCAACATGTTGTCTGAGTATCACTTCCGCTCCGCATGTGGCCGTTCTGCCTTGCTTAGAATTTTTAGTTTTAAAATATATTTTAATATGTATGTTGCATATATAATATATATTATAATATAAATTTTATGTATTCTTATATTATATTTAATATTTATAAATTGATAATAATAAATTTTGAAAATAATATTTTATAAATATGTATATTTTTTCATTTTTTTAATTTAATTTAATTTAAAATGGGGCGAGCAGGTAGACGCCGCCCCGAGACTGTGGCAGTCGCTCGCCCGACCCAAGACTGTGGCGGGTCGACCCGCCCCGCACGTTCTAGGCACGGGGTGGGTCTGGGTCCTAGCCAACTCGCCCCATTGCCATCTCTATAAAATTACTAACTTTAGAAAGATAAAGGACCAAAAATGATATTTAGCCACAAGGACAAAATTGTCCGGGACCAAAACTGCAACTTTTAAAGATAAAGGACTAAAATTACATCTACCCCAAAATTACAGGACTAAAATTGCAATTTACCCATACAATTACGTAATATACTATAATATATTAAAATATACCTGATTAGTCATCACCGCCATATTTCTTAGTTGTTCTGGTTCATACCCAAAGGACACGCACACAACACATAATATAAACAAATAACACACACACATTAGGTGTTCCTGAACAGAGTCTTAAGTTCAGGCTTTGAGGTAATCTATTTCTATGCTACTCAAATTCTATTAGGCTTCATTTGGATTGTAGGATTTGGAACTAAGGATTTCAAATCCATAATAACAAGTCCATTGATGTTATTTGGATTGAGTTATTTTATAATGGATTTCAAATCCTTAGAAGCTCTTTTTGGAGTCATTTTGGAGGATTTCAAATTCATCTTAAATGGAGTCATTTGAAATCCTTCCCTCAAATCCTTTCCCCAAATCCAAATCCTCCCATCCAAATGCAACCTTATTAGACTTCAAATTTTACGGTGTTGTTTGGTGTAGATACCTGTCGTAAAATCTTGTGAGCTCGAGACTGTATTTGGCCGTTCAATATTAATGATCAACTTTATAATATCCTGTAAAAAAAAAGAACAAAAGAGCATCAGGTCCTTAATTCATTGAAACTCTCTGTAACTCCTTTTCTAATACATGAATTTATATGTGTGATTGTATTATATATATATATACAATTATATATATATAATTATAGATATAATAAGATAGTGAAATGGAATAATGGGGAATGGAAAAAAAGAAAACAACTTGATCAGATTATGAGTTTTTTTTTTAAAAAAAAAATCAGTCCTTTACTTCTTTAAGTTGCATATTAAGAAACAAACAGAAGAATATTTAAAATGGAATAAAATGAAAATTTATAAAATAATTATATTTAAAGAGTATCGTGTATATCTCTATTTAAGGTTAAACTAAGATAATAAAAATTACATTGAGATATGTATCTAATTTAATTAAGAATCATAATAATTAGGATTCTTTGACGCACGCATGTGTTATACATTGTGTATGCATGACATTGTGAGCATTAAATCAATGATTTCAAATATATAAATTGCGCATTGTTGTCATGTTAATAGGTCACAATCCCGACACAGTAGCAAATAAGGCCAACTAGGGAAGAATCATCGAGACAAAGGCACCAATTGTGAGTATAATCTTTTAGCTTGTTATTTGACTTGTGTAATTATATAATTGATATGTTCGAATGAATTGCTTACTTGTTTGGCTGCAATGATTTGAAGCTTATTGCGCTCTAATGTGAATTGCATGATGATATTGTGATGAAATCGAGATATATAATCTCTATGTGATGAAATTGAAATGAAATTGGGATATGTGAACTCCACTGAAGTTATTAATATGAAAATGAGATATGCGATTTCCACTGATGTTACCGATACGGAAATGAAATATGTGATTATATAAAATGTATTCATCAGATCAATGTCGCAAATGACCTTGAATCATGTGTTACATAATTACAGATATCTAGAAATTCTGGATTAGATACCGTGCGCACACCCGAGTTCAATGAACTCTACGTGAATTAAGAATTACAGATTGCCATATCCATCTTCGTGATCACGATTTATTCTTGGTATTAGCTGGCCCATAACAGTAAAAAATATGATCAATCACGTGCATATATGTGTTTATGAATATTATGAACAAAGAGTAAGAAATGGTTATGATGATATGCTTGTGTGATGTTAAATAACTTGTTATTGGATTATAGTTGTTGAGCTTGCAATTCACCAAACGCAATGTTGCCAATTTTTTAGTTGTTGTAGATAAAGTTGATCGTGGAGGGTGACAGAAGTTTAAAACATGGATCAAAGGTCGTCCGGTTGGATTCCCATCCTTCTCCCCCAACTCATCATTTGCATTTCATATAGAGAGTTTTATTTTGATCTGTATATAAAAGGGCACGGTCGTTAATGTCATGTAATATAGATAAATGCCCATGTGTGAATAAGTGTTGTAAAATCTTTTTGAGTAAATGCCTCCGCTAGTGAAAAAAAAGGGTTACAAACTAGGATTAACATGTTAATCTCATGTGCAACTTAACTGTGCTGCCTATGAACTATAATTTTATGCTATATGTTTGCATGTTGCAAGGGTAAGGGTGTTACATCTAACAACTGCGATATTAAAGTCATCCCCCATTTTCTTATCTCTAACTTCTTTTTTTCCCTTTCTTTATTGCAAAACAAAAAACAAAGTTAAAGTGAATTTCTGTATCTTTGAATGAAGATATGATTTAACTTTGCAAAATTAAAACGTCATTTTAACTTCACATTGTCTTTGATTTCAATTGAAAGTGAATATCTAGAAAAAAAAATGATTATGAAAGATTGATTGATGACTTGCATATAAAAATGCAAGTAGATCATTTTTTCATAGCTAATTCATTAATTTTTTTTTTATCTTTTCTCTATGCAAAATTATATTGAACATCTTTTTGTAACTTGATTTTAATGAGATCGAAATGTTAAAGTTTGAGTATGATAATTTTGTTATTATATATCTTATTTTATATGTTAACCAACGAAATTAAATTTGTAACATTATTTTTTTTTGTTATTTTAATTTTTTTTATGTAACCACAAGGGCCCCAATTTTTGTGTTCCAGCCCCTCGAAACCTAGAACCGAATCTGTCAAATACTCTCGTCCAGATGCAACCTAATTTACTTTTGTTGTCTAATTTGCAACGACCAATTATTACCATTCCGAACATTTGTGCTTATGAAGAACAAAGAAATGATTATTAGAACTCTTTAGTAGCTGAATTAATTTTCACTTATATTAGTAAAACTCCTAGCTATTGAAAACTATTAAAAAAGATAATAAAAATAATCTAAACAAAACATAATAGATAATAAGATATTTTTAAATGTTTATCTCCATCATTTGGTTTTGTTGATGAGAATGAATTTTGGAGTATTGGGTGTGACTGCACTGTTCAGTGTATTAGTAATATGGTTTAATTTTGTGTTTGTGCGTTATATTTGTTTTTTAACAGATGTATATAATTCTATATTTGGCAATATTGATTAGAGATAATTACAAACAAAAAAACCCCTTAGGTTTGGGCTTATTACAAAAACAAAAACCAAAGATGCTTAATTTTTTTTAAAAAAAAAACCCTCATATTTGATTATGTCTTAAATTTAAAATGGTAACTAATATTTATATAAATATCAGGAGAGGTTTGAAATATTTTTTACTTATGAAGATGGAATGTATAAAACGAAATCAAACCTCAAGGTTCTTTTTTTGTAATTTTCAAAAACATCTGAATTTTTTGTGATTAACCCGAACCTCAAGGAATTTTTTTAATTATCCCTATTGACGGATTATAATGGATATAATAGTCAAATGGCAAATATGAACCTTACCTGTTAAAACAATTTTCTAAGTTAGACTATACATCTTTGCCTATAGGGATGACAATGGGCGTGGACAAGGTTGGTATTGGAAATACCATTCCCATTCTAGAATCTCGTTCCAATATCATCCCGCAACATTTCCCCGCTTTGGGTATTTGGGACAGGGATGGGGAATCCTCATTCGGGGAATGGGATCCCCGCGGGGAATCCAATTTCCCATTTTGTATTTATTAATAAAAAATCTTTAAAATACATGACTTAAAATAACGAATAATTAAAATAAATAAAACAACATAAATTCCGAATTTGTAAAATAAAGAATGAGAACAAATAAAAGTAGAAATATTTAAGGGTTTAGTTTTTATAACTAATAAAATAAAATATTATAATTAGAATAATATGAATTATATATAAATATAATATATATTTGGGGAATAAGGATAGAGACGGGGAATCCCCGTTTTATCTGAATGGAGTCAGGAATGGGGACGGGGATATAAATACCATCCCCATCCCGTTCGCACTTCTAGAGAATCGGAAAATCCTCATCCCCATCCTAACCCCGAATTAACTGGGAATTCTCTGCCCTATTTTATTTGGATACCAACGGGATAGTTCCCCCGAGAATTTTGCCATCCCTATTTGCCCATCAATTTTGCACTAAAGGGCAGTTTTGATTTTTGGCACCTTTGGAATAGTCTTGATTAATTATATAATAACAGCCTAGAGATTGGGTTACCATATCAATTGCTTGATTGATTTAGTCTTGGGCCCGAATCCTGTTTATGGGCGGGCATCCAAAATCCCAAAGGTCGTTTTTCCTGGCAGGCCTATACTTCCCAAACGAGATTACAATTTTTGTTGGGGAAATTACTTAGAATACACTTTTTTTTTTTTTTATATCATTACCACACAATACGCTCCAATTACTCTTGTGCCTAATTTTTTACTTATGTACCTAATTTTCTTTTTACGTTCCTTGCTATTTTTTGATTATTTTTATTTTTTTTTCTTTTTTTTGTTCCTGCATTGTTTTATATGTTATATAAGTTGTTTCGAGGTTGTTTAAATTTGTTTCTTTATTGTTTCTATGTTGTTTCTTTGTTGTTTCGATGTTTCAAAATAACTGTAACCTATTTTTTAAGTTGTTTTTATTCATATATTATTTTGTACATTGTTTTTAATTTTTCGGTGTTGTTTTATAATATTTTTAATGTTGTTCTAATAAATATTTTTGTTGTTTTCATGTAGTATTCAATGTGTAAATACAATTTTTACCTATTTTTAAGCTCTTTTTATTCATGTTGTGTTTTAAATATTTTTACGTTGTTTTTAGGTTGTTTTCCATACCCTTTTTAATGTTGTTCTGATATTTCTTTGTTGTTTCAATGAAGTTTTCGATGTTTAAATACAATTTTTTACCTATTTTTATTAAAAGAAACATGTTAGAAACAATGTTGAAACACAGAAACATGTTTGAAACATGTTTGAAATAATGTTGAAACAAAACGTAAATTTTTCCGGGAATTTTTGCTGGAGCGTATTGTTGTGTAAAAAAAGAGCGGGGAGTGTAAATTTAGGTAAAATTGCACCGCAAAGCGTAAATTTAGGTAAAATTGCATTGGAAAGCGTAGGCTGACATTGACTTAAAAAATGTGGGTATTTCTGTCATAAGCCCATTATTGTTTGGAAGGAAAATTACATATCTTGTATTAGAGTGTTGAAAATAAATTAAAATGACTAGAATGTTAATCTTATTGTTGCAAGAAAAGAATAATTGTCAACTGGTATTTTAGTATTTTTAAGGGTCATTTTACTTGCAACACATTTATTATTAAAAATTAATTATATAAGAAAATATTACTATAATCTAAATATCTTAAATAGATCAGAAAATTTGTCACAGGTCGTTTACAAAACTGAATAGTCAATTGCCTCAAGTTGAATTAATACATATTACTAGACATACAAATATATTTTACTGGCAAGATTGGGGCTGCTTTAGTCTTTCTATAACCAATTTAGTTTGGAAATTGATGGTTTTACTAATTTCGTTTATGGTTATGGAAGAAAAAAGTATAGACAAAAAGAGGGATAATAATTTATTCGAGAAAACTCTCGGACTCATAAAACCCATTCATGGTTATAGGCTGCGAGGTTTTTTTTTTTTTGACAACAAAAATAATTTTATTAATTAATTCAAATTAGTAATATATCGACAGAAAAACCTGTTAAAAATCATAAAAGATATAACTATGAAAATATTCATAGTATCTAGATTAATAACAAAAATTAACTTAGAACATCCATAACAGTGCTTTTTTGGGAATATTTTAGGAGAAAAAAGCTGAGAGAAAAACCTCTCATCTGGGAAGCAGAGGTTTGAGCTTTTTCGCAAAGCACCGATTCATATCTACGGACCAACTTTTTTCTCCAACAAATAAAGGTAAAACAAATTTGGAGCCTAACGCGTGACCGCATGCTGCACCCAAATCGCGCGTTTTGGTCACGCGCGAGTGGAGCTAATGGTCAAGCTTTCAACAGCTTTCAAATGTCAATGCTGGAAAGTGGAAAGAAATTTTTGTATTTAATTTTGGCCTTGTAACCTTTTTCCTTAATTTTCTTCTTGTATGTTTTGTACCCGTTAAAATATTCATTAAATATTGAATTTTATTAATTATTTAATATTATTTTTTTTATTAATTGTTCATGAAACATTGAATTTTATATAAAATCTTAATAATATATATTACATATATATTATATAAATAATATTAAATTCATATTTAATAATTTATAAATAAGTTCAATGCACACGATATATATAGATATATAAAACTGTGAAATTATATATATATATATATATATGAAATATAAAGTATGAAAATAGTAAATTATGGTGGGAGCACAAAAGTTGTCAGATTTTTTTTGAAAGAGATATAATTTGAGTGTGAGACCCACAAAAATATTGTTGACAGTTTTTTTGATTATAGAGAATAGGATGAGTTCTTTTGCTTTTGATGTGGCAGTGTGAGATCCACAAAAAAGCGTTTTTACAACTGGTGATTCTCTTAGAACCTACAATTTTGAAAAATCTATAATGTCTATATACCTATGATTCCACATCTGCAACATGTGAATTTTCTAAGTTAATAGTGGTGAAAACTTTTTTGAAAGTGAAAGTTGAATGAATAGAAAAAATAATAATTATGCTGATGTGATGGAGAATCTTTTAGAGATAATGATTGTTTGTGGACCTTTTTGTGGAAATAACAATGTAAAACATAATGTAAGAAAATTGAATAAAAAATAAAAAAACTGAACAAAAAATAAGCAGTATGGATCTCATTTTGCCTTTTGTTATCAAGATTAAGAGAAAAATAACAAAATTGTGATTAATTAAAGAAAACACCAAAATTATTTATATGAATAGGAGGAAGAGAGAGAAATAAATAGTATAGTTGGGTATTGAGAAGTGTGAAAATGAAAGAGAAAAATAAGTTAATTTTAAAAAGAAATGAGATTTTCTTTTTTTAAAAAAACTCATTTTTTTCACAAACAAGCACACTCCCTAAAATTTTTTCCCTCAAAAATGAATATTTTGAAAATTTTCTCACAACCAAGCACAACCTTAAAGACTGCATTTGATAACTCAACTTCTGGAAAAGAAAACATTTTCTGGTTAAGTCTTTATCAATGTTTTTGCAAATGCAAAACAGTAAAAAGGTTAATTACAACAAGTACACTTGAGTTTGGTGTAATTTCAAAAAAACTCAACTAAGTTTTAAAATTTGAAAAAAAAAAAATTACCCTAAGATAATTTGTTACATCTAACATTTTACCCCAATAGTTAATTGGCTTAATGAAAGATGCCGATGTTATCAAAATTTTGACCTGGAAATCGAAAAATGCTCCTGCAGTACATTTGGTTGTAAACAAAAGATTACCGAAAAAACAGAACTTACAAAAATATCCTTCAAGTTTAACATAGACTACAACATTCCCCATGAAATTCTTTTATGAATTTTGCCAACCAACTTAAATTGTTTAAGGATTTTGCAATTTCCCCCATGTAATCCTATAGGACAAAATAATAACATTTGGTTGCTGGCTTACTGGGCTTCTAACTGAAGGTCAGACTGGTAATTGAGCATCTACATCAACAGAATGAGTTTCCTCAGATGAAGCTTTTGAGGTATTGCTCAAGAAACTGATGTACAAGAAGCCTGTACGTTTTCTCAGTCGGATGAAAGCTGTCCCAGAATACGTACTCGGATACATTTGCACATGCGAATTTACAAAGAAATCCTACTTCGAAGAAACCTGTTCCACAACATCCCTTATCTGCAATCTTGAATCCTGTCAGGAATCATTGAATTTGTTACTCAAATCCAGAGTGAATCAAGTAACCCGCAATTATACATATATAGCCTAATTATTAAAAAAAAAAAGGACAACTATCTTTTAAATTTACAAATACTCCTTGACAGATGTTTTTATATGCAAATTGCACCTATTGGAGGGGACATTTGTAGAACAAACACAAAACTATACTTAATTTGTAATTTGGCAAAACTTCAATAGTAGTTTTTGTAAGGCAAAATTAATTTTTTCGTCCTTAAAGTTAACGCATTTGAAGATTTGGTCCCTTTTTTTTTTGACTTTGGATGTAGTTATTTAAGTGAAAAAATTTCAGATTTTTGGTCCTATTACTTGCTACATGTAAAATTTACCTACTAGGACCGAATTTTGTTTAGAGCATGGACATGTCCTTTGTTAATAAGGAATTCATCTCAAATGGAATGAGGCACACATGATCTTTTTCGAGGGGTCTTTTTCAGGACAAACATTGGTAAACTTACAAAATTGAAGTCCGAAAAACATAAACATGTACCATATTTTTGCGGGTTGTTAACGATATCAAGAGTGGGATTGTAAATATCAACGTAGACCAGCTGCGCATCAGGAAATCGTTTGTTGAGAGAGGTCATTTCATGTGACAACTTCTCATTGAATGATTGCGCAACTTGATTATATTCATCCGCACATTTTCTCTGAAATCCTCCCCTCAAAGTTCTTTGAAATGGCAAACATCCAATTGGTGGCAAGCTAAAAACACCAATTCTACGTGCCCCCAACTCGAACAAGTCCTATATATGATCATAGTTCATGATAAAAGCATATTAGTATTTGGGAAAATAATTACGTTAGTCCGGTAATTTGGACTCTTTTGAGATTTCGTTTTCTAAGCAGTCACCTTTAAATTTTAGTGCATATCTTTTAAATATTTGGACATTTAGTTCTGTTTTAACCGAGTTATGTAATTTTATAGGAAATTTCTGACTATGACCAAAAAATTGGGGATTTTGTGATTAGCCACAAAAATTGCCGCCAAATCAATAAAATCCTCAAATTTTGTGTTCAACTTTGGTGACCTGACGTGTCAATTTTTGCGTCAAATTACCAATATCTCTATATTTCTTAGACACATTAGCATCCATCAGTCTCAGTTAGTAATTAGAGCATAATTACACAATTCCGACCGAATCGGACTAAATGTCCAAATTTTTAAGATATTGGACTAAAGTTTAAAAGTGACTAATTAGAGAACTAAATCTTCAATTAGTCCAAGTTACAAGACCCAAAAAACTATTTTCCCTTAGTATTTTAACTTAAAAAATACCTAACTGCATATATACTAGTATTTTACCTGGACAAAGCTCGAAGCGTAGCTCACTTGTAGCTCGGTGTACGAAGGAACATCGTAGTGAGGTTGTCTAAATGGTGTGAGAAAATACGTATTTGTAATGTCATTGCTGCCAGTAATCAATACAATTAGACTTTCCTTCAATATTTCCGATGATTTTTCATCACCAGCAATCTTCTTGAGCTTTGTTATATACTCTCTGAACAATTCTAACTGATCCGTTAAGGACAAGGCTGACTGCATTTATCATAATAAAGATATATATACTAAATTTTATGTCCAGTTTAGCCATTAATCAAAAAATGTAATAAAAAAGAGTTAATTAGGCAAAATTGCAAAACTGGTCCTGTAACTATAAACCGATAGCAAAAAGGTCGGGTAAAAATCACATTTTACAAAAATGTCTGGTAACTATAGCAAATTCTCGATTTGGTCGTCTTGCAAAATACATAGTTTGCAAAATAGTCCTGTAACTATACGCAAATCTACAGTTACATAACTATTTTGGCAAACTGTGCATTTTGTAGGACAAAAATTGAGTTGTTTATATAGTTTCATTAGATTTTTGAAAAACTTCATTTTTACAGGACCTTTTTGCTACCGCCCTATAGTTACATGACTAATTTTGCAATTTTACTGGTTAATTACAAAAGCCCCTATAAGATTTGTGCTAATTACAAAAAAAAGCCCAGAATTTTTTTAAAATTAGAAAAAACCCTCGAGATCTGATGTTCTCTCATATTTTCCATCTTCATAAGGAAAAAAGATTTCAAAATCCTCCCAAACATTTATAGAAATATTACAGTTACCTCCTTAATTTAAGAAAAAATCAATTCCTTACGGGGTTTTTATAGTTTTCAAAAATATCTGGTTTTTTTATAATTAGTCCAAATCTGATCAGAGTTTAAATTGTAATTATAAAAAAGATATCCCAACGAAAAATATATTTGAAAATACCGCTATTTTAGATGTTAAAGGATCATATCCTGAAGCTCCAGATGCAAAGTTAACCCCAGTTAAGAGATCTTGATCTTGCAGGGATGGATCAAGATATGCTGGCAAAACAGCTTTAATTCCCAATTCTTCAGCTGCAAAAGTAAATAGACACAATGATCAAATTAGGAACAAGTTTGACTAACACATTAATATATTATAAATTGAGGTGATTTTAATTTGCCCCAAATTATGCGAATTTTTTACTTAGTTTACTTAATTTTGATTGTTCTACTTTACCAAATAAACTTTATAAATTATTGTATTTAGCCTGTAATTTCCAAAATTATCCCTTAACCTTTATGGTTATTTTATTTTGTCATCTGTGAAAATGGTATCATAGCCTAGGTATATTGATGAAATTTACTACTATTTAATAGTATTTGTATATTGACTAAAGATAAGGAAATTTTGAGAGAAAATTAATCCAAATAATTGTTCGAGATGTAATAGTTACTAACAATCTACTAACATTGATCGAGGGGTAAATTGAAAGTTATAGGCTCAGTGCAACAATTACAAATTTCAAGGGCTAAAATAAAACAATTCAAAGTTAAATGGGTAAAGTAGAATAACACGTATAGTTTGGGGGCAAATTAAAATTATATCTAATATATTATACAAATACATACCAAGAAGGTCTGATGGAACTTTTCCATCAGAAAATCTCCCTGTCGGCTTTCCTCCCATAAAATCAATGCCATAAGGGTAAAAATTGCATTTAGCAATTGTCTGAAGGTTATTATTGTTGCCAGCATCAACTATTGAATCTCCAAACACTATGACTGCTGGAATTGTAATGTTTTTTGGTGGATTTATAATTGCTGCAACAATACACGCCAGAAATGGAAGAGAAATAGTAAAGCAAAGAAAAAATTGAAATAGTTTCAAGCACAAGAATTGCATTTTTGTTGTACGCCTAAGTAGAGGTCACTCTGTTACAATTTAAAGGATAAATCTTCAAAATCCACACAATATTTCAAGTTATAATTCTCGTTAAATAAGTTTGGTAACTCTAAGACCCCCTAATTAAGGTCCCATCATTTGAATTTAATTTTTTGATGCTGCAAACTTAATCCTAGCATTATAATTAGGTGTATATATGGGTCTAGATTACATACCTATACATTACTCTTTTTAGTCCACCATCCCTTTTTTGGATGTACCAAATATATACTCAATTTTTTATATTTAATAGTATTTTTTCTATTTTTTTTACTATTATAACACTTTAATATGTATTTTATGATTTACATTGTTGATCTTTAAATAAGGCAAATCAAACAAATATTTAGCATATTTATCGTTTCAATATTTTTCTTAATCTGTGTGAAAAGTCAAATTCGACTATATATTTGGGCGGATGGAATACTATTTTCGACATACACATTAAACATACTATATATATATGTATATATTTTCAATATTAATATAAATGATATTCATTCTTGAGATATGTTTAAGTTAAAATTATTTTTATTTGCATCACTTAGAAAAAGAAAATAAAAATCACTGCACTCTACATATCAAGAAATTTATAGGCCGAGTTGTATTACTACGTGCCAGCTTTTGAGTGGTCTAATGCCTGCATTTATTGCATTCTCATTATATAGTAGTTGACTTTATTTTTTGGGAAAATTTGACTTTATCTTTTTGGAGGGATACGGTTTTCTAGATTATTGGCGAAGCAAATCGTTTCTTGGAATTGAATTTATTAGTCCATACTCCATACCCACATGACATGTGAGTAAATTTCGGCCCGTTATTTTTAAGAGGAAAATTTTATGGACACTGGGTAAGACTACATCATGGAATGTTCCACCATATTGATTTAAGTGAGAAGATTTAATGACAATGGTAGCGTAAATACTAGGGCGTCAATTTGTGAAACAAGATGATAATTCAATACAAACTTAACACGATTTTAGTAGGTACATGTATAACACTTAACAAGTTTGAGCTAAAATTGGGTCGGACACGGTTAATACGGAAAAAAAATAGGTCAGGTTAGGTTGACACGATTGACCTATTTAACCCATTTAATTTTATAATAACATGTTATTTTAATATTTTGTGATTTTTTAGTTAGTTATCTGATGATAGAAAAATTATTAAATATATTTTTTAATAATTTAATGTACTTATTTGTAGTTTTAGCTTGTTCTCTATTTTTTTAATTTTATTCGTGTTGATTTTAAATTATATAGGTTTTCGTGTCATGTCGGGTTACCCGTGTCATAAATGGCTTGTGTTCGTGTAGTGTGCCTTGACACGGATAATTAAACGGGTCATGTTCATGTCAGACCTCTGTTGTAAAACTCCCCGCCTAATCCCGATTAATCCCCGCCTAGGCACTAGGCCCCTCTTGTCCGCCTACGATTTTTTTTCTGATTAGGCCCGCCTAATCCTGCCCAGGTCCCACCTAACCTCGCAGACAAGCCAGGCGCTAGGGAGCCGTCTGTCGCTAGCGGCGAGCGCCTAGTGCTTTTTACAACAGACCTGTAATACTCATGTCAAAACATGACATGCGAACACGAAATATGACATGATTAACAACCCGACGGAAACTAGAGAAGTGAATAAGCACCCCCCCCTCCCCCCAGGATGTCCCAAGCTCACTTTAAAAATTTGAGAGTTGGACTTATATTTTAGGGAAAAAATTAATATAACCTCCAAACTATAGAGGTCTTGACACTTTTTTACCTAAACTTCTATTTTTCTCAATTTGCCTCCTCAACTTCACGCATTTTTCAAATACCCATATGAGCCTCTTCGATGGGAGATTTTTCCACCGGATTTATATCATGTTCGTCGCATGCCAATTTTTTAAGGGCAAATCTATCCGTTCAGCTGACATAACTGATTCCCACTCAAAAGGTTTTTTTTTTTGAAAGCCACTCAAAAGGTTGACGCATGCCTGTCAAGTCTAAATTTTTTTAGATAGAACTCAAAATCATCAAATCCTACCAAGAGAGCCCTAATATTTTTCGCTAGACACAAAATCTCCATCGTTGCAATGGTTTGGAAAATACGAAAAAATTGCGATCCAAATGTTGTAATTGAAAGAAATTCTCCTGATTGCGGTAAGTTTCATAGAAATTTGAGATTTCCATTTAATATAATGATTGTTTTTTTTTACTATTGGCAGTAAAATAGTGTTACTTCATTCAAAAAACAATATTTATTGCTTTATTTGGTTGTGTCAGGACATGTTGTTTTGTAGTTGAGCTTTTTGTCCCCCATAATGGGATGGCCTACAAATTGAAAATTATTTATTTTTTGTACTGACATTGTCCACATCACTTCATTGAACTTTTTCTTCCTTTTTAATGTGTTTTAGTTTAAAAATAGGCTACTTTGTTTAATCACTTTATTCTCCTCACCTTACCAGGTTCAGGTTCTGAATTTTTCACTATAAAAATGCATCACTCTGGTGTGTTGTATAATTTGGGGAAGACCGAAGACATGTTATATGAATGCCAAAGTTGCTTATACTGATTATTGTCATCCGAACGAAATGTCATTGATAGAATTGAATAGTATGACTACTGAGATAGGTATGAAAGAATTTCATGCTTTTCATTGCAGCAGAGGTGGGGTGAATGATTGTAGTGATTTGTTGTTAATTGAGAATAATTATGATGCTCTTAAGATGGTGAACTTTGTTGATGTAAATAGGTTGGTTGGGGTATTTGTAGAACATGAGAAAATTAATATGGCAATTTTTTTTTTTGTCCTTTATCTAACACAATGAGATTTCATCCTTTTTCTTTTTGCTTTTGACAAATAGTCATTTTTCTCAACAAAAAATTGAGATTTGGTCCTCTTACCTGCTATAGCAGGTTACTTTGACCTGTTGAGCTAATGTGGCATTTTTATTTTCAAAATTTTTAATTTTTATTTATAAAACAATATTTAAATCTTATATGTCATCCTAGTTGGCTTAAATGATGGAAAAATTAATTAAATAAAAGATTTTTTTTGAAAATCTGAAAAAAAATTATCTAAAAATTCTGAAAATTGTTTTACTAAAATTAAAAATTATTTGAATTTTGTAACAAAATCTTAAAAATTATTTGAATTTTAAGACGTAGAAAATTGTTCAAAAAAACGAAAATTTGTCTGAAAATCTGAAAATAGATTAAAAACAAAGACTTTTTGAAATTTCTATAAAACAAAATATCTGATTTTTTTATAAAATAAAAAATAGAGTAAAAACTTAGAATTGTTTTTAAAAAACTATAAATTATTTTTCAAAATCTAAAAATTATGCCAAATATGTAAAAAAAAATCTGAAAATCAAAGGAAAAAATCTGAAATTTGTTTAAAAATTAGATTATTTTTATATATTTGGCGTAATTGTCGAATTTATTTTAAAAATTAATTCATATTTTTTTGTAAAAATTTTAAAGGTCTTAGTTTAATCTATTTTCAGATTTTTAGACTTATTTTCTTGTTTTTAGACAATTTTCAACTTTTTTTTATTTTATATTTTAATATTTCAAATAATTGTTAGATTTTTAACAAATGTTTTTAGTTTTTTAAATAAAATTTCAGATTTTTAAACATCTTTTAGTTTAAAAACAACTTTTCCAAAATAATTTTGAGTTTTTCTATTTCAAAAATAAAATATTTTTCAATATTTCAAATAAATTTCAGATTTTTTCAAGCAGTTTATATTTTTTTAAACAACTTTCGTATTTTTTTTTGTAATTTTAAAATAATTTCGATATTGTTTTTACTATTTTTAGTTTTTTAAATAAATTATCAAATTTTAGAAATTTAATTTTTAGATTTTAAAATGGTTTTTTGATTTTTTAGGATGCCATGTAAGATTTAAATATTGTTTTCTAAATGAAAATTAAAAATTTTGAAAATAAAAATACCACATCAGCTCAACAGGTCAAAGTAACCTGCTATAGCAGGTAAGAGGACCAAATCTCAATTTTTTGTTGAGAAAAAGGACTATTCGTCAAAAACAAAAACAAAAAGGATGGAATCTCAAATTAAGGTTAGATAAAGGACCAAAAAAAATTTTTTGCCAAATTAATATTTCAGATAGTGAATTTGATTTTCAAAACCCCACTCAAGAATTTCCAAATGTGGATAAACCACTACATTTTGTTGGTGATGATGAGGATAGCTTACATACGAATGAGGAGAATATGGATGAAACTGAATTTGCTGACATGGGAAGTAATTAAAGTGATGATGCTCAATCATTGGGTTCAGATTCTGATTCAACAGAAAAAATTGTGGATAGTTATATTGAAATTTCTGACGATGATGATGATGAAATGTTTCATGCTAATGTTGATTCATAGGTAGAATGGGGTGGCTTGCAGATGTCCCAATCACATATACCATTAATTTATGATCAAGGTCCAAAAGAGAGAAGCAAATCCATTTGTCCAAAAGCTAATTTTATGCACAATGGTCATCCAATTTTCAATTCAAAAGTCCACATAAATGATCCAAAATTTGAATTGGGGATGTGTTTTAGTGATACTGCAACTTTCAAAAATGCTGTGACGCAGCACTCAATAAAACGAGGAAGAGATGTAATTTTTACAATCAATGATAAGATGGAAGTACAAGCAAAATGCAGGCATGAAACATGTCCATGGGTGATTTATGCTTCAAAAGTACATAATGAGTACACAATTCAAATCAAAACATATAATGGGAAACATGAGTATCCTAGGCTACAAAGAGTTTCTGCTGCAAATTCAAAGTGGTTAGCTGAAGTATACAAGGATAAAATCTGGTCTGACCCAAAATGGCCAGTTGATTCAATGATGAATATCATGCAAAAAGATATGAAACTGGTACTTAACAAGAGTCAGTGTTACAGGGCTAAGCACAAGGTATTCAAAATGGGGAACTTAACAGAATGTGAGCAATACGACATGCTATGGAGATATGCTGAAGAAATCAAGAGAACAAATCCTGGTACAACTGTAAAGATAAAATGTAAGCAGGTTGACGGGAAACCAATGTTTAAAAGGTTTTACATTTGTTGGGGTGTAGGCCTGTTGTATTTCTTGATGGGTGTCATTTGAAGACCTATACTGGTGGTGTGCTTTTAAGTGCAGTAGGGATAGATGCTAACAACTCCATGTTTCCTTTTGCTTATGCTATTGTAGAAAAAGAGAAGAAAAAATCATGGATGTGGTTCTTAGAACTACTTGTGCAAGATTTGAATATTAGCAACAACTATCATTGGACAATCATGTCAGATAAACAAAAAGGTTTGGTTGATGCCATTGACACACTACTGCCTGGGTGCAAACACAGATTCTGTGTCATGCATTTATACCAAAACTTTAAGCTGGTACATAAAGGTTTGGCCTTGAAAAACCTTCTCTGGAAAACTGCAAGGGCAACTATATAGAATTGTAGATTCGAAAAAACAATGGTTTTAATAAAAGAAAGGGATGTGAATGCATTTGACTGGTTGGTTCAAAGACCACCAATCAACTGGTCTAAGTCCCATTTTAGCACTCATTTAAGTGTGACATCTTGCTGAATAATATGTCTGAAAGCTTTAATGCTATGATAATTAGAGCAAGATGTAAACCCATTGTGAGTATGCTAGAGACTGTGAGACTGATGTTGATGAAGAGGATACATGTTGCAAGAGATAGAATGGAAAAATACAATGGAGACTTATGCGGCATTGGAATGGTCAAGAATTAACAAACTGCTGGAGGAGTTAAAGAAGAAATCTATGGACTACATTGCTCATTGGAATGGTCAAGATCAATTTGAGATTGAAAGTTGTAATGGGAGTAAATTTAAACTGCATTTGAGAGATAAAACATGTAGCTGCAGAAAATGGGATCTGACTGGGATCCCATGTGAACATGCAATTTTTGGCTTTTACTTTATGGGATATACCCCTGAGGACTATGTGGATAAATGTTACAGCAAAAAGACCTTTATAAAGACTTATAGTTATTTAATGGGTACACTACATGATAGTGACATGTGACCTATAGTGGATCACTCCCCACTGCTCCCTCATGTGTCTGAAAGACTACCTGGAAGGCCAAAGAAGTATTCCAGAAAAAAAAATAACCATGTGAGGGAAAGAATAGAATTAAGTCTCAAGAAATGAACCAGGTTGTTAGGCTAAGCAAGAGAGGGGTGTAGGTCCCAAGGGGTGTGAGTAAGGTTTAGGAGGGAGGGTTGAATAAACTTTATCAACTTTTTAAATTTTAGTCCTTTTAAAATATTACAGAATTAAATGCACAACTAAGTCCTTGGGGGACATCTAAGTTAGTTAACCAGCAGAGTTAGCCACTCAAAAGAACTCGATTGAGCTGTTGATAGAAAAACTCAGCTGTTTAGTCTAAACCTTAACTTGGCTGTGATGAGATTTTAAGCGGAAGACTTAACACCCTTTTAATTTGATTTAATTTGTTTTAAACACTTGATTTTAGCACTTAGTTATTTATCAGTTGGATAGCAAATTATCAGCAGATATAAATGATATGCAGAAATAAAATGCTGAAATGTAAATGACACAATAATTTTTATAGTATCAGTTTGATTTTGATACCACTTGTTAGTCCAAGTGGCTACAATAATCTAGAGGGGGGTGAATAGATTATGCCGATTTTTCGCAAATTGCCATCTTTTTCGAATGAACAAGTAAATGACAAGAATGCAAGTGCGGAAAATAAACAACACTCGTCGATTTAAAGAGGTTGAACCCACCTAGGGCCTAATCTTCTACCACCCCAGTATCTCCGGGATGGATTTCGAAAAGCAAAAAAGATTTTATTAATTACCACAATTAATACAACACCACCTTTGAAGATTACCACAATCTTCTTACAATACCTTCAAGGAGATTACCACAATCTTCATTCAACACCTAGGAAGAGTATCACACTCTTCAACACCTAAGATCACCCAAGTGTGTTTTTACCACAAGAACACTAAAAAGGATATCTTGTTTTGGATGATAGAAAAATTCAAGATTACAACTCAATAAATGAAGTATACAAACTTTGAGTGCAAGTGTAATCAAGAACAAAAAGCCTAGACCTCAAGGTTGTGCAAGTGCAAGAACTTAGGCTATTACAACAATAATGTAAAAATGAAAGCTTGAAAAATTTTGCAAATTTCTTGTTGTATTGTATGCTTGTGTGTTGTGTATGGTTTGCTTCAAAAGCAAACTTCTTCAATAGCTCTTTTGTATATTTATATTGTGAAATATAAATTCCTTCTTGGCATTGCTTAATTTGAAGTCCAAGGAAGAAGTTGAGCTCCCCCATCATGCTCATTTCAAATTCACCTTGCATTAACTTAGAAAATTTCTTGCACAAGGATTCATTAGTAGCACCAAAAATAATATCATCAACATAAATTTGCACTAATAAGCAATCTTGCCCCTTTTCAAAAACAAAGAGAGTAGTATCAATTTTACCTCTTGTAAAACCATTTTGCAAAAGAAAAGAGCTAAGTCTATCATACCATGCACGGGGTGCTTGTTTTAAACCATACAAGGCCTTTTTAAGTTTATAAACATCATTAGGCCTAGAAAAATTTTCAAACCCCAGAGGTTGTTTTACTTCTTCTTGAATAAGACCATTTAAAAATGCGTATTTTACATCCATTTGGTAAAACTTGAATTTTTTAAAACAAGAATAGGCAAGTAAGATACGAATAGCTTCTAAACGTGCTACAGGTGCAAATGTTTCATCATAATCAATACCTTCTTCTTGACAATAACTTTGAGCTACTAACTTGCTTTGTTTGAACAATATTGCCTTGGTCATCGAGCTTGTTCCGAAATACCCATTTTATACCAATAATGGTTTGAGATGGAGGACAATGTACTAATTCCCATACATCATTCCTTTCAAATTGATTCAACTCCTCTTGCATTTCTAAAAACCAATCCTCATCTTCAATAGCTTCCTTAGCATTTTTAGGCTCTTTTTGAGATATAAGAGCTTTCTCGGCAAATTTTTTCCTCGAGTCATTACTTTATCAAGGGGATCACCAATAATAAGATCTTTTGGGTGATCTCCCTTAAATTTCAATGCTATGGGAAGATCCGAAGTATCACCTTTATCTTCTTGAGGAACATTTGAGCTTGAAGGTTGATCATTTTGAGCATCATCTTGAACAATAGGTTCAACAATATCCTCTTCATCATTTCATCATTGGGTATCCTTTCAACACCCGAATCTTCATTGAATTTGACATTGATAGATTCTTCAACAACCCCCTAGTCTTATTGTAAACCCGATATGCTTTGCTCTTGTTTGAATACTCCATAAATATTTCTTCATCGGCCTTAGGATCAAGTTTGTCCAATTGATCCTTAGTATTCAAAATAAAACACTTACATCCAAATATTTTGAAATAACTAATATTTGGAGTTCTTCCTTTCCAAAGCTCATATGGAGTTTTATTCATTTTAGCTCGATTAATGACATAGCAAGCGGTACTTACGGCTTCAGCCCAAAAATATTTTGGAAGTGAAAATTCATTGAGCATGGACCGACTCATTTCTTGAAGTGTCGATTCTTCCTTTCGGCTACTCCATTTTGTTGAGGTGTCCTTGGAGCCGAAAAATTGTGACTATATCCCTTGGTTTCACAAAAGACTCTAAATTCTCCATCAAATTCTCCACCTCGATCACTTCGAATAGACCTAACAGTGTCTTCCTTTTCATTCTCAATAAGTCTATACAACTTAACACACTCATTAATGGCATCGCTTTTATTTGAAAGAAATAGAGCCCAAGTATATATAGAAAAATCATCAACTATAACAAAAGTGTAATGTTTTCCACTTAGACTTGCCGTACCAATATCCCCATACAAATCTAAAAGAAGTTGTAGAGGTTTGGTTGTGGAAATCTCATTTTTTGGCTTAAAACTACTCTTAACTGATTTGTTCTTTTGACAAGTGTCACATAAGCCAAGATTTTCAAAATTCAATTTGGGTAGTCCTTTTACATGTTGGTTTTTGTAAATAATTTGCAAATTTTTATATCCAACATGTCCAAGTCGTCTATGCCATAAACTAGTTAAATCATTTTTGGTGACAAAACAAGAAGCATTTTGACTAACCAAATCACTTGTACAAATTTTGTAAAGATTGCCTTTTCTAATTGCTCCACAAATAATTTTATCATTTTTGGAAATAAGACATTTTTTTATTAAATAACAACATTATAATTTGAATCACAAATTTGGCTAACACTTATCAAATTAAACTTAAGCCCTTCTACTAAAAGAACATTACTAAGAGAGAAAGAAGAGTTACCAATTTCTCCATTTCCAAGAACTCTTCCTTTGCCATTGCCGAACATGAACATACCCTCTTCTTGGAGCTTGATGTTGGTAAAAAGTTCTCTCTTTCCGGTCATATGGCGTGAACATCCGCTGTCCACGAGCCATTTTGAATCCTCCGTAGTTGGTATAGCTCCTATGACCTACAAAAGAATTATTTTTAGGTACCCTATAGTTTTGGGGTCCATGGGGGTTAGCCTTGAGACCTTTGGGTCTCCAAACAAAGCTAAAATTGTTCTTCAATTTACAATGACTAACATAGTGACCAACTTCACCACAATAAAAATAAATAAGATTATGGGCACTACTAGCACGTACAAAAGTCGGACCTTGGTCTTTTTTCTTTGAAAGAGGTTGAAAATGTTTGTAGCCAAGTCCTAATTTAGAATGTTCACCTCTTTGTGCATCTAAATATTTTGTAACTTTATCCGTACTTAAGTTAAAATGATGCACATCCTTTTTCAAACATTCAAGATCTTTGGTGAGCGATTCTTTTTCGGTTTCAAGAGTATGAACTCTAGTAAGAGTAATAACATGAGCTTTATCAAGAGATTCATAAGAAGTAAATAATTTTTCCTTTTCAATTTTAAGCTCTTTATGCTCCTTTTTTAAAGACTTGTATTTAACAATCAATTTCGAAACTCATTTTGTAATTCATCAAAATCACATTGCAATTCATCAATGAAGGAAGAGGATGAAGCATTAGAGCGTACCTCGTTATTTTCGCCGTCTATGGCCATAAGACCATGTTCGATTCTCCTTCTTCGTCGGTTGTTTCAAGTAGCTCATCCCAAGTTTTGACTTCCGCTTTTAGAGCCTTCTTTTTCGGAAAATGCTTCTTCTTCTTTTGTTCCTCCTCCTCGAGTTTTGGGCAATCGGCTATGAAGTGATTGGATTTTACGCATTTAAAGCACGAGTTGTCTCTCGGTTTTCTCGCCTTATTTTTATTCACAAATTTTGCAAATTTACGAACAAGTGCGACCGTCTCCTCATCATCTTCATCAATATCATAGTATGCATTGTTAGAAAATGATGCAAGGCCTTTAGGAATATTTTGCATACCCGATTGACTGATGGATGGTTTGGATTTTTTTCTCTCCTTGAGATAGACTTCGTAGATGAGGAGGTTCCCGATGAGCTCATCGAATTTGAGTGTCTCGAGATTTTGTGCTTCCATGGTAGCCGTCACCTTTTTGGACCATGAGCCGGGAAGAGCGTTCAATACCTTGGTCACCTTGTCTTCTTCGGAGATGACCCTTCCAAGAGCCACAAGAGGATTGACAATGTTGTCAAACCTTTCCACCATTTTTGATATGCTTTCACCATCATGCATATTGAAATTTTCAAAGTCTTTCACAAGCATTGTTTTTCTTGCTTGCTTTACTTTCTTTGTGCCCTCATAGATGGTTTCTAATTTTTCCCAAACTTCATGTGCCGACCTTATGCCTCTTATACGATTATACTCGGTGGCAGTAAGAGAGCAATGTAAAATATTTAAGATCTTACTATTTAGAGAGAAAGCCTTCTTGTCATTTTCATCGAACTCCTTGAACGGTTTGGAAGTCGTGGTGCCATCCTCCAATTTTTTTGTTGGTTGAGCAACTCCTTCAATAACCATATTCCAAATGTCAAATCCCTTGTAGAAAGCACTCCATACGGTCTTTCAAAAATGCGGCGTAGTTGGCGTCGAATAGTGGTGGCTTGTTGGTGGAGGCGCCGGTGGTGAGATAAACTTCATTCGTAGCCATGGATCTTTCCTCTTTACTCGAAACGAGATAGCCAAAGAGTTTGGCTTTGATACCACTTGTTAGTCCAAGTGGCTACAATAATCTAGAGGGGGGTGAATAGATTATGCTGATTTTTCGCAAATCGCTCTCTTTTCTGAATGAACAAGTAAATGACAAGAATGTGAGTGCGGAAAATAAACAACACTAGTCGCTTTAAAGAGGTTCAACCCACCTAGGGCCTAATCCTCTACCACCCCAGTATCTCCGGGATGGATTTCGAAATGAAAAAAAGATTTTATTAATTACCACAATTAATACAACACCACCTTTGAAGATTACCACAATCTTCTTACAACACCTTCAAGGAGATTACCACAATCTTCCTTTAACATCTATGAAGAGTACCACACTCTTTAACACCTAAGATCACCCAAGTGTGTTCTTACCACAAGAACACTAACAAGGATATCTTGTTTTGGATGATAGAAAAATTCAAGATTATAACTCAATAAATGAAGTATACAAACTTTGAGTGCAAGTGTAATCAAGAACAAAAAGCCTGGACCTCAAGGTTGTGCAAGTGCAAGAACTTAGGCTATTACAACAAGAATGTAAAAATGAAAGCTTGAAAAATTTTGCAAATTTCTTGTTGTATTGTTGTATGCTTGTGTGTTGTGTATGGTTTGCTTCAAATCTTCCTCTATTTATAGGAGAATCTTCAAGATTGGATCTCCAACATAGGCTCCTCCATCTTCACTTTTGTCTACAAAAAGAAGATCACAAGATGTAGAAATATAGTACAAAAATGATAAAGTAAATCTTGCTGATAATGGTTGTCCAACGGTTTGAATTTTGCTGTCAAAAATATAGGTCGAACGGTCGTGTAGAGATAGAAATTTAAATTTAGATCGCACAAATTTACACAGGGAGACCGGTCGACGAGGTGTCCGACCGGTCGCCCCTATGTGGACCGGTCGACGGGGGGTCCGACCGGTCGCCCCTACGTGGACCGGTTGGGGTCCCCTAAAAACTTGAACCAGGAAGTTCTGTAATTCAAAAAGCTTCCCAGATACCGGTCGACCGGTCGACCTCCTTTGTTTTGCTTCTGTCACGTTTTCTGTATTGAAACACATCTTCGGGTATGGGTTTCCCTATAGGGCGACCGGTTGACCTCAAAATAGAAGTATTGTCCGATTTTTGTCAAAAATAACCTTCAAGAAATACTCCAAAAAATTAGTAATAATATTTTAAATCAATTTGGAGTATTTGGACAACATTTAGGGACATTATTTTGGTATAAAAACTCAGTTAAACAAAATTATCAAAATCTTGATAAAAACATTTATCTTACAAAGATGTCATGTTCTCTAAATTGAAGGCATCAGACTCAAGAAAGGCCACAAAAAGAGTTGGTCACTATGAACAAGAAGATGCACTTGTAATATGATACATGACAGTAATTTCATCACAAAGTTGCATGTGAATGATGAATTATGTCAATCATGACCTCTATTGGATATTGATGTATTTTATTTTGTAGACCTCCGAGACTTATGCTCTTTTGAGCAGGTTCTGCGGTTAGGACTAATGCTTTTGGGAATAGCTTTTTTATGCTTTGGAGTATGTTATTGTGTGACATCTTTTTGGTGGCCATTGACATCTTTACCTCATGGAATGATTTTTTTTTTTAACGTTTTTTGATAAATTGGAAGATTTGCTTAATGTCTTGCAGCAAACATTGATTTTTGTTGTAACCTTGTGCCACATTATCATGTGGAATGTAATTTGACAACACATTCAAGACAAATTTGTAGCATCACGGATCATTGGAAAGTTTGTAGTCAATAGAGCCATCATTACTACATGGTAGTCAAATATATCACTAATGCCACCCACAACTACTTCTCTTTGATCTCTTTTGTTTCATACCATCTTCGAGCCGGTTTATATCATCTTCGAGATGGTTAACTCTTCTCACAGTTCTGCAATAATTTGTCTTGCTCCCGTACATATTTTAGCGTCAGTCCTACAAGTACGTAAATCCAACTTACTGTATCACAAATTTTAACTTTGATTCATATATCGAAAGTAATATATCAAATTTGATATATTAACAATTTTGATTCATATATCACAAATTTCACAAATTTTATCGTTTGGTAGCCTAGTGGTAAAATGATTGTAAAACTCAAGCTTATGTCTGGGTTCGATTCCCACCTAGCTTCTTCCCTCCCAGGATTTGCACTAAAAATATATTGACTATCAAAAACAAAAAAAGTTCATAAACATTAAAAAAAACAAAATTGTCTTTCTGTGACTCTGTCATATGGTGAACGAAACACAAATTATATACCCAAAATATGTACAGACCTCAATAACATTTATTTTAAGTCTAACATCAAAAAACTTCTACAAAAACAATGACCAAGCCAATCACATAACAAGCTATGAAAGGTTCAATTTTTTGCAGCGAAATTTAGAGAAATGTAAAATCAATGAATTTCGAACAACTCTTTGACAATTGGGTGGTTTTTCCCAAATCAAATTCAAACTAGGGACTGAAATGGGAGAATAACTAGGATAAATCCAAACCTAAATAAAGATCGATATTTTGGAATGAGAAGTTTGACCGTATCAAAAAATATTTAAAGACATAATTGCCCTTAAAAAATAGGCGTTCCGGTGGAAAAATGGGTACAAAAGCTGTGAAGTTGAGGCAAATTGAGAAAAAAAAAAAGTTTAGATAAAAAAGTGTCAAGACCCCTATAGTTTGGAGGGTATATTGTTTTTTTCCCTATATTTTATTCACCTTGATGGTTTATTAGTTTGGCCCTAAAAATTTGAGTATTAGACATATTATTCATCGTCCTTGTAAAATAAATACTTTTTAACCCTACCCATGTTGGCCGGGCCGGGTCTATGGGCTTTATATATATTTTATATTTTATAAAGTTATATTTAAAATTTATACTGATTATACTACCAAATGTAATGTTTGATCTCATTTATAAATTACCATATAAACAAGTTATCAAATTCTGATCTTTGATCTTATTCATCATTTAATCATAGAAAAAAAAATTGTAAATTGTTTAGCAGAAACCTCATTTACTTTTACATAATTTTTATTAGATTATATTTTATTTGTACTTGATTTGGTTAGGAATATAACAAGTATATGTGCATGAAAATCAAATAAAAAGTCTTATAATGTTAGCCCTGGCCTGAGCCTGACCCTGGTCTTGCAGGACTAGGGCCGGGGTTGGGCTTATATTTTTCAAGTCTCTAGGCAAGAAAACAAATGATTGATTTAAGACATAAACGTTACCTGTTTTCAGGGATATATTTTATTTATGTCTTATGCATGTGAAAGTAATACAAATGTTGTGTTGCAAAATCGGCCTTGTAAAGTAACTAATAGCGGGTGTCAAAAGAGTATTATTCAAAATTAAAAAAAAATTACGATTCAGTACTGTAACTAATTAAAAGGCTTAAATTGAGTCCAACTTGGCCTTAGATTTTTAAAATTAACGGGATAATGTCATGTGGAAGGTGCATGACTTGAAATATTTAGGAACTTTGGTTTTTTTGGTCTTATTGCTTATTTGATTTTGACATATAATTTTGCGTCCAGATAGGCTGGATTAAAAATATTATTTATTTTATGCGAGTGGTAACTTAAATGTCATCTTAATCCAATTTCATTGGCATTAATTTTTTCTCTCCATATGGGCATCAAATCATATAGGGAGATCAAAATAAGAAATTTGAACAAAAAACAAAAAATCCCCACTATTCTCATGTCAAATGCATTTCATTTGACAATATCCTGACAATTTTAAAATTTTCAGAAAAATTTGGACTTAATTGGAGCTTTCTATATTAGTTACAAGACTATACGTGAAACTTTAATTTCAAACATGACTATTTTTCAACACCCCATTAGTTACGGGACGAAGTTTGCATTTTCCCCTTGCAATGAAAATGTTTTTATTCCAAACATTTTAACTTTGATTCTTTTAGCTTGAAAATTCTATTTGTAAATACATCTGATTGTCAACTAATTTTGTTTCTACTTTCATAAATAACTTCTTCAAAAAACAAAAGTGTTTGCAAACAATCCCTTAATTTGAAATAAATTTCTTTAGAAATTTTCCTAAACCTCGTTCATGAACATGAGTATAAGCTGCGGCCTGCGAGTTGAAGAATAAGAAAGGGAACTAAAGTCTAAAGACTGAGGGAGTGATTGCTTGACCGTTCCTTCCGCTCATTTTTACTTTTAGAAAGAATAATGTGAAAAAATATTTTAAAAAATGAGAATGGATTTTGAGAGTGTGATTGGATATAAGATGAAAATGTGATAATGATAGTTGATGTGATAGTTTTTTAGTATAATATTGATTAGATTTGATTGATGATTTAAAAGTAAGAAAGGGTGAATAATGTATTTGTAATATGATTGTATAATAATGATAGTTGATGTGATATATTTTTATTTAAATTATCATTGGATGTGATTAATGATTTCAAAATTGAGAAAAATAAATAGTGTATTTTCTGAAAATTTTCACAAACAATCACATGTTCATGCAAAATTTTATCCAAAAGGTGGAAGGGGTGAAAAATATTCCACAAGCAAGCACTCCATGAATTTGATAACTCAACTTCTAGAAAACATTATCTCGTTATAAAGTATTTCTAATTAGTTTAACAAATGAAAAAAGGTATAATTACAATAAAACCCCTGAGGTTTGGGCAAATTTCAAAGAAAACCAGAGATTTTTATAAGTTGCAAGAAAAAACTTGAGGTTTGCTTTTGCTTGCATTTTCCCTTTTCATATGCAAAAATATTTCAAAATGGCTCAGGATATTTTTAGAAATATTACAGTTACCATCTTCATTTTATAACATAATCAAATCTGAGGGGCTTTTTGTAATTTTGAAACATCTCTGATTTTTTTTTTTGTAATTAGCCCAAACCTTAAAGAGTCTTTTGTAATGATCCGAATGAAAAAAGTATAAATGTAACTGTATTGTTACAAATGATACACTTGAATTGTGGATAGATGTGTAAACCTAGTTCATTTCTAGGAGTATATATATTTCCACTTTCTTGGAAATTACAAAGAAAACAACATTTGGGGGCTAGCTGGGTTTCTGTTAGGTATCACAGGATCATTATGAAACTAAATGGATGAATATGAGAGAAAAATACCAATTCTATTTCACACAAGAATAGATTTACAGGGAGATTTACAAACTCACAAAAAACTCTCAAAACTCACTCAATGTCTCAAGGATTGATTTTGATCACTCTCAAGGATCTCTCTATGATATTCCACTTACAAGGGATGATTACAAGCGAAGAATGAAGCACCTATTTATTTATAGATGGATGTGGGAGGGTAGGTGGTTGAAGCTTCAACAATGGTGGGCTTGTTGGGAAGCTTCATACTTTCCTTGTCAAACTTGATCATCAACTCTTCAAAGATGGATGGCTTCTAGATGAAGGATGTGGTGGAAACCTAAATTGAATTCTTCAATTCTCCTCTCGACCATATCCGGAATCAGCATCCCTGCTATGTCTCTGTATAACTCAAGCTTTTCTTGTGTAACCACCTTCGTCAACATGTCTGATGGATTCTCCTTTGTGTGGATCTTAACGAGTTTCAATTGTTGTCGTTCTATTATCTCGCGTATCCAATGATATCGAATGTCAATATGTTTTGTACGGGAATGGTACATGGAGTTCTTGCTCAAGTCCAGAGCACTTTGACTATCACAATGTACCTTGTAATCTTTTTGCTTAATTCCAAGTTCTTGGAGATAACGCTTTAGCCACAACATTTCTTTACCAGCTTCAACGGCAGGAATATACTCTGCTTCTGTTGTGGATAAACCAACACACTTCTGCAGTCTTGACTGCCATGAAACAACTCCCCCTGTGAAAGTTTAGAGAAATCCTGAAGTTGATTTTCTACTGTCAAGATCTCCCGCCATATCTGCATCTGTATAGCCCTCCAAGACTGGATCAGCTCCCCCGTAACAAAGACATATTTTCGACGTACCCTTCAAGTACTTGAGAATCTATTTCACTGCCTCCCAATGCTTATTTCCAGGGTTAGAGAGAAAACGACTCACTGTTCCCACTGCGTGAGCAATATCTGGTCTCGTACACACCATTGCATACATTAGACTTCCAACTGCTGAAGAATATGGCACCGATGACATTTCCCCGATCTCTTCCTTGGATGAGGGACATGCACTCTTGCTCAACTTGAAATGGTTAGCTAGTGGAATGCTGACTGGTTTGGCATTGTTCATATTGAACCTCTCGAGCACTCGTTCAATATACTTCTCCTGAGATAGCTATATCCTCCAGTTCTTTCTGTCTCGAACTATCTGCATTCCCAAAATCTGTTGAGCCGGTCCTAAGTCTTTCATGTCAAAAGACTTCGAAAGTTCTTTCTTCATCTGACTAATCTTCGTTGTATCTTTTCCCAAGATCAAAATATCATCTACGTATACTAGAAGAACAACGAAATTTCCATCTACAAACTTTTGAATGTAAACACATTCATCTGCATTAGTCTTCTTGTAGCCTTGACTCACCATACATGAGTCAAATTTTGTGTACCACTGCCTTGGTGCCTGCTTCAGACCGTATAAGCTCTTCTTAAGCTTGCAAACGAGATTATCACCTGAAATCTCAAAACCTTATGGCTGCTCCATGTAGATCTCTTCTTTGAGATCTCCGTGAAGAAATACTGTCTTCACATCCATCTGTTCAAGCTCCAAGTTCATACTTGCTACTAAATCAAGAATAACTCTAATTGATGTCATCTTGACTACTGGTGAAAAAATCTCATCAAAGTCGATTCCCTTGTTCTGTTGAAATCCCTTGACTACCAAGCGAGCTTTGTGTTTCACCACTTTTCCGCTGCCATCTTTCTTCAGCTTGAACACCCATTTGTTTCTTAGTGCCTTCTTCCCTTTCGGAAGTTCTACGATCTCATAAGTGTGATTCTTCTGCAGAGATTCCATTTCATCCTGCATTGCTTGCAACCATTTTTCTTTGTCCTTATGAGATACTGCTTCTTGGAAACTTTCTGGTTCTCCATCTTCAGTAAGCATAAGGTAATCGGATTCGGAATATATTCTAGTGGAATCCATCCTCGTTCAGACCTACGAACTTCTGGAACAATCTGAGGAGATCCACCATCATCCTGGCTTTCTGATGGTATAGGTACATTTGGTAGAACGGGTTGTGGCTCCCCCTGCTCAACACCTTCTTCTACCTCCTCATATTCTGCTTCTGGTATATCTTCTAGCACTATGTCGCCGTCTCTCACGACGAGTTAAGTGCTTTGCATCCGAGATTTGAGCACCAATATTTGACACGAGACATTGTGGGCTTTTCAATATCTTCTATTGTCTTACTTTCATGGAACACTACGTCCCTACTTCTGATCACCTTCTTCTCCTTTGGATCCCATAACCTGTATCCAAATTCTTCATCTCCATAGCCAATGAAAATGCATGGAGTGGTCCTTGCATCAAGCTTCTGTCTGAGCTCTTTGGATACATGTGCATATGCTAAACACCCAAATACTCTCAAGTGGGAGTATGATGGATCCTTCCCGGACACGGTTTCTCGAACTTCAAAATTCGGTGAAGTGCTTGATGGTGATCTGTTGATCGGGTAGCAAAAAACTCGATTGCTTTTCCCCAGAATGGCTTTGGCGACTTAGCCATATCGAGCATGCTCGAACACATTCCATGATTGTCCGGTTCATTCTTTCAGCGACACCGTTATGTTGAGGGGTGCGTGGGGTTCTTCTCATGTCGAATGCCATATGTTTTGCAATAGGCATCGAACACTTTAGAAGTGTATTCGCCTCCATTATCTGATCGAAGACACTTCAGCTTGTTTCCCGTTTCACGTTCTACCATGACATGAAATAATTTGAAATATTCAAACACCTGATCTTTTGTCTTCAGGAAATACACCCACAACTTTCGAGAAACATCATCTATAAATGTCAGAAAATATTTGTTACCGCCGAATGATTCAACCTCCAGGGGACCGCAAACATCAGAGTGCACCAAACTGAGCAACTCTGATCTTCTCGTTAATGAGGAACTAAATGAGCCTCTTTGTTGCTTAACAAATAGACAATGATTGTAAGGATCCAGTGCAGCGTCCTTGTCAACATTGATAAGCTCATTCTTTATCAGGGTACACAACCCTTTCTCACTCATGTGACCGAGTCTCTGGTGCCACAAATTTTGAGAAGCCTCTTTCTCAGCAACATTGAGGCTATCTATACATATTTTCACATGAATCTTGTACAACGTGCCACAAATGTGTCCTCGAGCAACTATCATAGTGCCTCTTGACAACTTCTACGTGCCTTTGGTTAAATGATTATCATAGCCCTGTTTGTCCAGGGCAATCCCTGAAAGTAGATTCAGTCGAAGATCAGGCACATGTCTGACATCCTTCAAAGTGATTGTACTCCCAACATTTGTCTTTATCTATATATCACCAATTCCTACAATTCCAGAGGAACTGGAATTTCCCATCTTCACTGCTCCAAAGTCACCAGCTTTGTATGTTGTGAAGTAGTCCTTATGAGGAGTTACGTGGTAAGACGCTGTAGTATCTACCACCCATTCTGTATCTTCTCTTGAGATGTGAAGGCATGTATCATCATGGGTTGAACAGAGCGCTACATCTCCAGGAATGATAGCTAGCGTTTCTCCACCCTTATTCTTACGGGGAACCTTTCTCGACCTTGCTCCTCTAGCCATTTATAGTAGTTCTTCTTCATATGACCCTCTATTCCACAGTGATGACATTTATATGTTGGTTTTCTGCCATCAGTGGATCTTCCCCTACTTTTGCCTCTCCTTTTGCCTCTACTACTTCGTTGTTGCTTCCCGTGCTATCTCGCTCGATTTTCCGTCACAAGGGCATGGGTACGGGTCTGTATCATATCTTTTTCTTTCTCGCCTCTTCATTGAATAGGGCATCCTTAACCATATACATGGTAAGTTTGCTTTACGGGGCGAAGTGCGAGAGAAACAACTAGTTTTCCCAGCTATCGGGAAGTGGCGAGAAGTAGGAGAGCGTGCATTTCATCTCCAAGTGCCATCCCTAGAGGCGATAATTGGTTTACCAAGCTCTAGAACTCACTAGTATGCTCGCAGGAATCAAGTTCCATTTTTCGACTTCATGTTGACTAAGCGCCTCATCATCAGGGCCTTATTCGGCGGTCTTGGCCTGGTATATGTCCTCCAACTTCTGCCAGAGGGCATATGCGTTCGTCTCCTGTGCGACATGGTGAAAGATACTATGGTCAATCCATTGTCGGATCTGAACAATATATTTTTTATTCGACTTCTTCCACTCAGTTGACTTGGAAGCATCAGGATTAACACCTTTTAGCTCTATGGGATTGAACAAATCTTTACAGTTGAGTAAATCTTCCATCCGGGGTTTCCATAACGTGTAATTGGTAGCATTGAGCATAATCATAGCTCCAGAAGATGATGTTGACTCATCCATGGCCATTTTCACCTTCAACAATTAGTTGACAAAGATAGAGATTGAATCTCACGAAACGGAGTATACCGTCACGTCCGAAATGGTCAAAAATGGTGGAATAGACACTCTGGGGTTAAAATTTTAATTTCTGAAAATATAGGGACCAAACTGAAATATCAAAAAGTTCAGGGGCCAATCTGTAATTTCTGAAAGTTCAGGGACCATAATGATATTTTAGAAAATCTGGGGATCAAAATGTAATTTCCAGAAAGTTGAGGGGTCAAAAAATGTAAAATATAAAACTCAGGGACTGAGTTGTAATTAAAAGGAAATTTGCATGCAGAGGTTACTGTTCATCTTTTCCTCAGAATTCCGGCAGCTCGTACGGCTTCGTCCGACGTCCGTTTTTTGATCCGATAATACGTACGGACTCGTATCGACGAGAAGAATCCAATGGAATGATGAAAAATGAGTTTTGACGAATTTTGTAAAACTCAAATTTTCCAGACCTCAACAACTTCCCGCGAGCACTTCGACGAGGCTCTGATACCACTTGTTAGGTATCACAGGATCATTATGAAACTAAATGGATGAATTTGAGAGAATAATACCAATTCTATTTCACACAAGAATAAATTTACAGGGAGATTTACAAACTCACAAAAAACTCTCAAAACTCACTCAATCTCTCAAGGATTGATTTTGATCATTCTCAAGGATCTCTCTATGATATTCCACTTACAAGGGATGATTACAATTGAAGAATGAAGCACCTATTTATAGATGGATGTGAGAGGGGTAGGTGGTTGAAACTTCAACAATGGTGGGCTTGTTGGGAAGCTTCATACTTTCCTTGTCAAACTTGATCACTAACTCTTCAAAGATGGATGGCACAGATGGAGGATGTGGTCGAAATCTAAATTGAATTCTTCGTTTCTACATCTAAATCGTGAGAATGAGTTTCTTGGATGAAACTGTTGAGGTATTGGTCGAGAACCTGACGTCACGATAAGCTTTGTATGTTTTTCGCCGGATGAAAAGCGCCCCGAGAATACGTATTCGGATACATTGGAACATGTATTTTTGCAAAGATATGCCACTTCTATTTCCTCTGTTCCACAACACCCCTCATTCGCAATCTTGAATCCTATATATGTCATGGAATCATTGAATTTGTTACACATATATGTGGGATACAAGAATTATATATTCGACTTAATTGCAATTTCAGTCGTTTAACTCTTAGGGGTTGGCAAATTTAGTCTTATAATTTCTGGATGTGACAACATGTGCCACTTACAGGATTGAAATATGGTGAAATGAGTACCAAAATTGAGATTTTTATATAGTTACATGACTATTTTGCAAAACATAATTTTTACAGGACCAAAATAAAAAAAATTCATAATTTTTTGCAAAATAAAAAATTTTCTATAGTTACAAGATTTTTTTGCAAAACATAATTTTTACAGGACCAAAATTAAAAAATTTCATATTTTTTTGCAAACAAATTTTTTTCTTTAGTTACAAGACCAATATTGCAATTTTGCCTAAATAAAATATTAAAGCACTCATTTGGAACGAGAATTGCCCAAAATTAGTACATGTAGGACCAAAATTGCACAAAATAGAATTTGTAGGACCAGAATTGTACAAAATCAAAATCTCGCGGGACCACAATTACAACCTAAGATATTTAGAGGACCAAAATTGCTAGTCTCGCATAGTTACGGGATCAATTTTGCAATTACGCCTAAATATTAGTAGTTGGCTTTTGTTGGGGAAAAATTCATCGTAGAGCAAGTTGATGGCCTGTGGCTTGCAAGTTCATGCGTATTTTTTTTCCAGGACAAAACCGTATGTAAGTTCATTAAAAATAGATAATACTTAGGCAAATACGAATACATACCATATTTTTGCGGGTTTTGGATGATATCAAGAGTAATATCGTAAATATCCACGTAGACCATTCGTGCCTCAGGAAATTGTTCGTTGAGAGAGATCAATTCATCTGATAGTTTTTTATTGAATAAATGTGCAATTTGATTATATTCGTCCACGCATTTTTGTTTGAGTCCTCCCCTCAAAGTTCTTTGCGATGGCAGACAACCAATTGGTGGCAAGCTAAAAATACCGATTCTACGTGCTCCCAACGCGTACAATTTCTTCATTCATAGTTCACAAGAGCATATATTAGCAATAGGGATAATTAAAAAAATAACATCCATAACATTCCGCAGGCTACATCAGAGCATTAAAATAATACTCAAACACGTGCTAAAAAAACAAATGACAATATCATTTGAAAATTGACACATTTCATTTAAATTGCATCTTTAAGTTTATTTTTATTGTTTCTCTTTTTCTGAAGTTTAACATTGTTTTTCTTTGGCTACATGATCGGCTTGTGATCATGACCCTTTTTTTTTATGTATTTCCATTTATTTAGAAAACAAAAACACTGTAAGGTTTGGGCTAATTAACAAAAAAATCCAGAAATTTTTGAAAATTATAGAATGCCCTCCCAGGTTTGATTCTGAAAGGGATAACCATAATATTGAAATATCAGGGGATTTTTTGAAATAGTTTTTTCTTATGATAACCATCAACACAATCTTTTTATTCTGATAGCAGAGTAGTGTTTAAACCAATAAAATAAGTATGGGCGATGACCTAGTCTTTCAACACAGTCATCAGACTCGATTTAGCAGTCAAGTGACAAGTTCAGTCATACGTATTCGTTCTTTGAGTCGGTTTAGTTGCAATCTAAGTCCACGGTCCCATTAATGGAATTGAGGAAACCCCGGGAGGAAATGGTCGACTCAGTTGACATTATTTGATAAGTTTAACCTTGTTTTGGCGAAAATAGTAGTCTCTACTAAGGAGATTGGCAGTTCGGATTGTTCTCTGTAACTCGGGAACATGAAGTTGGAATCACTAGTAATCGCAGATCACCTATGGAATATGTACCCGAGCCCTGTACACCGCTCATCACACCCTGGGAATTGGTTTCACCCGAAGCATGGGACCAATGATCGCCCATGGGTTATTTTGTAATCGGCTCGAACCACAAGTTTATTTTTAATTATCCCTTAGTAATATTAAAGATAAAGGCGAAACTGCTTAACACATGCAGTATGGATCAAAGAACCTATTTATCATATAAAATCGAAATCCAAATCATGAAAAATCATATTAGATCTTGAAAACAAAATAAGAAAGAGTGTGGGATGAAAGTCCGGGCATTGAAATCAAGGTTTCGTAGTTAGACCGTTGATACCCTGCCTAGCTGAATAACTGACCAACGGCGGAATGGTAAGCTTCCTCGTTTATAAATGTATCGCCATGCTATTAAGTATTTTGATTTAAGTTCTTTTCTTTCTAAGAGGTGGAATAGAATAACCCGATTGAAGCGTAATGATCATATGTCTGTAATGCATTGCATGTCACATAATTGGTCCCATTCTTCTACCCTTTCCCAAAAGTCGATGACTATTCATAGCTATTACCTTGACACCAAAGAAGAGTTAGATCCAATGCTTTAGTTCTGTCCTAGTTGATCCTGATTCGACATTAGAAGTATATTGATTTTTCCCCAATAACCGAATACTTTTGTCTGTAATGTAGTTGTTTACGTTGTTTGTTTTTGAGTTCTGCAATGCCATTACTCAATTCAAAAATACAATAAAAGTGAGACTTCTATTACCTGGACAAAGTTGGAAGCGTAGCTCACTAGTAGTTCGGTGTAAGAAGAAAAATCATAGTTAGGTTGTCTTAAAGGTGTACTAATATACGTATTCGTAATGTCATTGGTGCCAGTAATCAATGCAATTAGACTTCCTCTCAAAATTTTGGATGATCTGTCGTCTCCAGCAATCTTCTTCACCCTTTTTAAGTAGTCTTTGAACAATACCAACTGATCCGTTAACGATAAGGCAGACTGCATTCATCAGAATAATGATTTACTAAAAACTGAATATATTAATAAAAATGGATATTCTTAACATAAACAAAAATTGAAAAAAAAGGGGAAAAAATGCAAAATCAGTCGTGTACTATATTGATTTTGCAATATTAGTCCTCTAACTTTTGAAATTGCAATTTTAGTCATGTATCTATATGGGTTTTGAATTTTGTCCCGTAAGTTTTCGATTTGTGCAATTTTGGTCCTATAAATTTTAAGTTTGTGCAAATTGGCGATTTCAATATTTCACTTATTTCTAAAATGCTCTTATAGCCAAAAGATTCAATATATCTCGATCTATTAGAAAATAGTACTAGAGCCTATATTTTATTACTTATGAGTTGAGTTTATTTATTATTTATATTGTATATGCCTAACGAGAGAAGAATTTTAGAACTATAAATCCAGATCAAAATCCGACTCTACATGTACTATTTTGTAATTATGGAAAAACAAAAACTTGTACAAAATTTGCAAACTTGGGGTTCTTGGCTAATATGATTGAAATTGCCACAACTAAAACACATAAGAATAAAACTATCAAATCTTGAAAATTATAGAATTAAAATTATTTTTTTTTGAAGCGCAAAATTGTCATAAGACTAAAAGCGAACTTTTTTACAGGACTAATATTGCAATTTTCCGAGAGAGAGAGAGAGAGAGAGAGAGAGAGAGAGAGAGAGCCGCGATTTCGATGTTAAAGGGTCATATCCGAAGCTCCGGATGCAAAGTTAACCCACATTCGAGATCTTGATCTTGCGAGAGATGGATCGATATATATTTGGCAAAAACGACTTTAGTTCCCAACTCTTTGTTGTAAAAGTAATTGACACAATTGATCAAATAAAAACAGTTAAATGGAAATAAAACATATTATGCACTGAGACATACCGAACAAATCGATGGAACTTTTCCATTGGAAAATCTTCGATTGGTTTTCCTCCCATAAAATCAAAGCCATAAGGGGCAAAATTGGATTTAGCAATTGTGTCGGGGTAATTATTGTTGCCGATGCTCGGCTATGGAATCTCCAAACACAAGAATCTTTGGAATTGTTATGTTTTGTGGTAGATTTATAATTGCTCCAAAGAATGCATGCCAAAAATGAAAGAAATATACTAAAGAAAACAAATAAAGGAAACAGTTTCAAGCACAATAACTTCATTTCTGTTTGGCTTATTTTCCACATCAGGATATTTATGGAGCGAAGCTTGTATTCTAGGGCTTAATTGCAATTTTAGTCTTGCAAAGGGGTTGACAATTTTAGTCATGTAACTTTTGAATGTGGCAATTTCGGTTCTTGACGATTTTATCTTTTAATCAAAATAGCAATTCCAGTCCTGTAAGTTTTAACTTCATGGGTATTTCGGATAATGTGATTAAAGGGCAAGGGTATTGTGTCGAGGACCAAATAGCATAAAATCAAAAACTTGTAGGACGAAATTACACAAATTAGAACTTATGGGATCAAAAATACACATAATCAAAATCTCAAGAGACCAAAATTGCTCCTAAAATATTTACAAGACCAAAATTACTAGCCTTCTATAGTTACGAACCAATTTTGCAATTAAGCCGTATTGTAGAGTGCCATCTTTTGAGTGGTTTATTTTATTGATTTGCATTTATTATTGCATTCTTTTTACATATATAATTGACTATATTATTCAGGGAGATATGGTTCCCCAGATCATTATATATATAATGAACAAATTATTTCCTGAAAACTGATTTAAGAGGATATGAGAAAACTATCTGGACATGTAACATATAGTTTGTAATTAATGTAGAATACATAACGATACTTGCTTTTGTTTAACTTATACATTTGCAACTAAATCATATTCCACTATGTGGGGTCGGCCAATCTTGTTTAAGATCAATGTGAAAATAAATTAGGATCACCGATATGAATGTTATGCTATATTGCTGTGAGCAAAGAATAATTATCAGCACCTTAACTTATGTTGAATAAGAAACTTGAGGGTGGACCTCACGGGGTTTTTTGTAATTTTAAAAAAATGTGGGCTTTTTTGTAATTTTTACAAACCTTTGGGGGTAATTTTGTAATAATCCCAAAATTGAATTTGAAACTTAGAATTGTGAGACAGTAAAGACACTTGTCTATTAGAATTTATTATTGTGTTTAGATATTGGAAGATTAATAGTTTCTTCTTTAGTATTTTTTTTTGAGAGGATTCTTCTTCTGTATTTTGCCCGAGCATAGTTAAGTTCTTCTTTATCTATAAATTTCCTTTAGACCGCATTTTTTAAAGTTCGTTGTGGTCAAAAACACCAATACCACGTGCCCCCAATTTGTACACGTCATTCCAAAAATAATGAAAGAAAGCAAATTATTAAGTTAAGACGTGCCCTCAATTTGTAGTTTTGTACGGGCCGGTCCTTCGCAAACATAATAAGAAAACAAATTATTAATTTGAGACGTGCCCTCAATTGATACAGGTCATTAACAAAACATAATGCAAGAAATTAAAGCAAAACATTAATTTAAAACATAATGTCGTCGGTCAAAGATTGCCCACCGCCCAATAAAATCCAACTCTGATGCGTGACTGACCTTAGACTTACAAAACCACCGTTAGAAGAGGGGGCCGGAAGGGTTTTCCGGCGTACCCACTCTAACGCTCAAGTCAGAATCACTCTAGAGAGAGAAAATATATGAATGGAACAATATGTAAAGTGTGTATGAGAATTCCAACCTAAGGCACAACTTTTTGAGAGCTATTTATAGGTTAGCAATTAGGATTTCGTGCCCATCAAGTAAGACTAAAACTCTAGCTTAAATCTTTGGGCTTGGGTTAACTATTTCTTTGTGGGTCGTACCTCCTACACCCAACAGATCGGTAAGCCCTAACTTTGCCCATTATAGGGGCCCCAACCCACTTAGATCAGGAGGCCTTTAACTCAAGCCCAATTTACTAGCCTAAGTCCAGACCCAGAGATCAACCCATAGTTTGATCCCAATATCTAGAAGATCGTCCCAAACTCTTGGGTCTAATTCTCTTTGGACCCTCATCCGAGATGAGGATGGGCCTTACAGCTCGGGCCCATCCTATTTAGTTGTTTTACCTCATCAAATATTCCTTACAGCTCGGTCATGAAGTCCTTCACCGAATTGGGCCTTTATTATAAACCAAGACCCCTCAATTTACCCCATTAGCCATGTCGGTCCAATAGGTCCCTATCAATCAGTCCCCCCAGTTATGTCCCAAAGTATATTAGCTACGCGAACATAATTGTTTTGCTCTGGCCAAGACCGACCTCCTGCTCGGGTTTTCCAATTCTTTATCTTGACCGTATCCCAAAGTGTCGTTAGCTTAGTTAAGACCGACCTCTTACTAGGGTTTCTTAACCCTTAAGTTCACGCCCATTTCACACGAGGACGTCCTTTCAACTGACAGGACGTCCTTTCCTCTTCCCGAGGTTCCTTACAGATCGTTGGATTGATTTTGAATCAATGGCCCCGATCATCTTCCTTTTCCTTCCATCCATTATAAAAGGGCTTTCAAAAGGGGCGAACCATTTCACTATATAATACTTTTCATCTACACCTCCTGAGGCAATTTTCGGTGACGTTTTAGGCAATTTCCGGCGAGTTCATGCGGTTTCCGGTGACATTTCCAATAGCACTACTTTCTCTTCATCTCTCTCATTCGTTCCTCTCAAGTAAATATTCTTTCATTTTCTTCCCTATTTGTTTTAGAATAATGACCTCATCTTCCATTCATTCGGACCCCATGTAACTGACCTAGTTAGATAGTCCAATGAGGTAGATCTTTCACATGCTAGGGAAGTTCATCCTGAACTTGATACGTGTAAATATACGTGCATTTAGGGGATTAAATGGTACATAATTGATATATTTGCATGTATATTCAGTGTGTTTTTACTTGGTTTCATTAGAAGGGCATGATACTACGTATTTTTGTAACTTTTTATAGGAAACAGAGCTTAATCGAAGAAATATCAGTTGAAAGGTCCATTTAGGATTGACGAGTGCAAAGAGAAGATCGAAAAGACAAAGAAATCAGACAAAAACACGTCACACGGTCGGACCGTGTGGGACCACACGACCATGTGACTTGCCCGTGCGATGAAGACATGCCTTGTGAAGTTGGGAAGAAACAGGGGACGAAAACAAGCCGCACGGATGGACCGTGTGAGAGCCACACGGGCATGTGAAGTGGTCATGTGAGGACCACACGACCGTGTGAGGCTGCACAGCCAGACCGTGTAATGCACTGTTTCGGAATTTTGTGTCCTTTTCCCACTCAAACTCTACAATTGATCTCTCCAAGTATCTTAAAAGGGATCCAAGGCTTGCACGAAAATTCATCCATCAATACACCATACAACACATCAAAATACATAGAAACACAAGATCAAAGGTCTTCTGAGAGAGAAGGGCTAGGTTATGAAGAACAGCACAAGGCCTTTCACATCTACGGAAGCACAAGAGCTTCAAAAGCTTGGAATGAAGATCCATCCTCACAAGAAGGGATTTTTTTTTCTTAGTTTAGATCTCTTGTTTGTGCTTGAACGATGTCACAATGTTGATTTCAAGTTTGTCTATGAATTTGTTATCAATGCTTGGCTAATCTTTCGGATCTTAGGGACATAATCGAAACTGTGGATTCATTTTAAATCTTGATTAATTAATTTCTTAATTGATTCATGTTTTCTATTTTATGAATTCGAGTGATTATTCTTAATTGATTTTTATTTGGCCAATAATTTGCATGTCATATATATTAGTGCGAAATTCAGAAGAAGAGTTCTAACAAAGACAGAAATCGAATTCAGACATAAACGGGTGTATCAAGTCAGGAGATCTACAACTGTTTATGGGGAGTCATTCAATTCATAAATCTTTTGGGAGTTAATAATAGTTGTATCGAGTCGGGAGACCTACGATTATTATTAATCTACTATTTATGCGCCGCCGAGGGAAGGGGGGATAGACTAACTTAGGAATTGAACCCATAGAATTACATGAATTGGTTTTGTTAAACATTAATTGCATTTAATATTGAAGAAGTATGTTGAGATTATGTGCCTAAGGTTGCTTTCGTAGTTGTTAAAAATACTTGTGGAGTTCGCAAATTTATTTATTTTATTTTCAATTTCGATTTTTATAAACTCTTGAGATTCGGTCGCTTCAATAAAATTGGAGTGCGATGTTATTATAGCCTAAGTGTTTCATAGTCAATCCCTGAGGAATACGATCTTGCTTGTCATTATTCTATAAACTACAATGTACACTTGCAGTTGTAAGATCCAAATATTTTTGGCGAACGTAACTGGCTCAATGTCGACCCACGAAGCCACAGACTCGGACTTTCCTTCCGAGGTGAGCCGTTCCCCCATAAAGATTATAAAATCGAGCCATACTTCCCCTCCCGAAGTAAATTATGGATTTTCCCATACAGCTGTAACAACAAAGTCTCTTTACAACATTCCGAGGAATGCTAACATTCCTTCTAATTTCAAATTAGTACTCCCGAGCCACAGATAAACCCTACCGACCTCCCTCTAATGGTCTTACCTTTTTGTTGGTCAATTAGATGGAGGCCTAAGATTTCCGATCATTCTCTTTCTTTACCGAGGTGTCTATTATGTATAACATCCCTCTAAACCAGCTCACTCCTAACTCCTTTAGGATCATAGCAGGCTTTTTGATAATATCCCCCTCTCCCGAACTCTTTTTCGCCCTTTTTCAAGTTAAGTCCTCCATTCCCAAGGGCTTGCTTTATATCTCTGCCCGAAATGAAACAAACTTTTTGGGGAAGTACCCGACCTCCAATAAATTTTGGAAAGATCGATACTTCTTTGTTACTTCTAGTGAGCCTTGGCCCTTTCCTCATAACTGGATGTGATCTTTACCAACTCAACAAAAACACGATCCCAAGAAATTCTCTCCCGAGCTTCAAGATCTAATCCACAGACTCATTGTTGTCAAATACGATCTCTCTCAGCTCATTACCCCTCTTTACTTCACTACTCGGGAGTGAGTACCGAGGTTGTTCCTTTAGATAGAGACATCGGTATGATTCTTCACTTTTGCTAGTGTGATCTTATCATTTTTATTTGTCACACTGACTTTTTCCTTTCTCATGTAGGCATCATGCTGGCCAACGCCATAGCGAAGAAGATCGATGCTCATAAGAAGGTGAGCTTGCTAGCCCGAGCTTCCTCCTCTCAACAATGAGGTGAGACTGTCATGGGTCTGCCTGCTACTGATTCCCGATCTCCTCAGACCACTCGACCTTACTCAGCCCAGGATATACTAGCCAAGCAATCTGATTCGAGCAACCGACCTGCTCCCATTGCTCCCAGCAGGAGGAGCTCTGATACCAAACTTTCTCCTTCCAAGAGGTCCAAAGCAGGACCGAGCTCTTCGGATCCCAAAGTCATCATCTGAAGTCCCAACTATACCCCCAACCAAACCTTCTTCATGGGGAACTCCATTCTGAAAAATCAAGATGGCTTAATGGCAACCCAGTACATTTAAGGGCACTGCCCCACTCCCGACCGACTAGCTCTCGACAAGTTATCATTTCCCGAGCTGGTGAACTCTTTTTGCATGGACCAAGCTCGTGCTCATGTAAAGATCTCTACCTTAATTACCCAAGCTCGAACTGGGTTTGCTGACCCAACCTTGGTGAACGAACTGAACTCTCTCAAAGAAGACCATACAAGGATGAAAACTTGAGAAGCTAAGTTTTTGGACACTGTTCGGGAGCAGAAGGACAAGATCCTTGGTCTGGAAAGATCCGTGACCAACTCAGAAACAAAAGGAGGGATCCAGATCGGACACCATGATTTCTTGAAGTCCGACGAGGGCAAGTCTCTGGTTGGCAGCATTCTGGATAATATGAAGAGGTGTTTCCTCAGCTATGAGAAATTCATTGATATCATGTCAGTGGGGGTTGCCCAATACTTCGAGTTCGCATTTGACCAAGCTGAGCTACAACTTTGAGAAAAGGGGATTCAACAGACCCTTGACTAAGATGGCCCTCGAGCTTTGCTCAAGAATCCTGAGGGCTTCTTCTTTTTGAAAGTCACGAACGAGGTCAACCTCTCTTCCAATGAGGCTTTTGTCGATGCCTTGGACGATCAGACCTGGATGGCCAATCTCCAAGCCGCTGCTGACCATGCAACCGCTTTGGGGACTTTAGAAGAGCTTCTTCCTCCAATTCCTGATCCCGAACTACCAACTGCCAATGTGACCACTCTTACCGTTCAGGACTATGAGTCCGAAAACCTTATCTTGTAATAGTTTACTTTTGTTGTAATTGTCCCAGTCTGGGCACTTTTTGTACTCAAACGTTATTAATGCAATTTTCTTTTTCGTTGTCTCAAACTGGATACTCTCTTTACTTGTAACTTTTATTAGTATAAATTTCTTATTCAAGATTTTTTCATTCTGAGGGCAATTTTTTAAGCTCGAGCTTAATTTGCCTTCTAGGCCATCGCGCCCGAGGTATTTGAAGTGTTGGCTCGAGCTGAGCTCCAAACACTTGATCAAATCTTTTCATTCTTAGGGCAAGTTCTTAAACTCGAACTTGAGTTGCCCTCTGGGCCATCGCGCTCGAGCTCGAGCCGAGCTCCAAATACTTGATCAAAATTTTTCATTTTGAGGGCAAGTTCTTAAGCTCGAGCTTAACTTGCCCTTTGGGCCATCACGCCTGAGGTGCTTGGACTGTTGGCTCAAGCCGAGCTCCAAACACTTGATCAAGTTTTTCCATTCTGAAGGCAAGTTCCCAAGCTCGAGCTTGACTTGCCCTTTGGGCTATCACGCTCGAGGTGTTTGGAGTATTGGCTCAAGCCGAGCTCCAAATACTTGATCGAAAATTTTCATTCTAAGAGCCAGTTCTTAAGCTCGAGCTTAACTTGCACTCTGGGCCATCGCACCCGAGGTGTTTAGAGTGTTGGCTCGAGCCGAGCTCCAAATATTCGATCAAATTTTTAATTCTGAGGGCAAGTTCCCAAGCTCGAGCTTGACTTGCCCTCTGGGCCATCGCGCCCAAGATGTTTGGAGTGTTAGCTCGAGCCGAGCTCTAAGCACTTGATCAAATCTTTTCATTGAGGGCAAGTTCTTAAGCTCGAGCTTAACTTGCCCGCTGGGCCATCGCACCCGAGGTGTTTGGAGTGTTGGCTCAAGTTGAGCTCCAAACACGATCAAATTCTTCATTCTAAGGGCAAGTTCCCAAGCTTGAGCCTGACTTGCCCTCTTGGACATCGCGTCCGAGGTGTTTGGAGTGTTGGCTCCAGTCAAGCTCCAAACATTTGATCAATTTAGCAAAGAGAGTTCGACAATATTTCAGATGAGCGAGTACGTTTCATTGAATTTCAAATAAAAGAGGAAATTGCATCATTTCATACATCATTTTCTATCTTTAGGGATAGTATTTCTTCAGGTTGCTAACATTCCATGCCCGAGGTAATTTCTTCCCATTCCCCCCACTTGGAAATTTCTCTTCAGCACTTTACTATTATAAGCTGCCTTGATCCGCTCTCTTGTTTTTTCCATCTGTAAAAAAGCCATCTCCCTTTTTTCATTGATCAAATCCAGAGCTTCATGTGTCAACATCTCATTCTCTTTTCCTTCAAAGGTCGGATTATATGAGTCTCCATCCCTATCTCTCTTTGGTATCACCGCATCCATCCCATAAACTAAATCGAACGGAGTTTACCCATAGCTTCCTTCGGATTTGTTCTGTATGCCCATAATACCGAGCTCAATTCTCGGACCCATGCTCCTCCAGCCCACTGAAGCCGAGTTTTAAGTTCTTGCACCAAGATTCTATTGGTTACCTCTACTTGTCCATTAGCCTGCGGGTGAGCTACTGAAGTGAAATGCTAATTTATTTTCATCTCTTCACATCAAGCCTTGATGCTAGCCCCATTGAACTGCATTCCATTATATGAAACATGGACCTTCGGTACCCCAAATGGGCAAACAATATTCTGCCAAATAAACTTCATCATCGCATCCTCAGTTATTTTTGCAAGAGCTTTGGTTTCAACCCACTTACTGAAGTAATCTATCGCCACCAAAAGAAACTTTCGATGTACCGAGGCTAGAGGATTTGGTCCCACTATATCAATCCCCCATTTAGCAAATGAACAAGCAGAACACATAGTCATTAACTCTTCAGTAGGCTGATGTATGAGCAGCGCATGTACTTGGCATTTTTCGCAAGCCTTCACCAACTTCTGGGCCTTAGCTTTCAGATATAGCCAAAAATATCTTGCTCTCAACACCTTCCTGATCAAAATCTTGGCCCCCATATGATGAGAATCCATGGACGAAGGATCCAGTGATGGTGCCGGTTGGTCCGATAATAAGGGCTCGAGAAAGTAAATTCAAGGATGCGCTCAATGGGTTGATTCAAGCCGTGCAGAAGGAGACCGAGAGTGCATTGCCAACATATGAGGAAGTTCGGGTGGTCCAGTTGATTGGCGTCGTCGACACTTCGGAGTCCACCTCAGACTGAGCAAGCTAAGGATGCCAAGAATATGAGTCACTTTGCGTCTTGAAGACATTGTAATCAAGTCTCATTAGTGTCTTGTGTTCGTTTATCTTAGTTAGTTGTAATTTCATTTTTATTTTAGTTGTTTTGATGTTTAGAGTCCAAGTAAACCTTTAGGAACGCGTCTTAAGTTGTTATTTCTAGTTTGGGTCAAGCAGGGATCAAACTCGAGTCACAGAAAAATCTTCGCAGGGGCGCACGACCAGGGGCACGCCCGTGCGTGAAGCCCGTGTGTAATGCTGAAACGATTGGGAGCCTACGACTTGACACATGAACCAACGCACGACCCATGCATAAGCCCGTGCGTGAGCTCGTGCGTCGTTCCGGGAATGCGAGTTTTTGCTCTGTTTTATTTGCTTTTCAGTTTTAAATTGTCTTCTTGGTAGGTTAGGGTTTAAACCCTTTATAAGGGTAAACACTTATTGTTTTTCATTCAGTTATCAATCAAATTATTCTCTTACTCTCATATTGAGTGTTTTCTCCAAGTGCTTCAAGATTTACGTTTCTTGTTGCAATTATCGACTTATCATGCAATAATCCATAATTGCTTGTGGCGTCTTCGCATACCAAGGTTCTTGCTTCGCTAAGAAACGGGTCGAGGTTTCTACCAATTTAACCGAACTGGTGAAGATTTTGGGTTAACAACATATTGTTGTTGGGTCGTATGCATAGTTGTTGATGCGGTTCACATCAGTTGGTAATCTGAGCCATCTAGCAAGGTTAAGTCTATCATTGTTCTTTAATTCTTGTTATTTTCCAGATTTTCTCATAAACCCTAGTTCTTAAAGGGTACCAAAAAAATCAAATTGCACATAAAATCAGCGGGTAAAAAACCGTAAACCGCATGCAAAAAAAAAATTCGAAAATTCTGGAAAATTCTGAATTATAAACCCTAGTCTTCAATCTCATCTTATTACGATCCATTGTTGGCTTGGTAATTTTCTTGGTATGTTGAGGCGTACTTGCGACTGTCTGATTGGTTTATAATCGTGACAAGTACGGGTACTTGGAGATTGTGAGTTGAGTGATACACGAGCGTATACACATGAGGGAGTGATATAAACATGACTGAAGAAAACCGACAACCAGCAGATTTGGGTAACAAGTTGGATATGGAGGCGATTGCAAACATGGTAAAGAAAATAATGTTTGAGACATACGGGGATCCCAGAGAAGCGCTGCAAATCAAGGAGCCTGCTACTAGGGTGCGGAGGCCTAAGAGGTTTGAGTTAGAGGAGTGGGCATATGAGACTGATGATTTTGATTCCAAAAGGGAGCAAAATTACAATCTGGGTAGAGGTCGGCGCAGAAATAGGGGTGATAGGGGACGTGAGGATAGCAATTTGAGTAACATCAAAATGCAAATCCCCTCGTTACAGGGAAAGAGTGACCTGGATGCATATTTGGATTGGGAGAGGAAGATCGAGAATGTGTTCAATTGCCAAAATTATTCTGAGTTGAAAAAGGTGAAATTGGCATCACCGAATTTTTGGATTACGCAAGTATTTGGTGGGATCAATTAATGGTCATAAGGAGGAGAAGCAGCGAGTGGCCCGTTTCCACATGGGAGGAGATGAGGAGTTTGATGCGACGTCATTTTTTTCCAAATCACTATTAGATGGGCGTCTATCAAAGATTGCATAGGTTGACTTAGGGGTTGAAGAGTGTAGAGGATTATCACAAGGAGATGGAGATGCTGATGGCGAGGGCCAATATCGAGGAGGATCAGGAGGTTACGATGGCCAGGTTTATCGCAGGTTTGAATACTCCTATAGCGAATGTCATCGACCTACATCATTGTGCCGATCTTGAGGAGATGGTGCACATGGCGGTGAAAGTTGAGCAACAGCTCAAGAGGAGGGGTTTCAACCGACAAGCACCGAGTTCTAACTCCAATGCATGGAAGTCAAACACCAACAAAAAGGAGAAGAAAAATTCGAAGGTAGCGGACCAAAAGGGAAAGGCGACTGAGCCTAAACCCGCAGGTAAATTCGAACCCTCTACTGGTCGAACGAGGGATATTAAATATTTTAAATGTCACGGGCTTGGGCATATAGCTAGTCAATGTCCAAAAAAGAGGGTGTTGGTGTTGCGTGAGAATGGGGAAATGGAGTTGGAAAGTGAGGGAGAGTAGGATTATAATGATATGCCGGAGTTGGAGGATATTCCGGAGGTGTTAGAGGCGAAGAAGGAGGAGGCGTTGTCCTTAGTGTCTTGGAGGGTGCCGAGTATTCAGCCTAAGTCAGATGAGGGAGTCCAGCGAGAAAACATCTTTCATACAAGGTGTTTTGTCAACGGAAAGGTGTGTAGTGCCATTATAGATAGTGGGAGTTGCACTAATGTAGCGAGTGCAAATATGGTGGAGAGGTTGGGGATTCCAACGATAAAACACCCACAACCTTACAAATTGCAGTGGTTGAGCGACTGTGGGGAGATGCGGATAAGTAGGCAGGCGAAGGTATCATTTCAAATAAGGGGATATAAGGATGAGGTGTTGTGCGATGTTGTGCCGATACAGGTGGGGCACATCCTGTTGGGTAGGCCGTGGCAGTTCGATAGGAGGGTACAACATGATGGTTACACCAATCAATATACTCTTACTCATTATCAAAAATGTTTTGTACGTCTTCCTTTAACTCCAAAATAAATTTACGAGGATCAAGTAAAATCGAGAGTTGGAGAGGCAAAAGAAAAAGAGAGTTCGGTTAGTGAGCATAAAAATCAAAATAAAGCCGAGAAAAATGAGAGTTTAAGAGAAAACAAGAGTGAGGGCCCGGGTAAGGGTGGAAGTGAGGTTCGAGAGATATCCGGAAAAAAGGAGAGCAATATTAATGAGAGGGTCGAAAAACAAAAAGGGGGAAAAATGGCCTTGAGGTAAGAAACGAGGGAAACATAAATTTGATGGAAAAAATGAGTGACCTTAGGAAAGCCACCACGAGTGGTTGTTCGATGATATTCTTGGTTTACAAGGGCTCTTATTTGTCTACTGACAGTCTTAACCCTGATTTGCCTAGTTTTGTCTTGTCTTTGTTGAAGGAATTCGAGAATGTGTTCCCAGACGAGATGTCAGACGGATTGCCACCTATTCGGGAAATTGAGCATCAGATTGATTTCATTCCGGGGGCATCACTTCCTAACCGACCAGTGTACAAGACTAATTCGGAGGAAACTAAAGAATTGCAGCGGCAGGTTGATGAATTGCTATGTAAGAAACTTATTCGAGAAAGCATGAGTCCGTGTGCAGTACCGATATTACTTGTTCCAAAGAAAGATGGGTCTTGGAGGATGTGTGTGGATTGTCGGGCTATTAACAACATCATCATTAAATACCGACATCCCATATCTCGCTTATATGATATGTTAGACGAGCTACATGGGTCTAGCATTTTTCTCCAAAATAGATTTGAGGAGCGGGTATCATCTGATTCGGATGCAAGAAGGTGATGAGTGGAAAGTGGCTTGTAAGACGGAGCATGGTTTGTATAAGTGGTTAGTCATGCCATTTGGACTAACCAACGCACCCAACACATTTATGAGACTAATGAACCATGTTTTGAGAGCTTTTATTGGTAAGTTTGTCGTGGTCTACTTTGATGATATTCTCATTTATAGTAAATCATTAGGCGAACATTTGGATCACTTGCGAGCCGTCATAGAGGTATTAAGGAAGGAGCAGTTATATGCAAACGTCAAGAAGTGCACATTTTGTTCGGAGCAGTTGTATTCTTGGGGTTTGTAGTTAGCTCGAGGGGAATTACTGTGGACGAGGAGAAGATTAAGGCTATTCAGGAGTGGCCTAAGCCCACATCGGCCAGTCAAGTATGTAGCTTTCATGGCCTTGCGAGCTTTTACCGGAGGTTTGTACGGAATTTCAGCACTATTACAGCACCTTTGACAGAAACGATTAAAAAGAGTGGCATTTCAGTAGGGAGAAGCCCAAGACAAAACATTCGAGTTGACAAAACATTTCAGTGGCTAGCATTGCCGGATTTTACCAAGGTCTTTGAGATCGAGTGTGATGCGTCGGGAGTTGGGATTGGAGCCGTATTAATGTAAAAGGGGCAATCGATCGCGTTCTTCAGCGAAAAACTGAGTGGGGCGGCTTTGAACTACCCGACGTATGACAAGGAGTTGTATGCTTTGGTCCGGGCCTTGAAAACTTGGCAGCACTATTTGTGGCCGAAGGAGTTCATAATCCACACTGATCATGAGTCCCTAAAATATCTTAAGGGGCAACAAAAGTTGAACAAAAAGCATGCACGCTGGCTCGAGTTTATCGAGACATTTCCATACATCATCCTGTACAAGCAATGTAAGACTAATATTGTAGCAAGCGCACTATCTCAAAGGTACACTCTTATCTCTACTTTAGATGCTAACATTCTTAGGTTTGAGCAAATTAAAGAGTTGTACTTGCATGATCTTGATTTTTCTGAGTTGTTTGTTGCATGCGAAAAAGGGGAAGAGGGAAAATTTTATAGGCATGATGGTTTTCCATTTCGGGAGGATAAATTGTGCATTCCTGATTGTTCTTTAAGAGACTTACTAGTGAGAGAATCGTATGGTGGGGGTCTCATGGGACATTTTGGGGTAGCCAAAACTTTAGCAGTTTTGCAAGAGCATTTCTATTGGCCACATATGAAGCGTGATGTTGAGCGTATTTGTAGTAGATGTGTTACTTGTAGGCAAGCCAAATCCCGGGTTCAAAATCAGGGACTTTACACGCCCCTACCTATTCCGATGACACCTTGGATTGATATTTATATGGACTTTATTTTAGGGCTTCCGAGAACTAAACATGGGTCTGATTCTATATTTGTTGTCGTGGATCATTTTTCAAAGATGACACATTTTATTCCATGTCATAAAACTGATAATGCGTCTTTGATTGCCGATTTGTTCTTTAAAGAGATTGTGAGGTTGCATGATATGCCTAGAACCATTATGTCGGATAGGGACTCTAAGTTCTTAAGTTACTTTTGGAAGACGTTGTGGGGGAAATTGGGAACTAAATTGTTATTTTCTACTACATGTCACCCCAAACAGACGGTCAAACTGAAGTAGTCAATAGAACTTCGTCTATGTTGCTAAGGGTTATCATTAAAATGAACATTAAAACTTGGGAGGTGTGTTTACCGCATGTTGAGTTTGCTTATAATCGTGTTGTGCATTCTGCATCGAAGTTTTCACCATTTGAACTTGTTTATGGTTTTGATCCGCTAACCCCATTGGATTTATCACTTTTACCTGTTTCTGAGCATGATAACTTAGATGGGCAGAAGAAAGTTGATTTTGTAAAACAGTTATATGAGAAATCAAGACTCAACATCGAACAGCGAACAGAGCAGTACATGCCGCAGGCTAACAAGCATCATAAGAAAATGGTGTTCCAACCGGGTGATTGGGTTTGGGTTTGGGTACATATGCTGCCCGAACGTTTCTCGGCATATCGAAAGTCCAAGCTGCAGCCGCGGGGAGATGGTCTGTTGCAAGTGTTTGAGCGAATCAATGATAATGCTTACAAGATTGACTTGCCGAGCGACTATGGGATTAATGCTTCTTTCAATGTTGCTGATCTTAGTCCATTTGATATCACTTCGTATTTGAGGACAAATCCTTCTCTAGAGGAGAGGAATGATGAAAATCCATGGATGAAGGATCCAGTGACGGTGTTGGTTGGTCCGATAACAAGGGCTCGAGAAAGGAAATTTAAGGATGCGCTCAATGGGTTGATTCAAGCCGTGCAGAAGGAGACCGAGAGTGCATTGCTGACAGAGGAAGAAGTTCGGGTGGTCCAGTTGATTGGCGTCGTCGACACTCTGGGGTCCATCTCAGACTGAGCAAGCAAAGGATGCCAATAATACGAGTCATTTTACATCTTGAAGACATTATAATCAAGTCTCATTAGTGTCTTGTGTTCGTTTATCTTAGTTAGTTCTAATTTCATTTTTTTGAGTTGTTTTGACGTTTAGAGGCTAAGTAAACCTTTAGGGTCGCGTCTTAAGTTGTTATTTTGAGTTTGGGTCGAGCAGGGATCGAATTTGAGTCGTAGGAAAATCTTCACAGGGGCGCATAACCACACACACGACCCGTACGTGGGCGCACGACCAGGGGCACGCCCGTGCGTGAAGCCTGTGTGTAATGCCGAAATGATTGGGAGCCTATGACTTGACGGACGGACCAATGCACGGCCTGTGCGTAAGCCTGTGCGTGGCTACGACCTGACGCACAACCTCAGTGCACGAGCTGTGTGTGAGTCCGTGCGTCGTTCTAGGAATGCGAGTTTTTGTTCTGTTTTATTTCCTTTTCGGTTTTTAATTGTCTTCTTGCTAGGTTAGGGTTTGGACCCTTTATAAGGGTGAACACTTATTGTTTCATTCAGTTATCAATCAAATTATTACCTTACTCTCATATTGAGGGTTTTCTCCAAGTGCTTCAAGATTTACGTTTCTGTTGCAATTATCGACTTATCAGGCAATAATATATGATTGCTTGTGGCATCTTCACATACCGAGGTTATTGCTTCGCTAAGCAACGGGTCGAGATTTTCACCAATTTAATCGAACTAGTGAAGATCTTGGGTTAACAACATATTGTTGTTGGGTTGTATGCACAGTTGTTGCTGCGATTCATATCACCATATAATTCCCGCAACATCCCTCATGTATCTCTCTCAGCACATATTCTCCCTTTGTTTTATCAAGACATCTCAGCAACGATGTTCCGAATCCCCTTGTATATAACTTATCCCCAATTATGCAAAAATGAGTTGCCCGAATCTTAACCCGAGAAGCTTTATTTATATCTTTTGGGAGTGTGCCTTCTTTCAAATATGCCAGGATCCGCCAATCATCTCCTTCTTCCAGCACCCCAACTGCAAGACTCATGGTTGAATCTTTCACCACGAGCAAGGTGATATGCTTATCCTAAATGCTCTCAGTCAAGCTGGTTATCTTAGACAAAAAATCTGCCCTAGCATTCTCCTCCCTAGGGATCTGACAGATCTGCACTTTCCCCAACATTTTTTCCAAAACCTTGTATGCATCCACATATTTTTTTTATTCTTTCTTTCCTGACCTCAAACTCTCCCATAACTTTCTTTTAGACCAATTGCGAATCCAAACGGACCAACACATTTGTTGCTCCAACTTCCACGACCATCTGACTCCCTCAAATAAAAGCCTCATTCTCAGTTTTATTGCTGGAACGCTTGAAGTGCAATCTCACTGCGAAGTGACTTTCCACCCCTTCTGGGCTTATCAGCACAACGCCCGCTACACATCCTGAGCTAGCCACTGAACCATCCAAAACAAGATCCATGCCCCTCCCTCACTTGGGGCTTTTGTCAACTCTTGGACAAAATCCGCAAGGCTTGCGCCTTAATCGCCGTTCTGCTCTGGAATTCTATCTAATACTCACTGAGCTCATAACTCATTTCACTAGTCTACCCGCGACCTCCGGCTTACTCAACACCGCCTTCAAAGAAAAATTAGTCCTCACAATGATATTATGCCAAAGGAAATACGACCTCAGTCATCTTGCCGTTGTTACAAGTGCTAGCCCAACTTTCTCAATTTCGGCATATGTGAGCTATGAATTCCTTAACACCTTGCTAACATAATACACCGGCTTTTGCATTGACCCCTCTTCTATCAATAGCACCGTACTAATCCCCTATTCTCACATGAATATGCATAAATACAAAGGCTCCCCCTGAATTGGCTTAGTCAGCAAGTATAGATTAGCCAAATAATCCTTCAGCTCTTCAAACGCCGTGACACTCTTCATCCCAGTTAAAATTCTTAGACTTCCGCACATTTTGAGAAAGGGCAAACTCGCTCCGTCGAGTGAGAGATGAACCTATTCAAAGTAGCCAACCTCCCCGTCAGGCTCTACACATCTTTCATATCCCAAGGTGAATCCATCTCTCTAATGGGTCTCACCTTCTCGGGATTAGCTTCGATCCCCTTCTCAGTTACTATGTATCCCAAAATTTGCTCGACCTAACCCCAAAGGCACATTTATTTGGGTTCAGCTTCATTCGATACTTCCACAACGTACTAAAGGTCTCTGCCAAATCTTTCGTGTGACTCTCAGCCTTCACACTTTTCACCAACATATCATCTACATACATCTCCATATTCATCCCTAGTTGGTTTTGAAACATCTTATCTACCAACCACTGGTATGTAGCCCTCATATTCTTCAAACCAAAAGGCATAACCACATAGCAAAAAGTACCAAAATAAATAATGAAGCTTACCCGCTTTTGGTCCTCCTCCGCTAGTCTAATCTGGTGATATCCTTGAGAAGCATCCATCATGTTGAGCAACTCACATCCAGAAGTGGAGTCAACAAGTTGATCTATCCACGGAAGTAGATAGTACTCCTTCGGGCATGCCTTATTCAAATCCCAAAAATCAATGCACATCCTCCAATTATCTTGAGTTTCGGCACCAGATCTGCATTAGACAACCATTATGGAAATTGTATCTCGTGAATATGCCATGCATCCAACAACTTTTGCACCTCAGCGCACACAATCACATCATTTTTAGGGCCAAAATTTCTCTTCTTCTGCTTCACAGGTCCGTACAAGGGATTTATATTCAACATGTGCTCAGCTATGCTGGGATCAATGCCAACCAACTCCTTCACCGACCATGCAAACACATCCATATCCTGCCACAGAAATTCAATCAACTCCTCTCTCAGGTCCTCCCGGAGCTGACTTCCAATCTCGGTGACCTTACTAAGGTCGCCCGGGATCAATTCTATGGTCAACAACTCCTCATTTGGAAACACATACTCAACTGGGATTTATATTCAACTGGAATGTATTAAGCGAAGGTCTTCCAATCATCACATTATAGGACAAGGGTGCATCCACCACTAGAAATCACACCATCCCAGTCTTCCTATATGACTCTTTCCCCAAAAAGAGGGGCAAAGTAACCATCCCCAACGGCTGAATGGTACCTCCGGCAAAGCCCACCAATGATGTATCCACCATTTCTAGTTCCACATGCATTCGTAAAATATTATGTCAGCAGAGCTGCCCGTGTTAACAAATACCGTCTGAACATCATAATTCGCGATGGTTGCCATGATAACGAGGGCATCGCTATGTGGAGTCACAATGCACCGGCTATCCTTTGGCCCAAACTGGATATTTGGCCCAACAGATACTTGCTCTATCCTCATCCGGTCCTGAGCTTGCTCAGCTGCTGCTGCCCTAACATAGATCTTTTTGACCCTTCGAGAATCTCCACTAGATGGACCTCCTATCACCATCTGAATCACCCCATCTGCGGCGGCAGTGGGAGAGGATCCTTTCCTTCCTCCGCTCCCTTCTCTGGCTCCTGCCTCTGCTGATAATTATTTTGACCCTTCTGGTAATTACCCTTAGATCTCCTCTTATCCACATACACAAACTCCTTCAAATGACCCACCCGGATCATTCTCTCTATCTTATCCTTCAAATGGGTACACTGATCTGTGGTATGCCCATACTCATTGTGGAACTTGTAGAATTCTTTGCATTTCTCCTTCATAGGTGTCTCAACGTAGGTTTTCGGCCACTTCAGATCAGGATGGCGCTCAATGCCATGAAAACATCCCCCTGGGGAGCCACAAGGGGCGTGTATTTCTCATATCTAGGCCTTCCTCCCATCAGCTCAGGTTTACGAAAGCTAGGCTTCTTACTGGGAGCTTTTTCATCCCTATCATCCTTCCGTTCCTTCCTCTTATCCCTTCGTCACGCTTCATTTTTCTAGCCTCTTCCAGATTAATGTATTTGTCAGCTCTTGCCAGGAGCTCATCGAACGTGTCTGTCGGTTCTATCACTAGGAATTAAAAGAAATCCCCATCCTTCAAGCCCTGGGCAAGGGCATTAGCCAATACGTCTTGAGTCGCCGAAAGAACCTCAAGCTTTGCCTCCGTGAACCGCTGAATATAGCTCATCAACCCCTCATTATCCTTCCGCTTAATACTGAATAGCGTCAACAGAGTCTTTTGTTACCTCCTACAGCTAGTAAACTGGTGCAAGAACATTAAGCTAAATTCATCAAATCTCTTGATTGATTTTGGCAACAACTGACTGAACCACTGTTGTGCCGATTTAGTCAAGGTAGTGGGAAACACCCGACATATCACCCCATCAGAAAACTTGTGGAGCATTGTTGTGTTCTCAAAATGACACATGTGATCCCAAGGGTCTGTGGGTGCGATCATACTTGAAACTCAGAGCTCGATACGAGGAGGGGAGTTGATCAGTCATGATCTCCTCTGAAAAAGGGTACACCTCCTAGATCGGCCTGGCCCACTTCCAAACATTTTCTTCTTCAACTCCTTTACCTCCTTGTGCAGGTCATCCATCTTTTCACTCCAATCAGGACCAGTTTCTATGGTCGTTTGAGTGAAATCTGCAGAGGCACTCTCATCCTCCACCACCGTCGGTGCTCTTTGACCACGCTTACCTCCTCTAGCTGGGGGAGGCCTCATCTAATTATTGGCCCAGTCTGCGCCTCCATCGCAGGCTGGACAAAATCTCTCATCCGATTACTCACGGCTTCTTCAACAACTACATTAATGAAGAAAGACATCTGTTGGAAGAAACCAGACCCCAAACCACCTCCTCCCATCAAAGGATCAGCCACTTCATCCAGCCTAGGAGAAGGGCACTCAACTCCAACACCAGGTGCGCATGGAGCACACACACACACACTCTCCAGTCACCACCTCAGGCGTCTGGATCAGAATTTCTTCCAGATTATCCTCCAAATTCCGATGGACTTCTTCCATAACCACCTTAAACTCACGTCTTAAAACTCAAACTTCCCACAGACAACGCCAATTGGTTGGTCAAGGATTTCCCACCGACCAATAAAATCCAACTCCGATGTGTGACTGACCTGAGACCTATAAAACCACCGTTAGAAGGGGTTCAGAAGGGTTTTTCGGCGTACCCACTCCGACGCTCAAGTCAGAATCACTCTAGAGAGAGAAAATATATGAATGGAACAATATGTAAAGTGTGTATGAGAATTCTAACCTGAGGCACACCTTTTTTAGAGCTATTTATAGGTTAGCAATTAAGGTTTTGTGCCCATTAAGTCAGACTAAAACCCTAACTTAAACCTTTAGGCTTGGGTTAACTATTTCTTTGTGGGTCGTACCTCTAAAATCCAACAGATCAGTAAGCCCTTAACTTTGTCCATTAAAGGGGGCCCTGTCCACTTAAATCGGGAGGCCCTTAACTCAGGCCCAATTTATTAGTCTAAGTCCAGACCCAGAGATCAACCCATAGTTTGGTCCCAATATCTAGAAGATTGGGCCAAACTCTTAGGTCCTATTCTCTTTGGACCCTCATCTGAGATCGTGATGGGCTTTACAGCTCGAGACCATCCTACTTAGTTGAGATTAGCTCATCAAATATTAATTACATCTCGGCCATGAAGTCCTTCACCGAATTGGGCCTTTATTATAAACCAAGGCCCTTAATTTACCCCATTTAGCCTGGTCGGTCCAAATAGGTCCCTATCATAGTGTTACCTATTATGTTCATGGGTAGATTTTATTTATGTCTAGTGAATGTGAATGTAACACAAATGTTGGGTTGCAAATGGGGCAAAAAAAATGCGAAATGGGTCATTTCACAAATAGTTGGTGTCAATAGTCTTGTTCAAATTCAAACAATCTATTCATGCATGTAACTAATTAAAAAGGCTCAAATTGAGTTCAAATTTGCCCTAGAATTTTTAAACTGACGAGATATTGTCATGTGAAAGGGTATTACTTGAAATATTTGGGAACTTTGGATTTTTTTTGCTCTTATTGCTTATTTGACTTTGACATATGATTTTGTGCCCATGTATGGAAGCAAATTCTGACGACACTGGATCAAAGATATTATATAGTTTATCTGAATGGTAAATTAAATAGCATTTTAACCCATTTTCATCAGCACAAATCTTATTTCTTCACGTGGGCACCAAATCATATAGGGAAGTCAAAAATAAGCAATTTGAACAAAAAATAAATGAAAAATCCCCAATATTTTCATGTCAAATTCATTTCATTTGACAATATCCAGGAAATTTTAAATTTTTCGGAAAAATTCGGACTTAATTTGAGTCTTCTTATTAGTTATAGGACAAAATTGAAATTGTAAATTCGAACATGACTATTTTTGAACACCTCATTAGTTACCGGACATTTTTTGTATTTTCCCCTTGCATTGCTTTAATTAATTATGAAAGTATTTTTATTCCAAATTTTTTAACTTTGATTCTTTTAGCTTTAAGATTCTATTTGCAAACTCTGACAACTTCTAATTCTCAATCAATTTTGCTTCTACTTTCATAAATCACTTCTTAACAAAGCATTAGTGTTTGCAAACACTCCCTTAATTTCAAAATTATATTGTTTAGAAATTTTTATAAACCTCATTCATGAAGATAGGCTGCGAGTCAAAGAACAAAACAGGGGAACTAAAAATTGCATTTGATAACTCAACTTCCAGAAAACATTTTATGGTTAAGTCTTTCTCATCTATATCTATATATATATATGTATTTATAAAGCAACTTGTTTCCATTATATTTTCCCACCTAAAAGCACCTTTCAAAAATGATTTTTGATGTATTTATAAGAAAATAAAATTTGTCTGACAGTTTTCTAAATATTGTAATAAATATAATAGAATTTTTAGCTTTTTATTTCCGTCAACTTTGGTATGATATCAATCAAGTTTAGAAAATTCTATTTCGTAAAAATATTGTATCAATAGGAAATCATACGATTGATAACAAATTTCAGTAAGCTTTGAAAACACAGTCGACTTTCCATTTTAAATTCAATCAATATAAATTATCTACTTTATTCAAATAATCTATAAAAAGTAAATCGACTTTAATTGTTGGTCAAGTAATGCGTGTATATATGTATATACAATCAAAAAAGAAAATCAATTTATTGCGATATATCAGAAAATAATAGAAATAGCATTTATTTGTTAGATACAGCCACGTGGCACTCACTAGTTGACATAGTTTGTTAGGAAATATTCCTTACTCATTTTCAGCGTGACCCATTTTCCTAGATGGTTTTCTACACATTATAAATTCTCTCTGTATTAATTCCCGAGGATGATGAATACACAATTACTTTCTCCCTCTCTCTCTCTCTCTATGCAATTCTGCGTTTATGATATGGTATCACAAGCTAAATGCCTCCGTCATAGTGTTTCTGATGGTGCGCAATCACCTAAATACCATTGGGAACATTGCCGGAATTCAAGTTCCCGCCATGGATGATGCCTGCAGCCCATACTACCTTCATAATGGTGATCACCCAGGTTTAGCTCTGGTTTCCACACCTCTGACTGGGTCCAATTTTCATAGCTGGAATTGGGCAATGACCACAACATTGACAGCGAAAAACAAGCTTAATTTTGTGGATGGCTCTCTTCCTCCTCCATCAATGGATGATTTGCTTTTCCCAGCTTGGAAGCGCCGCAATAGCATGGCCATCTCGTGGTTACTCAACGCTGTTGATCGAGATATTGGGAATAACTTGCTATATTTTGATACTGCAGCTAAAAACTGGGTCGATCTTCACGATCGCTTCTCGCTAGGTAATGGACCTCGAGTTTATCAACTGAAACAACAAATCATGTCATTACAACAAGGTTCACTAGATGTTAATAGTTATTACACTAAATTGAAGATTCCTTGGGATGAGTTGCGTGGTTTTCAACCTTTGCCTACTTGTAAATGTGGGGGATTAAAATTTTGGGAAGAATATCAACAAGGAGAGTACATTCTGCAATTTCTAATGGGGTTGAATGCTTCATTTGCTCAAATTCGAGCTCAGATCCTTATAATGGAGTCACTACCCCCAATTTCTAAGGTCTTCTCTCTAGTTATCCAAGAAGAAAGGCAGCGACATATTAACCCATGGGGAATTTTTGGTTTTGATGTTGTGATAACAAAACATAACTTTATGGGTAATGCAGTCAATCAACTTAAGAATTGGAGGAGAAGGACAAATCGATCTGTTCTCATTGTGGCAGAAACAATCATACGATGGAGACTTGTTACAAACTACATGCATACCCCCCGGCTATGGGCGAAATCGGAATGTTGGCCAGAGTAACAATCATGGACAAGGGAAACCAAAAGGGTATGTGAACCAGGTTGGTGGTACTGATTATATATATCAGCCTAAGAATTCTGCAGATTCTTTCACTATGGAGCAATGTCAACAACTCCTCACTCTTTTGAACTCACAACCCCAGCAGCACAAACCCATGCCCCCAGCTCATCAGCCGTCTGAAGCCTCCATATCGTCTTTCAACGGTATATGTTCTAATCTTCTTTGTTCTACGGATTTTGTTCCTAATAAAATTGGGAAATCTTCTTGGGTCATTGATACAAGTGCCACATGGTAGTTTTCACTCTTCCACACATGTGAATGATGTTTACGTTACTCTTCCCACTGGCCAAAATGTTCGAGTTGAAAGGGTAGGGGAAGTTCGATTAGGAAATGGTTTAATCCTGGCGCATGTCCTTCTCATTCCTAGTTTTCACTTTAACCTTCTATCCATCAGCTCAATAGCTCAAGAGCATGATTTTGCAATCACTTTCCGTGCTAATACTTGCCTTATACAAGACAATTCTTAGGGGATGATGATTGGGATGGGTAGAAGATGCGATAAGCTCTATGTGCTGGACCGGTCCTTCCCTTCCTCTTCAACTATTTGCCACGCCTTAGGACAACACAAAGACACCAAAGCTGACTTATGGCATTGTCGTCTAGGCCACCCTTCCTTTTCCAGAATAGGGGTATTGAAATCTATTTTGTCTCTTGATTCTATTGAGCATAATATACCTTGTAATGTCTGCCCCTTGGCAAAACAACGCAGATTCCCATACTCTATTTCACACTCTTTGAGTTCTTCTCCTTTTGACATAGTACATTGTGATGTTTGGGGACCTTTTTCCCCAGCAACAGTTAATGATTTTAGATACTTTCTAACCATTATAGATGACAATTCTCGTTTTACATGGGTCTATCTTTTGAAGCAATAATATGATGTGGGTTCTATTTTCACTGCTTTTTATAATCTTGTCAATACACAGTTTGGGATTAAGATTAAATGTGTTCGGTGTGACAATGCACCAGAATTTGGGATTCATAATTTTTATAATGCACATGGAATTCTGGTGCAACATTCTTGTGTTGAAAATCCTCAACAAAATGGTCGTATGGAACGTAAACATCAACACTTGTTAAATGTTGCTAGATCATTGTTATTTCAGTCTCATATTCCTATCCAATACTGGGGAGATTGTGTTTTAACAGTTGCTTATCTCATTAACCGTATCCCCTCTCCTTTGTTGGATAATAAAACTCATTTTGAATTGCTCTTTCATAAAAAACCCACCTATACTCATTTACGTGTTTTTGGGTGCTTGTGTTATGGGTCTACCTTGGATCGGACTCGACATAAATTCACTCCTCGCGCTTCCAAATCTGTATTTTTGGGATATCCAGCTGGATATAAGGGTTATAATTGCCACTGTGGATCGGACTCGATACCTTTTCCCCTGTGGTTAAAATTGCAACTGTGAAAATTCTTCTTCCCATCGCTGCAGTCAAAGGATGGTTTCTTTCCCAGTTGGATGTGAGTAATGCTTTTCTTCATGGGGACCTCCATGAGGAGGTTTATATGACTGTGCCTCATGGCCTTCTCCATGAGGGGGAGCCACCATTACCTCCGAGTACGGTTTGCAAATTAGAGAGATCTCTCTATGGCCTCAAACAGGCCTCTCGCCAATGGAATTTGAAATTTTCCACAGCCCTGCTCAGTTATGGTTTTCAGCAGTCTCCACATGATCATTCTTTTTTCACCTTATTCGTTGATGCTTCGTTTATTGTGTTGCTTGTCTATGTTGAAGACCTTGTCATTGCGAGTAACGATCCGGTTGCAGTTACTACACTGAAATCATATCTCTCCACACAATATAATATCAAAGATCTTGTCCTCTCAAATATTTTCTTCGCTTGGAGGTGGTACGAAATAAATCTGGTATTTCTGTTTGTCAACGCAAGTACACCCTTGACTTGCTTACAGAGGTTGGTTACCTTGGATGTAAACCTCGATCTACACCATTTGATTTTAATCTCAAGTTGTCCAAAGAGTCAGACACCTTATTGGATGATTCAACTCCTTACCGTCGTCTCATTGGCCACCTTCTATATTTGTCGCTCACACATCCAGATATTTGCTTCTCTGTGAATCACCTCAGACAATTCATGGATGCCCCTCGTGACTCTCATTTACAGGGGGCTTATCAAGTTCTCCGTTATCTAAAAGGGACCGTTGGGCATGTCCTCTTTTTTTCTAGCACCTCTTCACTCTCTTTATGTGGTTTCGCAGATGCTAACTGGGCTTCTTGTCCAGATACTCGTCGTTTTGTCATGGGATATTGCATGTATTTGGGTTCTTCTCTTGTTTCTTGGAAATCCAAGAAACAACATATTGTTTTGCGTTCCTCGGCGGAGGCCGAATATCGGGCCATGGCTCATGCTACTTGCGAAATAGTTTGGATACTTGGTATTCTTCAGGATTTTTTGATCTCTCATCCCACACCTGCTATCCTTTTCTGTGATAATACTGTTGCTCTTCATATTGCCTCTAACTCCGTTTTCTATGAACGGACAAAACACATTGAAATCGACTGCCACCTGGTTCGGGAAAAGCTTCAACAAGGGATCCTCAAGACACTTCATGCTCCTTCTACTAGGCAGCTTGCTGATATACTCACCAAGATGCCTCAGCCTGGTTCTTTTCTTACGATAGTTAGCAAGATGGGCTTACACAACATTTATGCCCATCTTGAGGGGGAGTAATAGAAATAACATATATTTGTTAGACACAGCCACGTGCACTCACTAGTGATAGAGTTTGTTAGGAAATATTCCTTACTCATTTTCAGCGTGACCCATCTTCTAGATGGTTTTCTACACATTATAAATTCTCTCTGTGCTGATTCAGAAGGATGATGAATACACAATTACTTTCTCTCTCTCTCTCTCTCTCTCTCTCTCTCTCTCTCTATATATATATATATATATATATATATATGCAATTTTGCGTTTATGATATAAGTCTTCTAATTTAATTCGATTCAATAATATTATAAATATTCGTGTGTTGTAAAATTAATGGTTGAATTTACAATTGGAAAAAGTACATTTACTACAATACAATAAAAGTAATTATGACCCAAGTAATTAAAAATATACAGTATTTTATTAACATTCGTATACTCATATTAAAAGGTAGAGTTGAATAAATATTTCGAATTTATCGAAAAATTAATGAAACCTACTCATAATAGATATGATTTTGATATATTATCATAATTATCTTTTGGATTGCCTATATATATGTACAATCAGTTTATTAGTACATACACGTACACTCAAACGAAAATACAAAAATAAAGACTGCTCTCCATCATACAGAAAATTCATAGATCAATAGCACCTATGATTAAACTAATTTGAGATCTTAATATTGATACATATAATTACACTAATCTGTGATCTAAATGAACAAGACCCAAAGGGTCGTAAAATTTCGACTTGTGAGAATGTATGAAAAACCTACGGATAATGAAAAAAATCAGAAATAAAGCCTTGAATGCATCTTTAATGATATCGAGATATCATTTAGATTTTTTTTTAATTGTTGATTTTTAGTATTTCTACATTTTGTTGATATAATTTATTTTACGTGGAGATCGAATTGACGAAATTATTTTAACTCTACCGAGCCGGCACGTTTAACAACTTTATCGATTATTAAAATAGTTCGTGCATCGTGCGGGGCTTCATCTAGTTGGTTTAACAAATGAAAAAAGTATATATAATTGTAACTGTATTGTTGCAAATGATACACTTGAATGTTGATACTCATATTTGTAATTCTATAGGATAAAGAATAAAACATTTGGTGGCTAAGCTCAGGGTCCGATCATGACTTTTTTGGGGTCCATGGCAGAAAGAAAAAAAGAGGCCCCTAATAAAAGAAAAAAAAGATACAAATAAATATTGTATATACGTACATTTAGAATATAAATTAACTAAGAACTTGGAATTAAAAATCTTTTATTTAAATAATAAAATAAATGGACATACAAACATGTTCAACCAGTTACGAAATAATTGTAAGCTCAATATCTCGAAACTGGAGGAAAAATATTTTTTTTTATTTTGATTTTAGAATTTAAATTAATTTTGAACACAATTTTTAAAGCAAAATACCATTTGATACCTTTTTTATTTTTTAGAGCCCCCTATGAAAATAATATAATATAATATATGTACCTATATATAAATGATTACGTAAAATTAGGGCCCCTTAAAATTCGGGAACCTCCGTTGCCCTTGGTGACTATCCGCCCTGGCTAAGCTTCCAGTTGAGGGCAGACTGGTAATTTAGCATCTATCTAATAGTCTTTCTCTCAGGAGATATAGCGAATGAAGAAGATCAAGTTGATGCAGACAAATTGGAAGCTTTAAAGACCAAGCTAGGCGACTCCTCAACTACTTTACTTGTCTTTCACTCATGTGATTTCTCAAAAGTTATGAAGGCTATGACAATTGTGGCTCGAGGATCTGGACGATACTCAAGCACGTAATAAATGACAATGTCATTCGAAATCCTCTAGAAATAGACGCCCTTCATTTAGATTCCGATTTTAAGTTTTTTTTTTCATTTTGTTTTTTGAAGTTTAACATTGTTTTCCCTTTGCTACCTGATCGGCTTGTGTAGAACATTTTCCTTTCTTGTTATATGTTTCCGTTTATTTCTTACACATTTAAGATCAAGATCTCTTAACAGGGGTTAACTTTGCATCCGGAGGTTTAGGATATGACCCTTTAACATCTGATATCATGGTAATTTTTTTTTGAGGTATCCATTTTTATAATTACATTTGTATGGACGATGGCTAACTATACTCTGAATTTCTTTACTCTGATAAATGCAGTATGTGTTGTCATTAACGGATCAATTAAAGTTGTTCAAAGAGTACATAACAAAGCTCAGGAATATTACTGGTAACGAAAAATCATCCGAAATATTGAGGGAAAGTCTAATTGCATTGGTTATTGGCAGCAATGACATTACGATTACGTATTTTCTTACACATTTAAGACAACTTCAATATGATGTTTCTTCTTACACCGAACTACTAGTGAGCTACGCTTCCAGTTTCGTCCAGGTAACAAAATCGTCCAGGTAAAATATAATATAAACAGACATGAAAGGTAATCTTTGCATACCAAGAAGGTCTGATGGAACTTTGCCATCCGAAAATCTCCCGGTCGGCTTTCCACCCTCGAAATTCTTGCCATAAGGGGAATAATTGCATTTAGTTATTGTGTTAATGTAATTATTGTTGCCAGTATCAACTATCAACTATTGAATCTCCAAACGTTATAACTGCTGGAAATGAAGAGTTATGTGGTAGACATGCCAGAAATGGAAGAGAAATACTAAACCAAAGAAAGAAATTAAATATTTTCAAGCACAAGAATTGCATTTTTTGTTACTCAGCCCTGTTTAGATTATTTTCCATATCATGATATATTTATGGAGCAAAGTTGTATTATTGAGTGCCAGCTTTTGAGTGGTTTAGTGCTTTGCATAATTGCACTCTCATTATATAGTTGACTTTATCAAATCTTGGAGATATGGTATCCATATCATATGCGAAGAAATTGTTTCATGAAATATACTCAGACATAAATCTGCGTAACAAATAGAGCTGTCAAAACGGGCTGGCGGGGCGGGCCAGCCCGCAACCCGCCATTTGGTGGGGTGGGGCGGGCTAGCCCGTCAAGGTAGCGGGCTGAGAAAACTTCAACCCAACCCGCCTTGGGCTGCGGGTTGGGCGGGCCTGCCCGCCCATAAAATTAAAAAAAAAAGTTGAAGTTAATTAACTACTTCTATGTAATAATTTGTTTATATATAACTCACAAGTTTATATTTAGAGAAAATTTAATATCTTATAGGTTTTACACATATCATATAAAGTATTTAAAATAAACTTAAACATTATGCATTACAAAGATCTATTGAGCAAATCTAAACGTAAATAAGAGATTAAATTAAAATAACTTTGGACTACATCAAAATTTTCATTCTGAAATTAACTAGAACTATAAAGTTTTTGTTTGGATTTTTTTTTTCGGGATTGATTGAATGTATTGCATTGTCAGTGAATATTTAGTCACTCCTACCAATATTGCTGAGAAATCCCATTTGATTGTATTTTTCCAATTGGATTTAAGTAGAAATTTTTGTCTTGATAAATTTTCGTAAAAAAATAAAATTATATTTAAATACTTATGTTTTTGCACATACTATGTATAGGTTTAAAAAGTAAAGTAATTATTTTATGATTATATGTGAATATGTTTGAAAATGAACTAACATAATTAGTAGGTTTGAAAATAACTTTAAAAAAATAAATAATATTACTACTACTATTGAGAGAAATATATGTATTTTCTCCTTTTTAGATAGTAAAAAATAGAAAGATTCTTCTCGGAAATAAACACCAACCGAGTCGTATTGGTTCATCCAATTAAATATTTAAAATCCAACTTCATATTCTCGAAGCTTAACTTTAAAAACTAGATATATGATGTATTGTCTTTTTTAAAAGATATATCAGTACTATTATTACAACACAAAGATTTTCTAATCAATAGACAATTCCAACAAGATGTAAACGAGGCGCATGGGCTGGCCCGCCCGCTCAACAGTTAGTTAGCCCGTCTCAAACGCATGACCCCAAACGGCGGGCTTTGTTTAGCCCGCCTCTGACGACGCTCACTAAACCCTCAACCGACCCCCCAACCTTTGGTGTGGCGGCTGGCCCGTTTTGACAACTCTAGTAACAAATTCTAGATTCCCAGTAACCATTTTCCGGGAATCACGATAACCCTAGCTAATTATCATATAAATATCCCTGCAACAAGTATGGATTACATTATATGCTCTACACATTTTACTTATATGCTATCTTTACTCTCTTTCTCTGAGAAGCTGATTTGAACGTCGGAGGAGGTACGCTTGAGAAAACCTTTGGCCTTCTTTTTGACCCTCTTGTGTGTGTAGGTTGAGGTCAGTGTTGGCGGTGGAGCTCGGCTGAGATTGGGAGTGGAGATTTCGGTTTGAACTAATTGGCGCCGTTGTGGGAAGCATTGAGCTGAGGTGTGAGTTGCAGAAGGTGGTGATGGAGGATTTACGATGGAACTTGACGGAGGATTTGAACTGCACCCCTCGGACATACCCGTGGAGGAGTGACGGATGGTGACACACTGCATCCACCACAGTTCTCTTCGGATATTGTTACATGTTCTGTAGTATGGATTATTTGTTATCAAGTCTTATCCATTAAAATATCTGAGCCCGAGCTGATTATGTTGAATAATATATAATTTGCAATACATGTGGGGTGCTCTCACCTAACCCACTCAAGAACTAATGGATGAGAATTAATCTCACCAAACTTTGCACTATATTATGTTTAGTCTTTGTATGTATTAGGTGAATTTCAAGTCTATAAATAGGCATATATGTGCAACATTTTAGAGCATCCCAAATTGGGATCAAAGACATCCCGAGAGGGATCAAAAGAGAAAAATCCCCAATAGGGATCAAGTGAGCATCACAGTGTAAAGCAATTTGTGAGCAATCACATGAAAAGAGTAAAACAGATAATTCTTTCAATTTATTTTTCAATGTCTCTCACATTTTCACACTTACACCCGTATACCCAACAATTTTGGTATCAGAGCCATCCCTTGGCTTGATAACTTCTCCAATTTAAAAAAAAATGGCTTCAGCCAACAATAGTGAAATTGCATTCACATTTATCCAACAAAGTATTTCTATCTCTGTTGAAGAACGTTACTCAAATGAGAACGTTGTCCGTGTCCCATGAACTTTGGGATATCGTTGAAGAGAGAGTATATCACATATACTCCGAAGGAGGAAGAAGCGCTAACAGAAGCAGCTAAAAAATAGCATAAAGAGAACAAGACCAAAGATGCAAGAGTTTTGTCCTTTATGCACCAATGGATAGTTCGATCTATTCTTCCGCAAATTACGGGTGTAAAAATATCAAAAGATGCATTGAAGATTTAAAAAAAAAGGATAAAAAAAGGATAAAAAAAAGGTTATCGTCATTTGTGGCAAAATTCACAACGAAGTGCAAGAAGAAGAGGTAGTGGAAGGAACCAATTCCAAGCACAAAGCAAGCTTAATCGCAACAAAATATTTTCAACAATTCAGAAGTCCAACAACTTCAAAATTATGTAAGGATTGCAAATTAAGAGGGGATGTTGAATAATATATAATTTGCAATACTTGTGGGGTGCTCTCACCTAACCCACTCAAGAACTAATGGATGAGAATTAATCTCACCAAACTTTGCATTATATTATGTTTAGTCTTTGTATGTATTAGGTGAATTTCAAGTGTATAAATAGGCATATATGTGCAACATTTTAGAGCATCCCAAATTGGGATCAAAGACATCCCGAGAGGGATCAAAAGAGGGCAATCCCCAAGAGGGATCAAATGAGCATCACAGTGTAAAGCAATCTGTTAGCGATCACATGAAAAAAGTAAAGCCAATAATTCCTTCAATTTATTTTTCAATGTCTCTCACATTTTCACACTTACGCCCGTATACCCAGCAGATTATTCAAACCAACCTCTTGGCCTCTCAACAAGACCAAGCTCAATCAAAGAACCCAACCGACGGACGATTCCCTGTAAGAGCCTACTATGGGTGTCACGCTTAAAGATCGGTTCGGCTTATATTATGCCGAATCAGGACTAAAATCAGCAGAGTGGCTTTTCACTCAGACGAAACTGTTGACTAAGATCCCTTGTATGCTTTTTTCTGTAAGATGAAAACTGTCCCAAAATATGTACTTAGACGGATTGGGACACGTGTATTTGAAAAGAAACGCTACTTCTATTGTCCCTGTTCCACAACAACCCGTATCCGAAATTTTGAATCATTATCATGAAAAATCGAATTTGAAACTTAGAATTTTCAGAGACAGTAAATATTGGATAATTAGTTCTCGGGAAAATTGCAAAATTGGTCATGTATTTATAAGTGTGTTGCAAAATTAGTCCTGTAACTTTTGAAGTTATAATTTTAGTCCTATGCCAATTTTACCCCGTAGCAAAAATAACAATTTTAATTATGTAATTTTTAAGTTTTGACAACTTTAGTATTTTTTTTTTAGTTGTGGTAATTTCGGTGCTATTATTAAAATTAACCATTTTGGCATATTCTTACATGTTTTTTGTATTTTAATAATTAAGAAATAATACATATTGAACTCGTATCTCGGATTTTAATCTGGATCCATGAATTTAAAATGCTTCTTTCATTAGGCAATCTATAATATAAATGATAAATAAATTCTACTCAATTAAATAAAATATAGGTTGTGATACCATTTTAAACTCGATCTTAGGTATATTGAGTATTTTGGCTATCAAGGGCATTTTGGGAAAAATTAAAATTTTTTAAATAGCTCTTAGGACCAAATTTACATTAACTTAAAACTTATAGGACCATAACTGCACAAATCTAAAACTTACGGGGCCAAAATTGCAAAAAAAGACAAAACATACAGGACTAAAATCACAATTGCAAAAGTTACAGGACTAATATTGCAATACCCCTGTAGATACAGGACTAATTTTGCATTTTTCCCATTAGTTCTCTTCATGTATTGATGGCATACCATATTTTCGCGGGTTATGAATGACATTCGAGGGGAATTTATAAATGTCGATATATGTCGTTCTTGCTAGGGCTGCAATCGAACCGAACCGACCCAAGCTTTTGAGTGTTTGAGTTTGGCTCATTTATTATCGAGTCGAACTTGAGCCTGAATTTATAGAATATATTGATGGCTCACGAACTTTTTCGAGCTTAATCGAACCTAAACGAACTTAATAAATATTAATTATAAATTAAATTATTATTCAGTTTATTACAAAAATAAAATTATATATATCTAAAACGCATAATATATTTACTAAAACTTATAATTTTATTCAAACAAATAAGTTTATTGAAATATTTTTATATTATCATAAGTAAAAATATGAAAATTAAAATTAAAGGCAAATTATTAGTTTAATTTATACGAGCTTACTATCGAGCCTATTCATGAGCTTACCAACGAGCATGTTCACGAGCTAATGAACTGAATATCTCTAAGTTTGAGTTTGGTTCGTTTATATTAACGAACCTCATTAAACAAACTCAAATGAGTTTTTACCGAATCGAGCTCCGAATAGCTCACAAGCGGCTTGGTTCATTTGCAGCCTAGTTCTTGCTATTGGATGTTGATAGCGTCCATTTCAGCTGACAGCTTATTGTTGAACAATTCAACTTTTCACCTTTGACTTTTTTAGCATTAAGATTTTATTTGCAAACACTGTCGACTTCTGATTCTCAACCAATTTTGCTTCTACTAAAACAAATAACATCATATGGAACTAAATAGGGGAACTAAAGATTGTTGGAAATTGGTTTTTAATAAATGGTTGACCCATGTTTGACCAATTATTTATTTATTTCGGAAAATAAATGATGTAATCATAATCTACACCGGGGTAGATAAAATTAACATTTTAAATTTCTCAAAACCAATTTCGGGTGAATGAGAAATAAATGCATACAGTTAGCCACTTAAATGCCTTTTATATAAGGAATATAAAATGGTTGGAATATGGAAAATCATATCCCACATAGGAAACTATATAGAGCTTCACCACTAATAAGGAGTAATCCAGTGGAGCTTCTTATGGTACACCCTAGTGGACCAAATCAATTTTGACTAGCCTTTGGCTAGCTCAAATAGCACCAAGGACGATGCGAGCACCGCTCGTTGGCCGGGAGTTGGCACGGGCACATCGCACATAGTCATATTGAGCTCTTTAGAGGCGCACGTACGCATCGTCGCGAGGAGCTTTGAGTAGCCCTAAAGTTTTGACAAATCGAACCATGGTTCGTCCAGCAGCTCAGTGACTTGGCCAAGAGTCGTCCAGATGGCAACACGTGGCACGCGGTGGCAGTGAATTGACGCACATGTTCGGCCGACTGTATTACCGAATATTCGGTGTGCGGGGGTGCATAGTAAAGGTTGTGTACCCGAAGAGATGCAATCTGGACCATCAGATTGTGCATGTTGATCAGAAGGCAGTTTTGACAAATTGAACCATGGTTCAGTCCAGTGGCTCGGTGACTTGGCAAGAGTCGTCCCGATGGCGACACGTGGCATGTGGTGGCAGTGACTGAACGCACTTGTTCACTGACTGGGCACGAGTATGCAGGGTGCGTAGTAAAGGTTGTGTATCTTTTGAAGAGATGCGATCTGGACCATCAGATTGTGCCTATTGATCAAGGCACATCGATCCAGCCGATCCCGGTCGATTGATTTCAATGGATGCACTGTTTCTTACAGGCATCTTATATAAATAGACCCCATGAATCTGTTTTGGAGATCAGAAAAATCCGAAAGTCATCTGCATATTATTTATGTCTTTTCCCTTCTGCAAAATCGAAAGTACGTTAAGTTCGCTGTAAGTTCGGCTTCTGCAAGTGTTGCTAAGCCTAACTTGAAAGTCGTTGTATATTAGAGACGATTGCCTAGAACCGTTAGCCCTTTGTACGGGGCAATTTCGTCTTGCGGATAGAAAATTCAATTCTCGCATCGATTTAAATATTATGTCCCGTTATTCTGTCCATTTTTTTGGAAAACCAAACCCGCAAACAGCAATGATTGCATTTGATAACTCAACTTCTAGAAAACATGTTATGGTTAAGTCTTTCTCATTGCTTTGACAAATGGAAAAAGTATAAATGTAACTGTATTGTTACAAATGATACACTTGAATTTTGATACATGTGTAATCCTAGTTAAGTTCTAGGAGTATATATATTTCCACTTTCTTGGAAATTACAAAGAATAACATCTAAACAGAATGAGTTTCCTCAGATGAAATTGTTGAGGTATTGGTTGACAACCTGTTGTACGAGAAGCCTATACGTATTTTCTGTCGGATGAACACTGTCCCAGAATACGTATTCGGATACATTGGTACATGTATATTTGCAAAGAAATGCCAATTCTATTGTCCCTGTTCCACAGCACCCTTCATTTGCAATCTTGAATCCTGTCATCATTGAATCAACGGTTTTATATAAGCAATCTTCCTGTGAAGTTACATATTGATGTCCAAAATAACAAATAAACGTACCATATTTTTGTGGGTTGTTCATAACATCAAGAATGGGATTGCAAATATCAACGTAGACCAGCCGTGAATCAGGAAATCGTTTACTGAGAGATATCAATTCATCTGAGAGCTTCTTGTTGAATAATTGCGCAACTTGATTATACTTATCCACGCATTTTCTCTCAAGTCCTCCCCACAAAGTTCGTTGTGATGGCAAACATCCAATTGGCGGCAGGCTAAAAACACCAATTCTACGTGCCCCCAACCCGTACAAGTCCTATACATGATCATAGTTCATGATAAGAGCATATAGTAATTAGTATTATAGCCTTTTATTACAGCTAAAGTATTAAAACTTATGTTTTGATTTTTTTTACCTGGACGAAACTGGAAGCGTAGCTCACTAGTAGTTCGGTATAAGAAGAAACATCATACTGAAGTTTTCTGAAAGGTGTAAGAAAGTACGCAACCGTAATGTCATTGCTGCCAGTAACCAATGCAATTAGACTTTCCCTCAATATTTTGGATGATTTTTCGTCTCCAGCAATCTCCTTCAGCTTTATTATGTACTCTTTGAACAATTTTAACTGATCCGTTAACGACAAGGCTAACTGCATTTATCAGAATAAAGAAATTGAAAGTATAGTTATCCATCATCCACACAAATGTAATTGAAAAAATGGATACTTTAAACCAAAAAAAAAAAAAAAAATTACCATGATATCAGATGTTAAAGGGTCATATCCTGAACCTCCGGATGCAAAGTTAACCCCTGTTAACAAATCTTGATCTTGCAGAGATGGATCAAGATACGGTGGCAAAAGAGGTTTAATTCCCAACCCTTCAGCTGCAAAAGAAATCAGACATTTGATCAAATTGGAAATAAAACATAGTGATAATTAGAAAAGACCCCCTGAGGTTTGGGCTAATTACAAAAAAAACCAGAGATGTTTCAAAATTATAAAAAGCTCCCTCAAGTTTGATTCAGTGATTCTGTCTTAAATTTAAGGGGGTAACGGTAATATTTTTATGAAGGGAGAAAATCTAAGATGAATCAAATCTCAAGGGTCTTTTTTGCAATTTTCAAAAACTTCTGGGGTTTTTTTTTTGTAATTAGTCCGAACCTCAGGGGTTTTCTTGCAGTTATCCCTAAAAAATAACACAAACAGACATGAAAGGTAATCTTAGCATACCAAGAAGGTCTGATGGAACTTTTCCATCAGAAAATCTCCCGGTCGGCTTTCCACCATCGAAATTCTTGCCATAAGGGGAATAATTGCATTTAGCTATTGTGTTAATGTAATTATTGTTGCCAGTATCAACTGTTGAATCTCCAAAAATTATAAGTGCTGGAATTGTAATGTTTTGTGGTAGACATGCCAGAAATGGAAGAGAAATACTAAACCAAAGAAAGAAATGAAATAGTTTCACGCACAAGAACTGCATTTTTTGTTACACAGCCCTCTTTAGATTATTTTCCACATCATGATATATTTATGGAGCAAAGTTGTTTTTTGAGTGCCAGCTTTTGAGTGGTTTAGTGCTTTGCATTATTGCATCCTCATTATATAGTTGACATTATTATATCTTGGAGATATGGTTCTACAGACCATTAGTTGAGAAATTGTTACATGAAATTTACTAGTCCATAACGACACAACATGTAACAATATTTCGGCCCGAATTATCATTATTTTGTCAATAATTTAACAAGAATATGTGCAAAGTAGCTGGACATGTCAATTCAATTACACTAATTTAACAAGAATATGGGACATTGCTTCGCCATATTGTCTTAAATGAGAAGATTTAATGAAATATTACTAAAATAAGTTGATCTGAGACAAAAAAAAAAAAAAATACAATAGCTTGAGTTAAGATGCTTTTCTTTTTATGGAATGATAGGCACATTTGTGAATGAATTAGACGTCATAACAGTTCGTGATACTTGTTTTCTTGTTTAACTTGTACATTTGGATTGAAACGTCACGAGTCAAAAGTTTGGCATGCTATATAAAAAATCGTATTTGATCCATTAATAAACCACTTCTTATAAAACCATAAGTATTTGCAAACAACTCCCTTAATTCGGATTATGTTTCTTTGAAATTTTCATAAATCTCGTTCATGAGTATAGGCTGCGAGTTAATAACGAACAAAAAAGGGGAACTAAAAAGATTGCATATGATAACTCAACTTCTAGAAAACATTTTATGGTTTAAGTCTTTCTCATTGGTTTAACAAATGAAAAACGTATAACTGTAACTGTATTTTAACAAATGATACACTTGAATTGTGATACATGTGTTAGGAGTACATATTTCCACTTTCTTGGAAATTACAAAAAATAACATCTAAATCAGCAGAATGAGTTTCCTCAGATGAAACTGCTGAGGTATTGGTTGAGAACCTGTTGTACGAGAAGCCTGTACGTATTTTCTGTCGGATGAAAACTGTCCCAGAATACGTATTCAGATACATTGGAACATGTATATTTGCAAAGAAATGCCACTTCTATTGTCCCTGTTCCACAGCACCCCTCATTTGCAATCTTGAATCCTGTTATCATTGAATCAAAGGTTTTATTTAAGCAATCTTCTATTGAATTTACATATTGATGTCCAAAATAACAAATAAACGTACCATATTTTTGTGGGTTGTTAATTACATCAAGAGTAAGATTGTAAATATCAACGTAGACCAGCCGTGCATCAGGAAATCGTTTACTGAGAGATATCAATTCATCTGAGAGTTTCTTGTTGAATAATTGCGCAACTTGATTATATTTATCCACGCATTTTCTCTCAAGTCCTCCCTTTAAAGTTCGTTGTGATGGCAAACATCCAATTGGCGGCAAGCTAAAAACACCAATTCTACGTGCCCCTAAGCCGTACAAGTCCTATGATCATCAAAGTTCATGATAAGAGCATATATTAATTTTGTAGCCTTTTTATTACAGCTGAAGTATTAACAGTTATGTTTTTATTTTTTTACCTGGACGAAACTGGAAGCGTAGCTCACTAGTAGGTCGGTATCAGAAGGAACATCATACTGAAGTTTTCTGAAAGGTGTAATAAAATACGTATTCGTAATGTCATTGCTGCCAGTAACCAATGCAATTAGACTTTCCCTCAATATTTCGGATGATTTTTCGTCTCCAGCAATCTTCTTCAGCTTTGTTATGTACTCTTTGAACAATTTTAATTGATCCGTTAACGACAAGACAGACTGCATTTATTAGAATTAAGAAATTGAAAATCTAGTTAGCCATCATCCATACAAATGTAATTAAAAAAATTGATACTTTAAACCAAAAAAAACATTTTACCGCGACATCAGATGTTAAAGGATCATATCCTGAAGCTCCAGATGCAAAGTTAACCCCTGTTAAGAAATCTTGATCTTGTAAAGATGGATCAAGATATGCTGGCAAAAGTGGTTTAATTCCCAACTCTTCAGCTGCAAAAGTAGTTAGACATTGATCAAATAAAGACAGTTGGAAATAAAACATAGGGATAATTACAAAAGCCCCCCTGTGGTTTGGGCTAATTACAAAAAAACCCAGAGATGTTTCAAAATTACAAAAACTCCTTCGGGTTTGATTCTGTATGAAATTTAAGAGGGTAACTGTAATATTTCTATTAATATCAAGTGTTTTTTGAGGGGTAACCTCAAAGGGTTTTTTGCAATTTTTGGAAACTTCTGGGGTTTTTTGTAATTAGTCCGAACCTCAGGGGTTTTCTTGTAATTATCCCTAAAAAATAATACAAACAGACATGAAAGGTAATCTTAGCATACCAAGAAGGTCTGATGGAACTTTTCCATCAGAAAATCTCCCGGTCGGCTTTCCACCCTCGAAATTCTTGCCATAAGGGGAATAATTGCATTTAGCTATTGTGTTAATGTAATTATTGTTGCCAGTATCAACTATTGAATCTCCAAACATTATGATTGCTGGAATTGTAGTGTTTTGAGGTATATTAACTGCTCTAGCAATGCCTGCCAAAAATGAAAGAAATATACTAAAGCAAAGAAAAAATTGAAATATTTTCAAGCACAAGAACTCCATTTTTTTGGTACACAGCCCTGTTTAGCATATTTTCCACATTAGGATATATATATTGAGCAAAGTTGTATTATTGAGTGCCAGCTTATGCATGGTTTATTGTTTTGCATTTATTGCATTCTCATTATATAGTTGACTTTATATAGTTTGACTTTGTTATATCTTGGAGATATGGTTCTCCAGATCATTAGTTATGAAATTGTTCCATGAAATTCTCATTTACTCCATACCGACAGAACATGTAACAATATTTTGGCCCGAATTATCATTTATTTATTGTCAATCATTTAACAAGTATATGTGAAATGTAGCTGGACATGTCAATTCGGTTACACTAATATCCATACCCATCATGGGATATTGCTTCGCCGTATTAACTTTAGTGAGAAGATTTAATGAGAATGGTATGCTTCAAGATATCGATAAAAATTTCAAAATTTAGTGGCAGATTAGAAGCTTGGAGAAAATATTACTAAAATAAGTTGATCTGAGGCAAAAAAAAAAAACAATAGATAGAGTAAAGATGCGTTTCTTTTTATGGAATTATAGGTACATTTGTGAATGAATTAGACGTCATAACAGTTCATGATACTCGTTTTCTTGTTCAACTTGTACATTTGCATTGAAACGTCGGCATGCTATAGAAAATATCGTGTTTGATCAAATTAGAGTATTTCCACATCTTGTAAAAGATCAATGTGTAAATAAATTAGGATGACTAGGATATATGTTAATCCTATTACAGTAAGCAAACAATAATGTCAGCAGAGTGAGTTTTCACTCAGACGAAACTGTTGATGGAATGCTCGAGGATCTGATGTACGAGAAGTCTGTATGCTTTTTCTGTAAGATGAAAACTGTCCCAAAATACGTAGTCGGACGGATTGGGACATGTGTATTTGCAAAGAAATGCTACTTCTATTGTCCCTGTGCCACAGCAACCGGTATCCGAAATTTCGAATCCTGTCATGAAAAAATTGAATTTGAAACTTTGAATTGTCAGAGACAGTAGATATTGGATAATTAGTTCTCTTCATGTATTGATGACATACCATATTTTTGCGGGTTATGAATGACATCAAGGGGAAGTTTATATATATCCATGTATGTCATTCTTGCTATCGGGTATCGCTTGTTGATAGAGTCCATTTCATCTGAAAGCTTATTGTTGAACAATTCTGAAACTTGATTGTACAAATCTATACATTTCCTTTCGGCTCCTCCTTTTAAAGTCCGTTGTGATGGCAAGCATCCGAGCGGCGGTAAGCCAAAAACACCAATACGACGTGCCCCTAATTTGTACAGATCCTTCAACATTATGCAAGAAAGCAAATTATCATTTTGAACCATAAATGTTATATGTTATGTTCATAAATAGCCTTGTATTTATGTCTAATGAGTGAAAGTAAAACAAATGTTGTGCTACAAAATGTTTTAGCTATGTATATCTGAGAAATAGTGGAGGAAATTGGGTTGTTTGTTATGGGGTTCATAAGGTTATTAGGCATTTGAACATTCTTTATTAGGGATAATTACAAATCTACCCCTAAAGTTCAGCTTAATTACAAAAAACTCCAATAATCTTTCAAAATTACAAATACCCTCTTAAAGTGTTACAAACACTACTTGAGGCGTGTTTGTAAGTTTGAAAGATGACTGGTTTTATTGTAATATGGTTAAACCTCAAACATAGTTTTTGCAAGGGATAATTACTCAAGACCCCCTGAGATTTGGTCTAATTACAAAAAGACCCAGAGATATTATAAAATTATAAACAAAACCCTCAAGTTTGATTTTGTCTTAAATTAAAGGGGGTAAGTGTAATGAAATATCAAGGGGTTTTTTGAAACATTTTTTCCTTGTGAAGGGGGAAATGTAAGATGAAACAAACCTCAAGAGGTTTTCTGCAATTTTCAAAATATATGGGTTTTTTTGTAATTAGCCTTAACCTTAGGGGGAGTTTTGTAATTATCCCTTTTTGTAATTAACCATTTTGATGCGTACTAGATTGTACCTGAACGAAGCTGGACGCGTAGCCGACAAGTAAATCAGCGTAAGAGGAAATATCATAGTGTGATTTTCTCAGAGGCGTGCCGAAATATGTATTGGTAATGTCATTGCTGCCAGTAACCAAGAAAAATAGACTTTGGCTTAATATAGTAGATGTTCTTTCATGTCCAACTATCTGTTCTAGCTTTGTTATGTAATCTTTGAACATCTCTAGCTGCTCTGATAATGACAACACTGACTGCATTGACATACAATTGGAAAGTTAGATTTTTGGAAATTACTTAAACCAGCATCCAAACAAGGATATTGAAATGGAATAATTACAAATACTACCCTTCAAGTTTAACCTAATTACAGAAAAATCTAGCCATTTTTCAAAATTACAAATATTCCCTTAACATATGTTCATATTTTACAAAATACTATGCAAAATTACAAAATTAGTGCTGTAACTATAGGGCAATAGCAAAAAGGTCCAATAAAATTCAAGTTTTGCAAAAAGGTCCTGTAACTATATAAACATCTCAATTTTGACCCTGCAAAATGCACGTTTTGCAAAATAGTCCTGTAATTATATGAAAATCTCAATTTGGTCCTAATTTCGCTGGTAATTCAAAACTAAATGTGCCGCTCACGTTATTGAAATTCGGTGAAATTATTACCAATATTGAGATTTCCATATTGTTATAGGACTATTTTGCAAACCATGCATTTCGTAGGATCAAAATTGAGAGTTTGCTATAGTAAAAGACTTTTTTGGAAAATGTGATTTTTATAGGACCTTTTTGCTACCGCCTTATAATTACAGGACCAATTTTGCAATATTGCCTAAGTATACTGTATAGCAATTATGGTCCCGTGTGTATAATGAGGTGATATATTTAGTCCTGTAAGTAATATACGCAGTAATTTTGGTCCTATATAGTTTGATTTTTGCACAATATTGGTCTCATAAATGTTAATTTTGTGCAATTTTGGTACCGAAAGGGTGAAATATTGAAATATCCATTCACGAATAAAATTGCACTAAATTAAAATCTATGAGGCCAGAATTGCAAAGAAATCAAAATTTGGGGACTAAAATTGCTACATAGGATATTTACAAGACTAAATATGCGACCCCTTTTGATTTATGGGACCAAAATTGCTATATGATATTTATAGGATCAAATATGCAACCCTTCTATATTTACTAGACCAAAATTGCAACTAAGCCAATCTCAAGGGGTCATTCGTAATTTTAAAAGATAAATAAGTTTTTTTTTTTTGTAATAAGGCAAAATTCCAGGGGTAGTTTGTAATTAATGTATAAAAATCTCCTGAAGCAAGAAACGTACCACAAGATCAGACGTTAGAGGGTCGTAGCCTGCACCACCAGAAGCAAAGTTAACCCCTGTCAATAGATCTTCATCTTGTAATGTTGGATCAAAATATGCCGGCAGAAGTCCTTTAATTCCCAACTCTTCAGCTGAAAAAGTAAATTTAGACACTTATCAAACACTTTACTTCCCAGCATTAGTAACAACAAAAATAAAGAGACAGAGTTGTGTAATACCAATAAGGTCCGACGGAACTTTTCCGTCCGAAAATCGCCCGGTCGGCTTTCCTCCCATAAAATCCTTACCATATGGTGGATAATTGACTTTCACTATTGTTTCGATGTAATTGTTATTACCAGTATCCACAACTGAATCTCCAAACATAATGACTGCTGGGATTGTGCTGTTTTGTGGTAGTTTTATTACTGCTTCAGCAATGTGGTACCATACTAAGAAAGGAAATAATAGTTTGATGAAGAACAAACAATGCATTGTTTCTTAGTATTTGTTATTGCACTATCTATAGAGCCATTACCTTTTATGTATTTCTAGAGTAAGTGTAAATTAATGTGCCTGATTCTGAACAGTTCTGTTTGCCATTATTCTACAATATCATTGTATTGTACAGTTGCACTTTATTATTTTTGGTAGATATGTATATTTTCATGGAGTGGTGAATTATAGTTTGCATTTAATGGAGGCAATCATGTATGTTCCTTGAGCGTTACTATTCCATTTGAAGTCAAAAAACAACAAATGATATATGATGGAACCAATAAATAGGCCTCTCATGAGGTATTATAGTGTGGGTGTTTTAGGTCCAAAGGTCTCAAGTTCGAATCTCCACCTTTGTACCAATTGGTCGAGCTTGGTGCACAAGGACCGCCTATAAAGGTGTCAGAATAGGTTCGGCCCGACTGCTCGAGTGAAAGGGACCCAGCCTATTTGGCCCAGCCCATATGGCTAGAAAAGTTGGGTCGGCCCAGTCATTTCATCTGTATTTTCATGGGTTGGGTCGAGATGGGCCTAAAAACAGGCCCGATGGCATCTCGGTCCAATCCGATGTTTCTCTTTGGCTTGATGGGCCATCACCTTCCTGGAACATTTGAGAGTTCTACCTACCTAGTGCCAGTGCATGCTCAAGGATAGTGATTGTGAGTTCCACCATTATTAAAAAAAAAATTGATTACTAAATTAATAGGCTCTGTATATGTTTGAGTTGTATTGGACTTGTACCTTTGATAATGGGACACAGAACCAACATTGTCTTATAATGGCACTTGGGTTATTGGAAATGTCGGTAATGAAATTTTGAGATCGAATGGCATTTTGGTGGGACACATTTAGATCCATTAATTGAGACTTCAAAAGTTAGGTGCTACCCTCAAAAAAAAAAAAAAAAAAAAAAGTTAGGTGCTAAATTTTTGTGATGATGGTGAAATGCAATATGGTGTATTGATGAACTTGCATGTTAGGTGAGGGGGTCTTTAGTAAAACATCAAGGCCCATACTGTGACATTATTTCCCCGTTAGAGGATATGAAATGGCTCGTGAATTAGGTCTAGCCTAATCTCTCACACACATAGAAAAATAGTTATTTTTCAAAATTACAAATTCTCTTTTGACATTTGTTTCGATTTTACAAATTGTAACCTATTGAGAGAATAATTTCTATAACAATACAAACCTCAATGGGGTATTTTCTAATACATCAGGAAGGTTTTGTTATTTTAAAATATAAGTCTGAAGTGAATATTATTTATAATTAAGCTAAATCTCATGCATATATAGTTTTTTTTTAATAATTAAGTTTGGAGTAGTGGTTTGAGGGGAGAGGGTAAATTTCAAAGAAACTGAAATATACAAAGTTTGAACCCTAGTCAACACCTTTACAAAGGGTAAGCGATACCACGTGAGCTACAAGCTCGTAATTTCATGGATAGTTTTGTTAACTATCCTAAAAGTTGTCTTCAAAGTTGCAAAAGATTTTTCTACACGTCAAATGATCTTCTTTGTCGTTTCATAGTTCATTTCTTGTATAAATAATAGGGATAATAACGAAAACACCCTTGAGGTGTGCTCTAATTACAAAAATCAAATAAATGTTTCGAAATTTAAAAAAAAAACTCAAATTTGATTCAGTCTTAAATTTGAGGGTGCAACTATAATAATTTTAGAAAGATCCTTGGGTTTTGCAATATTTCATAGAAAAATGTAAGATAGAATCAAAACTCAAAGGGTTTTTTTTCTAATTTTCAAAAATATCTGGATTTTTTTGTAATTAGCCCGAACCTCAAGGGGTATTTTGTAATTATCCCCAAATAATAAATATATGCTTCAAGTATACATAATTTGCACCAATGTGTTTTATTTGCACTTGGCACGGGAATTTATCCCGTATCCACAGCAATTTTCAAGCTCGAGTGAGTTAGACCAATAACGTGCAAGTGATTTGCATTTAGTTGAGTACAACCAACTGAAGGCAAGTTAGATTTGTTCAATCCACAGTAGTAGATCACGGCAGAGAAGATATGGGCCGTATGGCCATGGCTGCATTAGTTATGGCATAGACTAAAGTATTGACTTAGTTAGGGTGATCACAGTGCAGCTTGGGCGGTTTTTTCGCCATTTTAAAACCGAATTGCTAATTGTAGTTCTTCCACAAACTTGATTTAAGCCGCATCTTTTCAAAATAAAATAATATGTAATTTTCAATGGTTTCGGACGGTTTTGTTGTTTCAACAATGCATGAAGATTATATGCAAACCTATCAATTCAATAGTTAAAAATCTAAGGATATGTTGTCTCAATTGAATGTTATAACAACTTTAATTACATATAATAGTAGAAACTACTACGTATAATTTTAACAGTTCAATCTCCAGGTTCACAAATTTCCTAGCACAAATCGAATACCAAAATGTCATTTGGTAATTTTTTATTTTATTTCTACGGCCCCTATTAAAACTAACTTAATAAAATATGTATACCTATATACAAAGACTTATCTAAAATTGGGGTCCTTCAAAATCGAGGTCCCTAGGTCGTCGCCCTCGGTCATTACCCTCAGGGCCGACCCTGATAGCTAATATACATATATATTATTCTACTTGTGATGTCTTCGGTGTGGTTTGAGCGTGCAAGTTGTGGTGTGGTATGGTGTAGTTTAATTCGGTCGGTTTTAGCAGTTTTCAAATTTTTTTAATTAGCCCTAGACTAAGTAGCTTCCAACCAACAGCGGCACACATTAAATGCTAAGATTTCTGCTCTGAAAAAGAAAACCATGTGCAATAGTACTTCACGTCTTCCTTTGCACAAATTGTTGGAAATGGGAGAGATTTGGGTGTCTATGACTAATCAGCGCCAAACACTCGAAATCACCCAATTCTGGTGGAGAAATTATTTAATTTTAGTGAAAATGCCAATTATATAAAATTAGTATGACTAGAGATGACAACGGGTTGGACAGACACGGGACCTGCCTCGCCCCGTTACAAGACCCGTCCCGCTCCAAAACCCTCTGGGGCGGGTGCAGACCTGCCAATATTTTTTCTAATTTCAATAATTTATTTTTTGTATTTGTGATCAAATTTTTAAAAACAATCCAATGCTAATAGTCAAAAAATAAATGTAATTATGCAACTTATTATAACTACGTTTTAAAACTATTTAGCTACTATTAGGATTTTTTTTCAAAAAGAAAACTACTATTAGAGTCTTGCAATAGTACTCAACTAATATTCAAAATAAATATTCGAAGTACAATATTATAATATGATATAGTAGTAAATTAATATAAATACAACACTCATATCTAAAAGTAAATAATACAAAATATTTAAATATCTATTCAAAATATAATAAAAGTAATATGGTGGGACAGGTCCATGGCGGGTTCTACTGGACCCGGGACCCACCTCGGACTCGGGTGGGTTTTGAAATTTTGGACCCGGGACCCATTTCATTGCCATCCTATGAATGATCATATATTTAGGACGTGGACCCAGAAGCATCATTCTTAAGAAGTATGGAGACTCCAAGCAATCATTTGAGGGACGGCCCTAGGGCGACATAGGTGGTGCCGCCACACAGTCCCCCACTGTCAAGGATTTTGGAGTTTTTTATATATTTTGTATGTATATATATTGGGTATATAAAACAAAAGTTAAGTAATTACCAAAGGAATTAGTTGGTTGAGTGGTTGTTGTAGTGTTTTATAGTTCAAGGTCTTGGTATCAATTCAAGATAGAAACAAAAATAAGTAAATTTTTTTGCCTTTCACCTAACTATTTTTTTTTCGGCCTTTATATCTAAGTTTTTGAATCTAATAATTTTTTTTTGTCTTATCAAACACCAAAAAACAAAAATTGGGGAATTTATAGAGCCGCCCAAATTTAATCCTTCTTTCTGTCATTCATATTTGCCAAAAACAAATTCTTTTTGCAAAACCAAAAAAATAAAAGAAATGAAGAATTTAAAATACAAGAAAATCAATTATTCTAGTTGTTTTAAATTAGTTTTTTTTGTCTTTTCTCTATTGGTAATTTATGTTGATTGAACAATCTCTTTGGTAATTTATTTTGATAAGACCAAAATATTAAAGTTGGAGTATGATATTTACATATTGGCAAAATTGCAAAATTTGTCCTGTAATTATAAGACGGTAGCAAAACGATCCTGTAAAAATCACATTTTGCAAAAAGGTTCTGTAACTAGCAAAATTGAGACGTTTATATAGTTACATAACCTTTTTGCAAAACGTAATTTTTACAGGACATTTTTGCCATCGCCCTTATAGTTACATGACTAAATTTTGCAATTTTGCCTTTACATATTTTATTTTTTATGTGAAATCAATGAAATTACATTTTTAACATTGATTTTGTTATTTTAATTTATTGTATGTAAACACAAGTGCCCTATATTTTTTGTTCCAGACCCCTTGAAACCTAGGACTGCTCTGATTTGAGTATAAGTTGATTATGTTCATGTATTGATTTGTAACACAGGGTGTAAATGGAAACTATATGGCTTATATGGTCCCCTATTCTCATTTCTAATGAGATTTAAGTTGTGTATTGATTTTTGTGTGAAATTGAGATATGTTTCGATGTGTGATGAATATGATATTTCATAGGTTTAGAAATAAAAATATGTTTTGTTTATTAGTTTTGAAGGAACTTTAAACATGAAAGTATGTGATGGAAATGAAATTGTGTCTATTTGTGTTTTTTATAGTATAATTTTTAAATTTTTATGAATATAATAATTTACGAAAATGGTAGTGGTGGGGCCTATTTTGAATATTTAATTTAATATATAATAATTTATTATGCTGATTTGAAAATTAATGGGACCTATTAAAAAGATTAAGTGGATATGTTATGTGGTAATGGTAACAAATAGCCATTTAAAAAATGCAAAGATTAAAAATAGCCATGTTTTGTAGACACATTTTTTTTAGCCATTTTGGGGTATAAATGACATCCATACCCTTCTAGCATGTTTGTTTGATATTCTCTCTCTTTCACTTATTTCTATGTATCTTCTTACTCTTTTTTTTTCAAACTTTTTTTAAGAAATTGAACCTGTATTTTTCATTTTTAAATATACAATATGGGTGTTGAATTATAGATATCGAAAAGAGGATTAATTTGATATATTATACATGCAAAACGGATTTAAAACGAAAAAGTTATGTGAATTCAAAGTTTTTTAGAAAAACAAAACAACTAGGTATGTTGTAACTCGAATTCGAGTCACTATGACTCGATTCGAGTTACACATAACTCGATTCGAGTTACGCATAACTCGAATCGAGTTATGTATGACTCGAATTCGAGTCACTCAATGTATCATATATAAAATAAAGTTCGTTATTATAACTAAAAGGTTTGTGTGGTATGGATTGTTCTCAAAAAAAAAAAAATTGGGGTCAATGAGAATCGATACCATGACCATTGAGTAAGGAAACATTGACAATCTACTACGCCACACAAACCTTTTGGTTATAATAACGAACTTTATTTTATATATCATACATTGGTGACTCGATTGAATAGTCACTACGACTCGATTCGAGTTATGCGTATCCTTCGAATTCGAGTCACTATGACTCGATTCGAGTTACACATAACTCGAATCGAGTCATAGTGATTTCAATTCGAAGTTACAACATACCCAGATTATATTTTTTTTTCTAAAAACTTTGAATTCACATAACTTTTTTTTTAAATCCGTTTTGCATGTATAATATATCAAATTAATCCTCTTTTCGATATCTATAATTCAACATCCATATTGCATATTTAAAAATGAAAAATACAGTTTTCTTAAAAAAAGTTTGAAAAAAAAGAGTAAGAAAATACATAGAGATAAGTGAAAGAGAGAGAAATAACCCAAATATCAAACAAACATGCTAGAAGGGTATGAATGTTATTTTACACCCCAAAATGGCTAAAAAAGATGTGTTTGAAAAAGATGACTAAAAAACATCTTGATTTGTTGGGAATGGCTTAAAAAAACCGACTGATATATTATTGGTAGTGATGGATCCCACGTATTAAAATACTTGGAATTGAAATTATGAGAACATTGATTTATATGTGATAGATTTGGTATGTATTGGATTATAATAAAAGCAACTTATAAAAGAAACTTCAATTAAAGATGGCATATAATTATTATGTTCTAAGTTATTTTCATCATATGTAATTGTGGTTGTATTATGGTTCGTTTGAGAATGCAATTTCTTTTAATTTTCTTGTTAATATTTGGGGTTACTAAAACACAATCTAATTAAGAATAAGAGCAACTTAAAAAAGGAACTTTAATGAAAGATGTTATATAATTATATGTTCTAAGTTCTTTTCATCGTCTATAATTGTGGTTGTATTATTGTCGATTGAGAATGCAATTTCTTTAAATTTTTTTCTTAATAATTGGATTACTGAAACACAATCAGTTTAAGAATAATAGCAACTTAAAAAAGAAACTCCAATTAAAGATGTCACATAATTAGTAAGTTCTAAGTTCTTTTCATTGTCTGTAATTGTGGTTGTATTATGGTTCGATTAAGAATGCAATTTCTTTTAATTTTATTGTTAAAAAGAATAAGAGCAACTTAAAAAGGGAATTCAATTAAAGATGTTGTAGGTCCCAAGGGGTTTAAGTAAAATTTAGAAGGGGGAGAGTTGGATAAATCTTACCAACTTTTCGATTTTAGTCCTTTTAAAATTATTACAAAGTTAATACACAGCTAAGTCCTTGAGGGACAGCTAAGTTAGTTAATCAGCAGAGTTAGCCACTCAACAGACTCGATAGAGCTGTTGATAGAATAACTCAGTTGTTTAGTCTAAACCTTAACTTGGTTGTGATAAGTTACCCTTGAATTTGATTTAACTTTGTTTTAACACTTGATTTTAGCACTTGGTAATTTATCAGTTGGATAGAAAATTATCAGTAGATATAAAATATGTGTGCAAGAATGTAAATATGCTGAAATGTAAATGACACAAGTAAATTTTATAGAGGTTCAAAGATGGGGTAATTCTTCTTACTCCTCTCTTCTCCAACTCCTGGAGGAATCCACTAAGTAATGATCGGTTTACAAAGTGGTTATCGCCCAGAGACAAGTCTTGATCACGGTGACTTGCTCCGGACTCGATCTAGAGATGCCTTGGTCACTCGGTGGCTTCTCGTCCGACTCAGCCTTTTTCACAGGCATTTTGCGCTTGCTACTTTTCACTCACTTTCTCAAGCTTCTTGGATTTGATCACGAAGCCCTCCAATAACTTGAGATTGGTTCGACCTTGAACCTTTCTACAATCCTCCTTGGAAAGTAGACCCTTTTTGATTCTTCAAAAGTTTCCTCTTTCAAATCAAGTTGTCTTTCCTTCTGACACTGGTGTTGCATTGATTTCCTTCGAGATATAGGTTTCAGGATTTTGGTTGAATAACTTGAGAATATTTTGCAGGTTACAGTTTGAATATTTCTTGCTCGTTCGTGGTTTAGGTAACCTTTTCTTAATGAGATTCTTCAGCCTTTTATAGTTAACTTCTAAAAAATCTGCCCGTTGAAGAGATAGGCTGATTTTCAAAAGTCGCTTGTGTTCGTTGGCTTGTCTTGTTGCAGTCTTTGTTAGGAAATTTATTGTTTAGATTTTGATGAATGCCATGTAAAACTTAGACTAGAAAGTTGGCACACCATTTTCATTGTCATTTTTGTTGTAATAGATAGAACTGGATGAGCTGAGTCAAGTCAGCTAAGCCTATGAGATACAAGAAGTCAACTGAAGAAGTGAAGTGATGAACTCCACTGTGAAACAACTGAGTGTTGACAAGGAAGAAGATATGGAACTCAACTGGGATAGTATCAGCTGAGAATCAGCTGTGACAAAAGCAAACCAAGACAACTCATGAAGCTGAGTTGAAATGCAAATCAAGTCATCTGATAATGAAGAAAAGAAGAAGCAGTTGAATGAAGATAACTGAATTCAAGCCGTTGCACACAAAGCATGGAAGGTTACTTATTTTAGTAATATCTCCATTATTCCTGGCACCGGGAATAAATTAATGCAAAGGCGTGCATTATAATAAGCAAAAGCTGCACATTCAAGAGTACGAGGTAGTGGATGTCTCACATGCCTGAAAAGCACAAGGGAGGAAATCGATGTCTAGCAGGTTATTATTTGAATAATTATCTATCTCTTCAACAGATAATTTTTCAAATAATACTATAAACGGACTGAAGATTCAAAAAGAAAAGAGAGATTATGTATACACAAGCTTAAGCTGCAGAACAAGAAGAAACATATTTAATACGCATAGAAAAACTGAACAAAAATTCATATATCTTCAAGTCCAATTAATCAGCATTTCAACATCCAACAAAAATTGTGAAGGACTACGAAATCATCAAAGTTGAAGAGAAAACCTTAAATATTTGGGGTCTACATTTCTGGTGTGGAAGTGTAGGAAGAACTCAAGTTGCTTGGAGGGTTGGGTGATCAAATTCAACAACTTGATAAAGTGGGCTGTAGTAGCAAGGCAGCTGCCTTGTGAAGAAGTTGAATCACAAGAGAATCCGGCTGGGTGATCAAGGCATCTCTAGACTGAGTCAAAGGAACAAGTTAGCTGGGTGATCAGGACTTGGTTCTAGACTGTGAACCACTTTGAAATCTGATCAATACATAGTGGATTCCTCCAGGAGTTGGAGAAGAGAGGAGTAGAAAAATTACCCCATCTTCGAACCTCTATAAAATATTGTGTCTATTTACTTTCAGCATTTTAATTTATGCTTTATTTATTTGATACTTGTTGAATTGAGCTTTAATTGACATCCTAAGTGATAATAAGCCAAGCATACAAGAACAAGTGTTAAAATCATATTCAGTTAATTTTTAAAGGGTGTTAAGACTTCCGCTTTGAAAAACCAAGTCAGCTTTATAAGTTTTTTTTTTTAAATCACTAAGTTACTTTACAGACAGCTCTCTTGAGTTTGTTATACAGTAACTCAGCTAACTTGAAACAACTCTGTTGCAACTATTGTTCAAAAATATTTCTATCGAAAATTTTTGAAGAAGGTTTATTCAACCCCCCTTCTAAACCTTCTAATACACCCCCTGGGACCCACAGTCCTTGATGTTGACATTTTCTCGTATTTAATGTCTTGTAGCATTGCAGCATTGCAGCATATCTGAGGTACTCTTCCTGTCTTGTAGCATTGCAGCATTGCAGCATATTTGACATGTACCTAAGGTACTCTTCCTGTCAACTCTACATCCAGCATAGTCGGAGTCTGAGTAACCAATAAGCTTGAATCCACCTCCCTTTGGATACCATAAGCCAACTTCTTGGCATCCCTTCAAATATCTTAGCATTCTCTTAGCTGCAATCATATGGCTCTCCTTTGGTGCAGATTGAAATCTTGCACATACACCTACTGCAAAGGTGATGTCTGGCCTGCTTGCTGTTAAATAGAGCAATGATCCAATAAGTACTCTGTATCTTGTTTGATCTACAGCTTTACCATCTGCATCCATGTCCATCTTGACTGATGTATTCATTGGTATTTTCACAGAAGACTTATCTTCCATACCAAATTTCTTCATTAAATCTCTGGTGTACTTTGTTTGACTTATGAAGGTTCCATCCTTCAACTGTTTAACTTGAAGTCCTAAGAAGAATGTCAGCTCTCCCATCATGCTCATTTCAAATTTGCCTTGCATGAGGTTTGAGAACTTATCACACAACTCTTTGTTTGTGGATTCAAAAATGATATCATCCACATATATTTGAACAAGCAGTATACTCTCTCCATCTTGAATTCTGAAGAGTGTTCTGTCCACTTTGTCTTTGGTGAATCCATTGTCAGTCAGAAATTGAGACAATGTGCCATACCATGCTCTAGGTGCTTGTTTCAATCCATATAAAGCTTTCTTGAGCTTATACACCTTATCTCCAATGGTCTTCTGCTTAAAGCCTGGAGGTTGCTCAACATAGACTTCTTCTTCCAACAATCCATTTAAAAATGCACTTTTCACATCCATTTGATATACAATGAAGTTCTTGTGTGCAACATAAGCAAGAAACATCCTTATTGCTTCTAATCTAGCAACAGGAGCAAATGTTTCATCAAAATCTATTCCCTATTCTTGGCAATACCCTTTGGCTACCAATCTTGCTTTGTTTCTTACCATGGATCTTTCCTCATTCATCTTGTTTCTGAAAACCCATTTTGTTCCAATAACATTCTGATGGGTTGGTCTCTGCACCAATTCCCATACCTTGTTCCTTTCAAACTGATTCAGCTCTTCCTGCATGGCTTGAATCCCATGTGTGTCATCCAATGCTTGGGACACATCTTTTGGCTCTATTAGGGAAATAAAACAAGTGAACATTGCTTCTTGCTGAGCTCTTGATCTGGTTCTTACACCATCTCTCACATCTCCAATGACTAGCTCGTGGATGGTCTCTCATCCATCTCTCACATCAAAGTTGAAGTAAATCGGTGGGTTCGATCGTCTTGTTTTGTGTTGTCTTGAGCAACTCTTTCATCATCATTCATTGCAGATTTTCCATTGTCTTTGAGATTCAGCTATCTCATCTTCATCTTGGTTGATTACTCCTTCTTCAGCTTCAACATAAGGACTCTTCTACATAGTTGGCTGATTGAGCTTATCAGCTAACTCTTCAATGTCTTCTCTATTCGCATTGGGCTCATTAAAAACCACATGAATAGATTCTTCGGTGACCATAGTCCTCTTGTTCAATAATCTATAGGCTTTGCATTCAGCTGAGTATCCCAAAAAGATACCTTCATCGGCTTTAGCATCAAAAGTCTTTAGGTTGTCCTTGCCATTGTTGTGGATGAAGCATTTACACCAAATATTATGAAGTACCCAACATTTGGCTTTCTCCCTGTCCAGATTTCATAGGGAGTCTTTGTTAGCTGTCTATTTATCATGCATCTATTTTGAGTATAGCATGCGTTGTTGATGGCTTCAAAATCTTTTCAAAATCTTTAGGCAAATTCAGCTAACATAACATGGTCCTTGCAGTTTCCTTGAGAGTTCTGCATTCCTTCTTTCACCTACTCTATTCGATGTGGAGTTCTTGTGCAGATAACTCATGAGCAATACCATTTTCAACACAAGATCGCGTTATTATCCCATTGACAAACTCCCTCTATCGATCTTATTTTTATAATGGTTTGGCTCTTTTTATTTTGAACTCTTTTCATCAATCGAGGTAGTTTCGGAGGGTTTCGTTCTTTTTGCACATAAAGATTATCCATGTATATCTTGAATAATCATCCACCACCACTAAAGTGTATTTCTTTCCACTTATCTTTGGCTAGTTCAACAGACCAAATAAATCCATATATGCAAGATGTAATATCCTTGTTGAAGACGGACTAGACTTCTCTTTTAATAATGATTTGATCCGCTTTCCCATCCGGCATGCATCACAAACACTTTCCTTCTTCTTGTACATCGAGTCCGGCAATCCTTCCACAAGATGACTCCTTGCAAGCTTGTTGATTGTCTTGAAATTCGATGACTCATTTTCTAGTGCCACAAACCCAACTTGATTTGGCTGTGCTTTTGCTAATAGACAGGTGCTTGGTGTGGCAAAGAGACCCAAAGCACATACATGTTCTTCTCGTCCCGGATCCTTACAAAGACTATTTCATTTGATTCAGTATCTTTAATTTGGCACACTCCTATATTGAATCCAACATTGTAGCCCTTGTCACAGAGTTGGATGATGCTTAACAGGTTGAAGTTGAGGCCTTCAACATATGCAACATCTGTGATTTCTAATCCATTTTTCTTGATGGATCCAGGCTCTTATTTCCTGGAGCTTCATTTCCTCCAAATATGACTTTTGCGCCTCTAATCTCCTTGAATTTTTACAGATTTTTCTTGTTTCCTGTCATATGTCTAGAACAGCCACTATCCATGTACCATGTTCCTTGGCACTCAACTATTCCTTGAACCTGTAATCAAGGAAATATTTTTTTAGGTACCCATGCTTGTCTGGGTCCTGAGGGGTTAGTGCTATAAGATGATCCAACCAACCTATAGCCAAATGACTTGACTCTAAGAGGTTGTTGTAAGTCCAAGCGGCTACGATAATCTAGAGGGGGGGTGAATAGATTATCTCCATCTTTTCGATTATGCCCTCTTTTTTGAAACAAATAAGCTAAGACAATAATAAAGGTGCGGGAAGTAAACAACACGCGTCGATTTATAGAGGTTCCACTCACCTAGGGCCTAATCCTCTGCCACCCTAGTATATCTGGGATGGATTTCAAAAAGAACAAAGATTTTATTAATTACCAAAATTAATACAACATCACCTTGAAGAGCACCACACTCTTCTTTAACAACACCTTGGAGATTACCACAATCTCTCTTGAAGATTACCACAATCTTCCTTCAACGGCACCTTGTGAAGATCACCACAATCTTCAATCTTGAAGAACACCAAATTCCTCAAACACCTCAAGAGCACCACACTCTTGAAACTCCTATCACCTAGATCACCCAAGTGTATTCTTTCCACAAGAATACTCACAAGGATGTCTTGTGTTGAATGATGACCAAAATCAAGATTACAGCTCAATAATGAATAATACAATTTGAGTGCAAGTGTAATCAAGAAATAAAAAGCCTAGACCTCAAGATTGTGCAAGTGTAAGAACTTAGGCTTATTACAACAAGAGTGTAAAATATGAAAGCTTGGATAATTTGCAGATTTTTCTTATTGTTTTGATTCCTTGTTTGTTGTATCTTGTTTCTTCAAATCATCCTCTATTTATAGGAGAGTCTTCAAGATTGGATCTCCAACATAGGCTCATTCATCTTCACTTTTGTCTACAAAAAGAGGATCACAAGATGTAGAAATGTTGTACAAAATTCAAAAGCAAATCTTGATGATAAAAATTTCAAACGGCACAATTTTGTTGTCACAAAATTACATAGGGCGACCGGTTGCCCTGTATAAGATTTCGAACGTTTGAAAGAAATTATTGCTATCCAAGACAGGTTGCAGGGGGGTCCGACCGGTCAGGGGGTGGTGCGACCGGTCGGAGGGGGGTCTGACTGGTCGGCCCTACCCTTGATCGGTCGCCCTCCCTCATTTTTCAAGTTCAGTACGTTTTGTTTCATGTTTTCATCTCTTCAGGTACCGGTCGACCGTTTGCTCGACCGGTTGACCTCAAAATTGAAATGTTATCCGATTTTTGTCGAAAATAAACTATAAGAAATACTCTAAAAATTTAGTAAAAAAATTTTAAATCAATTGGGAGTATTTGGACAACTTTTATAAACATTATTTTGGTGTAAAAACCAATTAACACAAAATCATTAAAAGTGTTGTCCAATTTTTATCGAATAATAAACTCTAAGAAATACTCCAAAAATTGGTAAAAACATTTTAAATCATTTAGAAGTATTTGGACAACATTTATAAACATTGTTTTGGTATAAAAACTCATTTAAATAAAATCATCAAAAGTGTTGTCCAATTTTGTCGAAAATAAACTTGAATAAATACTTTGGAAAATTAGTAGAAACAATTTAAATCATTTAGGAGTATTTGGACAACATTTAAAAACATTGTTTTGGTATAAAAAACAAAGTCATCAAAATCATGATAAACCATTTATCAAACAATCTCCCCCTTTTTGATGATTATAAACCAAAATAATTTTATGAGGTCGATTTTGAAAACAAAACAATTTTACCAGTTTAAAAAGAACTATCCGTTATGAGCGACAACATTCCACGCAACATAAACACAAGGATGGGAGATATACAAAGCATTTAACCAAAAGCTCCTCCTATCAACATGCACAACAAGAGTAATGTAGAAGCAATCAACTAAAAGCTAAAAGCTCAACTTTTACGAATTGAGCTTAAGTATCAAGAGCTTATAAGCTCTTCCTGTCAACAAAACATCATTAGACATGAATATGAATCCATAATACATCATATATTCATATCAAAGTGCGCAACTAAACCGATGTATCGAGCTATTTGAACATTGAAGCTTATAAACCAAATAGGAGGGAAAAGTCAATCATATGACTTGTAGAAGCTTATGAAAACTCATTTGATTTGCAAAACATGATCTCTATAAATGTATAAGACTTTTGAAATCAAGAGAATCATGTAGGTGATGAATTTTTCATTGAAGCGTTTTATCGAACACTTGGCGGGCGTCAAAAATTGAAGAAGATATATATAGCCCTTGTAAATGTAATCAAGCCAAGTTTTTCATCACCAAAAGCAATTTTACAAATATAATCCAACAACAATCATTATTCACAACACAATTATGCAAGAATTCCAACAACAAATCAATACATAAGCATTTTCTCAAGGGTTCCACCCAATTGTGATAAGGGAGTAGAATTCTTACCGTTTAATCGGTGAGGATGAGTAACAATGATGATAAACGAACAAGATAGTCCCCACAATATATAATTTATGCAACAAAACTCATTTGAAGTGAAATGTGTGTGAAATTTGCAAAGGGGACAAAATATAGAAGAAAAATGCCAAAATGGTTAAGTCTGGAAACAGAAAGCATTTTAAGCCAAAATCTTGCTATGGGCGACCGGTTGGAGGCTAGGGCGACCGGTCGGAGGCTTGGGCGATCGGTTGGCCTTAGCCCAGTCAGCCCACTGTCCGTTTAGATTTTGCAAAATCCAAAGTTTGAACCAAAAATCCGATTTTTCGCCCCTAAGTTTTAAAAACGTGCAAAATGCAAACGTAGACCTCATTCAATATACATTATGTCTTAATTAAGCTCAAAATGAGGTAAAAGACTCGGCGGTAAATAAACAAATGTCCGCGAGTTATCTTTGAGACGGAATTAAACACATCTCAAATTTTCGTTTTTAGAAACGTAATCCCTTAGAAAAAAGATATCGAATCTCAATATGTTTAGTTCGATTATGACAAACCATATTTTAAGATATTTTAATCACCAGACTTGTTATCCCGAAAAGAATATGAACGTTTTAAAACCTTGGATAAACAAGCTATAAGAAGAAGTGTCTTTCAAATATTTGAAAATTTCTTTTTAACGGCACTTTAATGAGATTCGTTGGGATAGTTTTGAAGTCGAGCATATTGACAAGGCATAGAACATGTCGAGTCTAAAAGATTAATAAACGAAGATAAACATACCTCGAATTTGATTGTTAACCAATATTCATTTCTCAACTTTTGTTTATCTTGATATTGTTGCCATAGGAATAGAGATTGTTCTTCCTTCTTCAATACCTAACTTCTTCAAAGGTTTTTGTGTATACTTTGATTGTGAAATATAACCACCTTCTTGGCATTGTTTAACTTGAAGTCCAAGGAAGAAATTATGCTCATCTCAAGTTCACCTTGCATCAACTTAAAAAAAGTCTTGCACAAAAATTCATTAGTAGCACCAAATCAACTCAAATTTGCACTAATAAGCAATCTTGACCTTTTTTCAAAAACCAAGAGAGTAGTATCAACTTTACCTCTTGTAAAATAATTTTGCAAAAGAAAATAACTAAGTCTGTCATACCATATACGGGGTGCACGTTTTAAACCAAACAAGGCCTTTTATAAAAATCATTTGGCCTAGAAAAATTTTCAAACCCTGGTTGTTTTGCATAGACTTCTTCTTGAATAAAACCATTAAGAAAAGTGGATTTAACAACCATTTGGTAAAGCTTGAAATTTTCTTAAAGCAAGAATATGTAAGTAGAATGCGAAGGGCTTCAAAAACATGCTACGGATGCAAATGTTTCATCAAAATCAATTACATTCTTCTTGTCATTACCTTTGAGCTATTAACCTCCCCTTGGTCATCAAACTTGTTCCAAAGTATCAAATAATTTATGCAAAATCTTAACAAGATATCTTTGCACAAGAGCATAGTAATATTGAATAATAGAGATACAATAACAAGTAACACATACTATGCTTTCAAACAAATCATCAAGAGTTTCATAAAACATGTAAGTTCAAATAAGCTTATAGAAAGCTATATAAGATCTCTTTTGAAATTTGAAAAATTCAAGAGCATATAGTTGAAACCTCATTTAAAAGAAGCATTTGAACAATAGTTTTGACAAGAATGAATATGAGCAATCAAATGCATAATTTTGAGATAAGGATGAAAATCAAATGTTTTTATCAAAACAAATTATAATCCTCTATAAAACTCGGATAAAACAAGCTTTATCGAATAGTGCCTTTCAACAATCGAAAAAAATCCTTTTAATAGCACTTGTATAAAATACTTTGAAATATCTTGAAAAATAAGCACATAGGCATATGGCAAAAATTATATATCGAGTCTAAGAGAAAAATAACAATGGTGAGCGTACCTCGATATCTTAATCATTTCTTGATGGATTATGAAAAGATAGCCAATGAATAAGAGATATAAATCCTACACAATTCTTAAACAAGTTTTGCACAAAACAACATGATACAAGTATAGGATAAAAACAATATGCGTCACAAGTATGATTATGCCATAAGCATCCATAGGAGATTATAAAACTTTAGTCTAAGTAAATGCACAAGACTTTTAAAAACATCATGCAAGGTCTCCTTTTCAAAAGATCTTAAAAACACAAATATTTATTGAAGACCTTGATTTTAAAAAAAATATTTGAAAACTTATTTGACAATTAATGCACAAATAAAAACATGCAAAATAAAATGCATATTTAAATAGGGAGATACGGTTTACCAATTACGCCATTTCCATGGGTTGTGTCTTTCCCATTGTTGATTATATCTTCCCCTTTGAAAATCATCTTGTTGATGATAGCTCCTCCAATTGCTCCATTTCCAAGGATTATGTCCTTCCCATTGTTGATAATGTCTTTCTCTTGGAAATTCATTGTGGTGATGTCTTCTCCTTTGATTAAATGAGACGGTCATTTGATGTCTTCTTGGCGGCATAAATTTTCCTTAATTATTATTCCGCCGGGTACCTAATACGACACTGTTTTGTGGTACCCTCAAGTGTTTGGGTCCTTTAGGATTAGCTTTGAGACTTTAAGGTCTCCAACAATAATTAGAACTATTTCTAGCCCGACAAATATTTGCCGTATGACCCTTTTTACCATAATAAAAACAAGTAGTAATTCTAGGAGCATAATGACCAACATGCATAAAGACTTGATCCTTTTTCTTATGATTAACAACATTTGACTTATGATCTAGTCCTTTATCACAATTATGAATATCAACAATATTGGATATTTTATTGGTACTCAAGTTGAATTTTGATAAATCCTTTTTCATGCAATTAATATCCTCAACAAGAGTACTATTTTCTTTTTCAAGGTTTCTAACCTTGTCAAGTGTGGTGGTGTGAGCACATGATAGTGATTCATAGGAAGTAAATAAACTATCCTTATCATTTTTCAAAACATTGAATTCCTTTTTCAAATTTTTGTATTTAACAAGCAAGCTTTGGAATTCATTTGGAAGTTCATCATAATCATTAAGCAAATCACTATAATCATTTTGTAATCCATTATCACAAGAAATAGAAGGTTTAGAACTTACCTCGTTTTCTTCGAAGCCCATAAGACAACATTCATATTCATCATTGTTGGAGGTTGTAGGAAGCTCATATCATGTTGTTGGGTTTGAAGTTGTACCCATTTGAGAAGTAGATGCTTTTGAGTGGCTCCTTTCATTTGCATATACTTCTTCTAATTTTCTCCATACTTCATGTGCCGATTTAATTCCTACAATATGATCATTTTCCAAAATGGTAAGTGAACAATACAAAATATTAAGAGCTTTACCATTTAAGGAGATGATTTTCTTCTCTTCATCATTGAGCTCCTTGAGGACTTTGGAGGTGTGTGGTGTATCTTTTATCAGAATAGATTCTCCATTGACGACCGTGTTCCAAATATCGAACCCGCAACCTTGTAGATAGCATTCCATTATTTCTTTCCAAAATGTACAATTTTTGGAATCAAATAGTGGTGGCGTGGTGGTGGAGGCGCCGGTAAGGTAGACTTCATTCGTAGCCGGTGATCGTTCCTCTTTACTCGCGATGTGGAACAAGCTTGCCAACGAGTTTGGCTTTGTTACCACTTGTAAGTCCAAACGGCTACGATAATCTAGAGGGGGGTGAATAGATTATCTCCATCTTTTCGATTATGCCCTCTTTTATGAAACAAATAAGCTAAGACAATAATAAAGGTGCAGGAAGTAAAAAACACGCGTCGATTTATAGAGGTTCAACCCACCTAGGGCCTAATCCTCTACCACCCCAGTATATCCGGGATGAATTTCAAAAAGAAAAAAGATTTTATTAATTACCAAAATTAATACAACATCACCTTACAACATCACCTTGAAGAGCACCACACTCTTCTTTAACAATACCTTGGAGATTACCACAATCTTCCTTCAACGGCACCTTGTGAAGATCACCACAATCTTCAATCTTGAAGAACACCAAATTCTTCAAACACCTCAAGCGCACCACACTCTTGAAACTCCTATTACCTAGATCACCCAAGTGTATTCTTTCCACAAGAATACTCACAAGGATGTTTTGTGTTGAATGATGACCAAAATCAAGATTACAGCTCAATAATGAATAATACAATTTGAGTGCAAGTGTAATCAAGAAATAAAAAGCCTAGACCTCAAGATTGTGCAAGTGCAAGAACTTAGGCTTATTACAACAATAGTGTAAAATATGAAAGCTTGGAGAATTTGCAGATTTTTCTTGTTGTTTTGATTGCTTGTTTGTTGTATCTTGTTTCTTCAAATCATCCTCTATTTATAGGAGAGTCTTCAAGATTGGATCTCTACCATAGGCTCCTTCATCTTCACTTTTGTCTACGAAAAGAGGATCAAAAGATATAAAAATATTGTACAAAAATCAAAAGCAAATCTTGCTGATAAGAATTTCAAACGGCATAATTTTGCTATCACAAAATTAAATAGGGCTACCGGTTGCCCTGTATAAGATTTCGAACGTTTGAAGGAAATTAGTGCGATCCAGGACAGGTTGCAGGGAGGGTCCGACCGGTCAGGGGGGTGCGACCGGTCGGAGGGGGTCCGACCGGTCGGTCCTACCCTTGACCGGTCGCCCTCCCTCATTTTTCAAGCTCAGTACGTTATGTTTCGTGTTTTCATCCCTTCAGGTACCGGTCGGCTGTTTGCTCGACCGGTTGACCTCAAAATTGAAATGTTGTCCGATTTTTGTCGAAAATAAACTACAAGAAATACTCCAAAAATTGGTAAAAACATTTTAAATCATTTAGGAGTATTTGGACAACATTTATAAACATTGTTTTGGTATAAAAACTCATTTAAACAAAATCATCAAAAGTGTTGTCCAATTTTGTCGAAAATAAACTTGAAGAAATACTCCGGAAAATTAGTAGAAACAATTTAAATCATTTAGGAGTATTTGGACAACATTTAAAAATATGGTTTTGGTATAAAAAAATAAAGTCATCAAAATCATGATAAAACTATTTATCAAACAGTTGCCATCTATCTGTGCCATAATCATAACTCACTTTGGCAAACTGTGTTAGGAATTTTATTGTTTAGATTTTGATGAATGCCATGTAAAACTTAGAATAGAAAGTTGGCGCCCCAATTCTTGCAAAATGTATTGTAACAATTAGAGTGGCCAAGTGAAGTTAAGTCGGCTACGCCTTAACATGCAAGAAGACAATCAAGACCTGAAGGAAGACTTCACTGCGAGACACCTGAGTATGGCAAAGAAGAGTAGACAGAACTCTATCGAAAAGCGGTGAGATGCTTGAGTGGAGCATCGGTCAAGTCAACTCAAGAAAAGCCAAGTCTCAAGTTGAAGTGATGAAGAGTCATCCAATGATTGGAAGTCGACTCTAAGTCACCTGGGGAAAGCAAGGAAATGCAAATCAAGTCGAGATAATCAGAAAAGAACCGTTCGCGAGTAAATCAAGAGATTTACTTAAACAAGTAATATCTCCATACCACCTTTCTTGGAGTGCTCGAGTCCCAAGGCGTGCAAAAGGAATGAACCAATAGGAAGCACTACACCGTGTCGTAACTCAAAAGGTGAAAGAACAATTCATACGAGGAAATGGCAATTCCAAGGATCGCAAGCCAACGATCGCAAAGTGACTTTCAAAAATAAGCCTATCTCTTCAACGGGCAAATTTTTGAAAGTTCACTATAAAAGGCCGAGGAGTTTGTTTGAGATAGATGGATGACACACATATGAGATAAACAAGCATATTAGAAAAATGAAACATTCTCAATCCTCAAGCCTACATTACGAAGTACATCAATCCAACACTCACCGTGAAGGAAAGAGAACTTCAATCAGTTGAAGAGGAAAATATCTGAAAACAAGGGGTCTACATTCCGGGAAGGATTGTAGAAAGGTTCAAGGTCGAACCAAGTCTTAAGCTTTTGGAGGGCTTCGTGATCAAATCCAAAAAGCTTGAGCAAATGAGTCAGAGTAACAAGGCAAAACCGCCCGTGAAGAAGCCGAGTCGCACGAGAAGCCACGGTGAGTGATCAAGGCGTCTCAGATCGAGTCCCTAAGGATCAAGTCGGCCGTTGTGATCAAGACTTGTATCCGGACATGCTACCACTTTGTAAACCGATCATTACTTAGTGGATTCCTCCAGGAGTTGGAGAAGAGAGGAGTAGAAGAATTACCTCATCTTCGAACCTCTATAAAAACTTTATCGTGTCATTTACATTTCAAAGATTTAAATTCCTACACTTTTAATCGCTTATATCTCACGATAAATTTGCTATCCATTTGATAAAATTATAAGTACTAAATCAAGCTCTAAAATCTTGCTTAATCAAACTTAAGGGTGTTAAGTCTTCCAATGAAAAATAAAACCACAAGTTGAGTTAAATTATAGTCAACAGTGAGTTACTCCATCAATCACTCGGTCACCAGTTTGAGAGATTAACTCATGAGTGACTAATTCGATCGTCCATCAAGGACACTGTTTGTGTAGAATCAACTCGTAGATTTAAAAGGACTAAATCGAAAATTTGGTAAGGTTTATTCAACCCCCTTCTAAACCTTACACTTACACCCCTTGGGACCTACAAGTGGTATCGGAGCGGTTGGTTCATTGAACCCTCCGCACCGGTTATCGAACTAGATCTCCAAACTTTTCAAAGTCCGCTTTAGTACTTAAATTTTCAAAACTCTTTTTATCATTAAAAGTCATTATCATGGAAGCAAATTTGACACGCATCCCTATGTTCACTATTGAAGAATTTGATGATTGAAAATTCGTGATGCAGTGCTCATCTATCAAAGATTACATGATGAGATGTGGATAGTGATAGAAGATGGGCCTCTCGCAAATATTAAAGGTGAACACAAATTGCACGAAGAGTTGGTGAAGGAGAAGAAGATGCTACTCCCTGCACAGTCATGGTTGAAAAACCAAGAATCGAGTGGACAAATGATGAGAGAAAAAGATACAACTGACAATGTAGCCAAGGACATCCTTTACAAAACCTTCGACAAAGCCATGTTCAATAAAGTCAAATCTTGCAAAACAAACTAAGGAAATGGGACAAGTTGACATTGATTTGTGAAGGCTCGAGCAAATCAAAGAAAACAAATTATCGGATCGACAAAGATTTGAAAACTTCAAAATGATCTCGGGAGAAAACCTGGATCAACCGGATGCTCGGTTTACGTAAATCACAAATGAGTGTCTACACTTGGAAAGGAATATACATGAATGAAATGTGTATGAAGATCCTAAAAAGTCTTCAAATTGAATGGGAAATGAAGGTCATGGCACCGAGACATTCCATGGACCTATCAAAGACATCCAACCATGAACTATTCTCGACCTCAAAGCCTAAGAGTTTGAGCCGAGAAGAAAAGACCAGGAAGAGACAGATGTACCCAAAACAAACGCTCTAATTGTTAAAGATGGGAAGAGAGCCGAGGTCAAAGAAGTCATCGACCCGGTAAGAAATAGCCCCGATGGTTAAAAGATTCAACAAGTTCTTTAATAAGAACTACAAGAAAGGAAAGGGTGAATCTTCCGAAGACACACCTCCCTCCAAATCAAGGGAAGACAGGCCAACCAAGAGAACAGATCGTCAAAAAGTTGAGTATCAAAGGGCCGACAACTCAAGAATGGAAAGAGTCGATCAAAAGGTCAATATCTATGTTGAACCGCAGACAACCAGGTCACTATGCCATTGATCGCTCATATCCCGTAGTCGTCACAAAGACAGAGGATGAAGAAGAAAGAAAGGTCTTGAGAGAAAGAAGACAAGAAAAGAAAAAGGCAATGATGGCCGCAGAGACTGCAGAGACAACCAAGTCAAGAGAGACAACCGATTCTGCAGAGCAATGAAGCCGACTACTCAAGTGAATCAAGAAGAAGCCCCGATCCGCCTGATGGCCAAAGAACAAGATCAAGAAGATGAGGTACGTCTAACTCAACAAGCTCGTACACTAGTGATAGTGATCGTGACACACACACTTCATCACCTACATCGATCTTTATGATTCATTAGGCAAAATGATGAAAGATTTTGAACACATTAAATCCTCACACACACTATTGAATGAGGAAAACAGCCTACTCAAAAGTCAAAACTCAAAGTCGACTAAGGAGCCGAGTACTCTAAGTCAAATAGTCGTTGAAAATGAAAGTTTAAAGGTCGAAAATGCTAAATTAGTAGCAGTAAATTGTCGCTATAGAAAAGAGGAGAATGACCTCAAGAATGTTATTGCCTCATTCACTAAGGCATCTAAATCATTGGATGATCTTATTATGAGTCAAAGGGGATGTGGAGACAAGACAGCTTAGATTTAATTCTCTATGCCATGTCAAACCTCAAGAGTAATTTTGGAAAAAGGATCTTCAAGTCATGAAGAGTCCGAAAAATCCAAAACTCTAAATGTTGCACACACATTCACTCCAAAGCACAATACTAAGCAAACCGGCCTTGGTTACAAAGGAAAAGGAAAACACCCGATTGAGAGTGCCGAAAGGACGGTGAGAAGAGATTCAATTTGAGTCCTCAAAGAAACTCCAAACAAAAATACTCAGTAAAGATGAAGCGAGCTACCAAACATCCCGTAAAACCCATAAAAGAAATACATATGATGGGAATGGTAGAAAATATCCAAGCCAAGCCGATTGGAATATTGTAAATCACAAGACAGACTTATGGAATATAAGCCCAGGATGGCAAAGGCCTAGAACTCAAAGAAAGGCCATTCCAAAAGTATAAGAGCTTTCATCAAAGACACATATGCACCTAGGCACTACACGCAAAAACACCACAATTACCCAAGGAAGGCAATTGCTAAAACACATATGCAGCATACGGACAAAAGAGACAATTTGTATGAACCTAGAATTCCCAAGCAATTTGCCAGGATTAATTATGATTATGGCATCGATAGATGGAAACCCCTTAGAGTCAAATCATTTGGCTATAAAGTTGGTTGGATCATCTTACAATTCTAACCCTCAGACCTGGACAAGTATGGGTACCTAAAACTTAATTTCCTTGATTGCGGGTTCAAGGAATGTGAGTGCCAAGGAACCTGGTACATGGATAGTGGTCGCATTCAAGACATATGACAGAAATAAGAGAAATCTGTCAAAATTCAAGGAAGTCAAAGGAGCAAAAGTCATATTTGGAGGAAATGAAGCTCCCTGGTGAAATAAGAGGCATTGGATCCATCAAGAGGAATGGATTAGAAATCACGGATGTTGCATATGTTGAAGGACTCAACTTCAACTTACCGAGTATCGATCGACTCTGTGATAAGGGCTACAATGTTGATTTAACATGGGTATGTGCCAAATCAAAGATATTGAATCAAATGAAGTGGTATCGCAAGGATGTAGACAGAAAAATATGTATGTAGTGGATTGGTCAACATCAACTCCCAAAGACTTGTCTACTAGCAAAGAGCACAATTTGAATCAAAGTTGGTCAGTGGCACAAAAGTCGAGTCACCGAATTTCAAAACAATTAACAAGCTAGCAAGAAGTCATCTTGTAGAAGGACTTCCGGACTCAAGATACAAGAAGGAGAGTATATGTGATGCATGTCGGAAGGGAAAACAAATCAAGTCGTCATTCAAAGAAAAGACATGCCCATCCTCAACAAGAATATTGATCCGCTTCATATGGATCTATTTGGCCCAAAGTGGAACCAGCCAACATAAGTGGAAAGAAATACACCTTGGTGGTAGTAGATGACTACTCAAGATATACATGGACAATATTCATGTGTAAGAAGAAAGAAACTCTACAAAACTACCACAATCGATGAAAAGGATTCAAAATGAGAAGAGTCAAACCATTATAAAAATAAGATCGGATAGAGGAACCGAGTTTGTCAATGGAATAATAACTCAAGATTGTATTGAGAATGGTATTGGTCATGAATCACAGAAGCAAAGGACTCCACGTGAGAATGGAGTTGCGAAAGAAGGAAAGTAACTATCAAAGAAGCAAAGGACCATGTTAGTCAAGCAGGTTACCAAAAAGATTTTGGGTGAAACAATCAACACAAAGCTTGCTACACCCAAAACAGATGTATGATAAAAGACAAATTGACAAAGACTCCCTATGAAACTGGATCGAAGAAAACCAAATGTTTCATATTTCGTAATATTTGGATGTAAATGCTTCATTCACAACAATGGCAAAGACAACCTAAAGGCTTTTGATGCTAAAGTCGATGAAGGTATCTTCAGATACTGGTGAAAGCAAAGCCTACTGAATACTCAACAAAAGAACTATGGTTACGAAGAATCCATTCATGTAGTATTCGATGAGCAAAATGTAAATGGAGAAGACATTGAAGAGTCAATTTGATAAGTCAATCATTCAACCATACGTAAGAGTCCCTATCTTCAAGTTCAAGCCGGAATTATCAATTCGAAGAAGATGAGATAGTGAATCTCAAAAACAATTTGGAAAATTTGCAGCCTAAGTAATTACGAGAGAGTCGACCACAAAGAACACAACCGCAAGTCGATCAATCCAGCCTAACTCACTCCAACTCGATGTAAGATGGCCGAGAGACCATCCACCTTAACTTGTCATTGGAGATATAAGAAAAGGTGTCAAGACAAGATCCGAACTCAACAAGAAGCAATGTTCACATGCTTCATCTCGCAAATAGAGCCAAAAGATGTGTCACAAGCATTGGATGACACACATTGATTCAAGCTATGCAAGAAGAGTCAATCGGTTTGAAAGGAACAAAGTGTGGGAATTAGTGCAAAGACCCATACATCAAAATGTTATTGGCACCAAATGGGTATTTAGAAATAAAATGAACGAGGAAGGCTGTGGGTAAGAAACAAAGCAAGATTGGTAGCCAAAGGATATTGCCAAGAAGAAGGGATAGATTTTGATGAAACATTTGCTCGTAGCAAGATTGGAAGCTATAAGGATGTTTCTTGCCTATGCACTCACAAGAATTTCATTGTATATCAAATGGATGTAAAAAGTGCATTCCTAAATGGTTTATTGGAAGAAGAAGTGTATGTTGAACAACCTCCAGGATTTGAGTAGAAGACTCTTGGAGACAAGGTATACAAACTCAAGAAAGCCCCGTATGGATTGAAACAGCACCTGAGAGCATGGTATGATACCTGTCACAATTCTTAATCGAAAATGGATTCACAAAAGGAAAAGTAGATAAAACACTTTTAATTCAAGACAAGAAGAGTATAACGCTTGTTCAAATATATGTGGATGACATCATTTTTGGATCCACTAACAAAGAGTGTGTGAAAATTTTCAAACCTCATGCAAAGTAAATTTGAAATGAGCATGATGGGAGAGCCGACATTCTTCCTTGACTTCAAGTGAAACAACAAGGATGGAACCTTCATAAGTCAAACAAAATATACCGTAGAGATTTAATGAAGAAGTTTGGTATGGAGGAGAAGTCTTCAGTAAAAATACCAATGAACACATCACCAAAATGGACATGGATGCGGATGGCAAGCTCTGTAGATCAAACAAGATACATAGCACTTATGGATCATTGCTCTATCTCACACGGCTAGCGGGCGTGCCGACATCACTTTTTTTGTAGGTGTATGTGCAAGATTTCAATCGCTCCAAAAGAGAGCCATATGACAAACAGCCTAAGAGAATATCGAGATACTTGAAAGGAAGCCAAGAAGAGGCCTATGGTATCCAAAGGAAGGTGGATTCAAGCTAATTGGCTATTTGATTCGACTATTGAATGCAGAGTGGACAGTGAAAGAGCACTTCAGTGCACATGTCAAATGCTAGGAAACAGACTAATTTCCTGGTTTAGCAAGAAGCAAAACTCAATAGCCACCTCTACAAATTGGCGAATACATAGTGCCGGGCAGTGTTGTGCCCAAGTCCTATGGATGAGACAAAGAAATGAGAGATTATGAAGTTGAAGAAAAAGAAATTCCAATCATGTGTGATAACACAAGTGCAATTGCAATCACTCAAAATCCTCGTGTTGCACTCAAGAACAAAACATATTGATGTCGATATCACTTCATAAGAGATCATGTTGAAAAGAAGGACATCATCCTGGAATATATCTCAACCGATAAACAACTAGCCGACATCTTCACAAAACCATTATGTGAGTCAAGATTTGAAGAACTCAAGCATGAGTTGGGGCTAATTGAGTGAGAAATGACACTGACAAATCAAAGAAGAGAAATGAAAGAAAAGGGGAGAAAAAGAGTTAAAAACAAATCACCAAGAATCACCAGATCGAAAGATGACTACACCGAAGTCGGTGATAGTGAGTCGCTAAGAGAACTGTGAGAAGTAGAGTTAAATCGCCCTAAGAGATAAGTGAATGACTTATGAGCAAAGTGACAAAAACGTAGTCGTTTTGACTAAGCGGGAATGTTTTAAGGAATACGTCAAAGATAATGATGATGTGTACAGACATAAAGCCGCACACCAAGCTTATGATTGGATATAAATCTTGCCGCATTAAATACGAGACATGAAATGCTCAATAGGCGTGCGAAATCCAAGCCGTTGATTTCGATCACAATTCAAAAACCGCCTGCACGTCCTTTCATAAACCATATTTAAACCATTTTCGTCTGTTTCTCTCTCACACTTCTAAAAACTGTTCATCTCTTTCTCTCAAAAGGCAAAGGCAAAATACTCTCGAAACCCTATCAACCTTCAAATCAATTTTCGAGTTTTTCCTTGATATAATCCCGAGAAATGGCACCAACTTATGACTTTACCAAGTTAGGAAAGCAAATCCACACCGGTTCGACGGTGGATTTCGACGGAATGGTGAAGCAGGGGTCCGATGACACCCTAGTGAAGAAAATCGCTGAGAAGTTGGAAACGTCCAGGACTAAAACCGCTTTCTAACGCTAGAATATCCGATGACCTATGTGGAGGAGGTCGCACACCCTACGTGAATGCCGAGATTCACGATGAAGGAATCAAGTCATCTGTTCATGGGAAGCGGTGACTATCACCGCCAATGATTTGGTGAATATTGCTCACTACCAGTGAAGGAGCATCCGAGATTAAAGAGGTGATGTGAACCTGGCCGACGATGGAAAGAAATAGCCAAGTCCGACTTTTGATAAAATAATATACACAAACAAAACAAGAGATCGCTGGCAAGGAGGATTATCACAAATTGTTGGACATAGTTGCCAAATGTATCGACATCAAATTTGGGGCTTTGACCAATCGTCAAAGGCAAAACTGATTGTGATGGCTGCAATCATCGAAGAAAAGAAGATAAATGGGCTGAGTTTGTCTCACAGCAGACTCTCGCTTAACGTGGGGAACAAGTCCTTCAAAGAAGATGGCACATTTGGAGGATCCGGGATATGGCCTGGTGATTGGCTTATTGGAGGTGAAAGGAGTCCTCTTAGGCATGTGAAGGCTTTCCATGTTAACAAGAGAATGTTCGAGCTAACCTCCGGGCGCTCGAAGCGAGCTTACGCCAAGAGAGCGACACTGAGTGAGGGGGAATCGGTGACCAAGAAGATACACCGCTTCCTCTCCAGCCAAAGAAGAAAGTCGCCTCGCCTGCTATAAGAAGAAGATCACGCCCTGCAAAGAAAGAAAACCAAACATGCCCCGCCCCCGCAAAGAGTCACCGCCCACAGCCGTGTCTCCTCCCCTGCAGCAGCGGTCGAGAAGGACTCACAAATACCTTCTCCGATCGTCAAAAGGAGGAGAATCGACAAGCCAAGACGGCCGCCTCCTCGTAAACAAACACCAAGACGGCCCCAGCCGCCCCAAGACTCGAGAGGACACCGTCTCGAACCGTAAATCCCCTGGTACAAACTAGGAGACGAAGAAGACTTGTCAAGCAGTCCGAACAAGAGAAACCAGTTGAGTCGGTTACTCGGCTAGCACAAATACGGAGACTACCGGAGAAGTAGAGTCTCCAGATGTAGTTGATGAAATAGCCAAGTCTGTTTGAAGGCGATCAACAGAGGCAACTCAAGACACAACTGTAGCTCACACACTGAAGCACAAGAAGAACATGCCAGAGCGGATAGTGATGTAATGATCCTATCTCCACCTTACCGGACATCCAAAATCGTCTGCGTGAGTGGAGGAAATGGAAGTTGAGTAAGTCAAGGAACAGTTCCAACGGCCCGAGTTCATAGAAGAAGAAGAGGAATCGCTAAATTTCCTGGATTAACTATCTGTGCTCCCGACTCACGGATGAAGACAACGCACGTAAATCCCGCAGATCTACAAGGACAAGGAGAGAGAAAAACAAGTGAAGAAGCCGAAGCACGTGAGAAGGCAAGCATCCGCCCTATCTCCCGGCACCACGAACACACACATCCTCTCCTTGATGTCTTCCGATGGTGACGAGGAACCGGAGAATGCCGCACGGAGAAGAGTTACAAATGCAAAGAAGCATTGCACGAATCAAGAATCCTTCACGAGCAAAGATTAATGGAGGGACCAGGAGAGTCCTCCGAACACACCTGAAATCGATCCAATGGGAGTGGTTCAAACCAAATAGCCATCGTTGTTCTTCGCTACCACTTCCCCACTCACTCGAAGAAGGATAAGGAGAGATGGCGATGAAACTCGGATAGTGGGGACCCCAATCGAGCCAACCCCTATTGAAGGTGTGCTACCACCGCCCCAACTGAGCGAGCAATCAATCGAAATAGCCGGGAGCTTGGAGACGAGTGACCCCTATTCAAGTCACTCGGTGGTGCGCCCGGTGAGGGGGAACTCCTCCACCTGCAGCAAAGGTCGGAGGATGTGCAGATGACTCCACAAAGAATGTAGGAGGCGAAGTAGAGAAAATTCAAACACAAGAAGAAGAACAAAGAAGTTGCCATCAACGAAGCTCGACATTGAGACTGCCTCCGAGGTGCCAACTCGCTCTGGAAGGTAATGACGCGCTGATGCAGTCGAGGCACTTGAGGAAGAATGTACTCGGGAGTTAACACTGGCGATGAAAGTGCAATCCATGGGGTTGAGACTCCAATGGATGCCATCAGAAGACCCTAAGACACCTGACATCGTTGTCGAAAGGGAGGACAATGCCTCGCAGCAGAGAGACGAGGCCGGAGGAAATGAAGGCCCACGGGAGGTTGAGACTTCCCGGGGTAAAGCAGCTGGAAGTAGAGAACATCCCTCCCGCTATAATCGACCCATCCGAGAAGGAGATCAGCGCACTTCATGATTCCCAGGACAACCCGATGTCACTTTTCCGGGATCGGAAGGCGAAGAAGAAGCGAGTCATCCCCATGACAAATCCAAAAGACTCACTGCGGATGTTCCAAGCACGAGCAAGTCTCGATCCCAAGACTACTCGTCAAACCTTTAATTTTGATGATGAGCCACCAATGGAAATCTCATCATCGTCCGATGACGCTCGATAAGGCCGAGGACGATCCATCGAAATGGAGAAATCACCGAGACCAACGGGCGTTAAGATAATGAGGCTCAAGAAGCGGGTCCACTTCACAAAGAACCCAGTGAACAAGAGACCACCGCACAGCTCCTCAAGTGCCGCAGCAGATCGATTCCCAAAAGAACTTCACGCGCACCGCTCATCATCGAACAGATCCGGTTGGCGGTGATGAATCTTTTGTAGAATCTTTCCTTTCTCACCGGAGATACGAGTAACTCCACGAAGAGTCGAAACGAACAAGCACGCTATTACAAACCAGCCTCCTGTTCTTCCATCGACACCATCGTTCAAATTGATTATGACTTCGATCTTTGTATGGCCATCACCGCAAAGAAGAATCACCAAGTTCGAGAAGTGTTCAAGGCACTCTTTCCGAGGTTGAAAGGATGGAGAGGCATCAGGCCTCTTTGGACATGCGATCGACAACATAGATGCCACCCTTACGGTGATTTAAGAAGCATAACTTGATTCGGATAAGGGAATGGTGGCAACAAAGAAAGAAACAATGCGTGTGGAAATGGTGAGATACTTCGACAATTGTTCAACAAGTCTTCGTGGTGTGGAGAGTCGAAAATACCGATGCAAAGACGGCCGAGAGAACACATTGAGCATATGCATGAAGCTCACACCGCCGAGATCAAGCCGCTGCGTGAGCAAAATACAAATGATCTACTGACGTTTGGAAGAACACATGACAAGAAAATTCAGCCTTCTCATATTTGAGATGAAGCCGATTTCAGTGAGAATCCAACGCTACTCGATCTCGACCAATTCCGTGGCCGCATACAACGCAGCAGACTTGAAGCAGTAACTCAACCATCAAGACTCGACTTCATGCTTGCCAAAGATGTTCCCTCGGGGTTCCTCTATCCTTTGATGATGCCAAAAAGGGGGAAGAGGAATACCTTAAAGCAAAGAAAATCAAGCCGAAAAGAAAGGAGCGGTGAGAAGGGAAAATCACCGAGGAAGTCTTGAAACGAGAAGAAAGGAAAGCTTGTTGAGGGGGAAGGATCAACAGATGTGACATTGATGATTGCACAAACCCCCAACAAGGTCCTCATCACGGTGACATTATAAGCAAAGAAACTCCTCGTGACTCGCCACTCCAACACTCTTTGTATCTATGGCCGAAAAGAGAAAATCAATTGAAGCGGGGATGAAGGAAGTGGAAGGAAGAATGGATGCCAGGGTGATGAACATCTTGAAAGAACACGGAGGCATTCTAGTAGACAGAGACACCTATGCCATCTCGATGTCGGGACAGAGCCACGATCGGTCGATGAATTTAAAACGCCGAGTCCGAGGGATACTTTGCAAATATGTCTATGGCTCAAGCTTGGGACTGTCGGGAAAAGGGTCTCACATTATGTGAAGAAGCCGACAGCAAAGCAGACAACCGGCGATCACTCTGCTTTGGTCACTCCGCCGGTCACTCACCGAAATTTGGAAAGAAGACCCCTGGCTCCAAGATACGCCTGAGGTAGAGAAGAAGCGAGAGTGGAGGAAGAAGCAGGACCCAGGCCTCGCCCAAGAATATTGAATACGTAGATCCAGGGGAAGAAAGGAGGGATCTCTTGGCCGGGCTTGACCAAGTGGCAAATTTGAAAGTGGCTAAAACCAACGCCGAGTATGCAAAAAGAATAGAAGAAGAAAACAAGAGACAAACTCGGCTATGGCAGAGAGACAGGAAAGAATAAGAAAAGATGAAGCTGCCAGAAAGCATATGAGAAGAAAAAGAAGGCGGTGACGACGAGAAAAAGAGAAGAGAAAGAAGATCTTTGAACAAGATGAAAGAAGGAGACAAATGAAGGAGATGAAGTGTTTTTTAACCCTTCGTGTATTTTATTATGTAAATACATATAATGTAAGTCTTTCCGTAATAAAGGCATAAATTCTTTATTTTTTTTTGTGAAGACAAATATGTGCTCTGATACACCTTGAAAACAGTTGTGTAAAAGAACATGAATGATATGATCAATAAATAGATCTATTCTCGTACATACATTCTATGTCAATACACTATCCGTATGTATTTTTCTTGTTTGCATTCTTGAATGATTTAAGTTTTGGCATCATAAAAAGGGGGAAATTGTTAGGAATTTTATTGTTTAGATTTTGATGAATGCCATGTAAAACTTAGAATAGAAAGTTGGCGCCCAATTCTTGTCTGTGAAATGTATTGTAACAATTAGAGCCGCAAGTGAGTTAAGTCGGCTACGCCTTAACATGCAAGAAGACAATCAAGACTGAAGGAAGACTTGCCGCGAGACAGTTTGAGTATGGCAAAGAAGAGTAGACAGAACTCTATCGAAAAGCGGTGAGATGCGGTGAGTGGAGCATCGTCAAGTCAACTCAAGAAAAGCCAAGTCTCAAGTTGAAGTGACAGAAGAGTCATCCATGATTGGAAGTCGACTCTAAGTCACCTGGGGAAAGCAAGGAAATGCAGTCAAGTCGAGATAATCAGTAAAAGAACCGTTGCATTTAAATCAAGAGATTTACTTAAACAAGTAATATCTCCATACCACCTTTCTTGGAGTGCTGCTCACAAGCGTGCAAAAGGAATGAACCAATGGGAAGCACTACACCGTGTCGAACTCGAAAAGGTGAAAGAACAATTCATACGAGGAAATGGCAATTCCAAGGACTGCAAGCCAACGACTGCAAAGTGACTTTCAAAAATAAGCCTATCTCTTCAACGGGCAAATTTTTGAAAGTTCACTATAAAAGGCTGAGGAGTTTGTTTGAGATAGATGGATGACACACATATGAGATAAACAAGCATATTAGAAAAACTGAAACATTCTCAATCCTCAAGCCTACATTACGAAGTACATCAATCCAACACTCACTGTGAAGGAAAGAGAACTTCAATCAGTTGAAGAGGAAAATATCGAAAACAAGGGGTCTACATTCCGGAAGGATTGTAGAAAGGTTCAAGCGTGAACCAAGTCTTAAGCTTTTGGAGGGCTTCGTGATCAAATCCAAAAGCTTGAGCAAGTGAGTCAGAGTAACAAGGCAAGCTGCCCTGTGAAGTTTTCGAGTCGTATGAGAAGCCAGTGAGTGATCAAGGCATCTCCAGATCGAGTCCCTAAGGATCAAGTTTGTTGTGATCAAGACTTGTATCCGGACTGTTACCACTTTGTAAACCGATCATTACTTAGTGGATTCTCGCAGGAGTTGGAGAAGAGAGGAGTAGAAAAATTACCCCATCTTCGAACCTCTATAAAAACTTTCTTTGTGTCATTTACATTTCAAAGATTTAAATTCTCGCACTTTTAATCGCTTATATCTCACGATAAATTTGCTATCCATTTGATAAAATTATAAGTACTAAATCAAGCTCTAAAATCTTGCTTAATCAAACTTAAGGGTGTTAAGTCTTCCGCTGAAAATAAAACCACAAGTTGAGTTAAATTATAGTCAACAACTGGTTACTCCATCAACAACTCACCAGTCTGTTGAGAGATTAACTCTCTTGAGTGACTAATTCGGATTGTCCATCAAGGACACAGTGTGTAGAATCAACTCTGTAGATTTAAAAGGACTAAATCGAAAATTTGGTAAGGTTTATTCAACCCCCCTTCTAAACCTTACACTTACACCCTTGGGACCTACAAACCGCTTTGGGGCTTTAGGTTCATACAACTGTCTCTTTTGTCTCGTATGTTTGTGTGTGTGTGTTTTAGCAATTACCTTCTTTGGGTAGTAGTGATATTTCTGACTGTAGTGCCTGGGTGCATATGTGTGCTGATGATAGCTCTTTTGCCTTTAGAATGACCTTTGATGAGTTCTAGGTCTTTGCCATTTAGGTTTGTATTCCATAGGTCTTTGCTGATATTTTACATTATTCCAATCAACTTGGCTTGGGTAGTTTCTACCATTCCCATCATATGTGTTTCTTTGATAAAACTTCTGGGGTTTTTGGTAGCTCTGTTTATTCTACACAGAGTACTTCCTATTTGGAGTTTGCTGAGGAACTCTACTGGATTTCTTCTCAGCTGTCCTCTCAGCATACTTAACTGGCTGTTTTTCTTTTCCTTTATATCCAAGGCCAGGTTTTTTGTGATTGTGCTTTGGAGTGAATGTGGGTGCAGTATTTGGTGTCTTGGATTTTTGAGATGCTTCATTACTTGAAGATCATTTTTCCAAAATCACTCTAGGAGCTTGACTGTGCACAAAGGAATTGAATCCTATGCCTGTCTTATTTCCACACTCTTTTTGGATAATAATAAGGTCATCCAATGATTTAGATGCCTTTGTAAATGATGCAATCACATTTTTGAGATCATTTTCCTCTTTTCTATAGCACTATCTCTCGCTATTAGTTTAGCATTTTTCGCCTTCAGACTCTTTGTTCTCATCGGCTATGTGACTCTTTACTCACCTCCTTAGTAAATTTGTGAGTTTGGCATTTGAGTTGGTTGTTTTCCTCATTTAATAGTGTGTGTGAGGATTTAATTTGCTCAACGTCTTTCATCATTTTGCCTAATGAATCATAAAGATCAGTGGGGGATGAAGTGTGTGTGTCACAATCACTATCACTAGAATCTGAGTGAGATGAGTTAGAGTGTACCTCATCTTCTTGGTCGAGGTTGATCTTGTTCTTTAGCCATTAGACGGATCATTGCCTCTTCTTCGTAATCACTTGAGTAGTCACTTCACTACTTTCTCGAGTCTCGCCGCTTCTTTAGACTTAATCGTCTCAGCAGATCTTAGCAGCCAACAGACTTTTTATTTTCATGTCTTCTTTCTCTGAAGACTTTTCTTTCTTTTTCATTCCTGTATTTATTGACTACTAGATATGGACAGTCAATAGCGAAATGTCCTGGTTGTCTGCAGTTCCAACACAGGTTCTCATCTCTTTGATCATTTCTTTCGATCCTTGAATTATCTCTACGATATTCAACTTTTGATGCTCACTATCTTGGGTGGCCTATCTTCCCTTGACTTAGAGGGAGCTGAATGTCTCCTGGAAGATTTACCCTTGTTTCTTTTATAGTTCTTGTTGAAGAACTTGTTGAATCTTTTAACCATCAGGGCAATCTCCTCCTGGTCAATGGCTTCCTTGACCTCAGCTCTCTTCCCATCCTTAACTACAAGTGCAGCTGTTTTGGGTACAACTATCTCCTCTTGATCTTTTCTTCTCAGCTCAAACTCATAGGCTTTGAGGTCTGAGAATAGCTCATGATTGGTTGTTGTTGTGAGGTTCATTGAATATCTCAGGGCCATGACCTTCATTTCCCATTCAGCTGGGAGACTTCTCAGAATCTTCATACACATTTCCTTCTGTGTTTATTCTTTCCCAAGTGTCAATAGTTTTTCAGTGAATCTAGCATCCAGCTGATCCAAAGTTTCACCTATAAGCATTTTAAAATTTTTAAATTTCTGTACAGCAATAGACAATTTGTTTTCTTTAATTTGCTCAGACCCTTCACAAATTAAAGTTAATTTATCCCAGATTTGTTTTGCGGTTTGGCAAGATTTGACTTTGTTGAACATTGCTTTGTCCAAGGTTTTGTAAAGTATGTCCCTGGCTACATTGTCCAAGTGTATCTTTTTTCTGCCCTCGTTTGTCCACTCGGTCCTTGATTTCTCAATCATGCTGGTCTTGCCTCAAAGAAGAACTTCTTCTCCTTGGATGCATTTGCTCTTCAGACGGGTGTGTTCACTTTTCATTTGCAGTGGCCCATCCTCTATCACTATCCACATTTCATCATGTAGAGCAGATAAATGAGACTGCATACGAATTTTCCGGTCATCAAATTCCTCAATAGTGAACATGGGAATGCGTGTCAAATTTGCTTCCATGATAATAACAAAAAAAAATTTGAAAGAGCAAGTGTTAAAAGTTTCTTTGAAAGATTGGAGATCTAGTTCAGTAATCAGTGCGGAAAGCTCAATGAACTAACCGTTTTCATAACACTTGTAGGTCCCATGGGGTGTAAGTAAGGTTTACAAGGGGGGGTTGAATAAACCTTACCAACTTTTCGATTTTAGTCCTTTTAAAATTATTACAGAGTTAATACACAGCTAAGTCCTTGAGGGACAGTTAAGTTAGTTAATCAGCAGAGTTAGCCACTCAACAGACTCGATAGAGTTGTTGATAGAATAACTCAGTTGTTTAGTCTAAACCTTAACTTGGATGTGATAAGTTTTTCAGCGGAAGACTTAATACCCTTGAATTTGATTTAACTTTGTTATAACACTTGATTTTAGCACTTAGTGATTTATCGGTTGGATAGCAAATATGTGTGCAGGAATGTAAATATGCTAAAATGTAAATGACACAAGTAAATTTTATAGAGGTTCGAAGATGGGCTAATTCTTATATTCCTCTCTTCTCCAACTCCTGGAGGAATCCACTAAGTAGTGATCAGTTTACAAAGTGGTTATCAATCTAGAGACAAGCCTTGATCAGGCAGTTGACTTGCTCCTTGGACACAGTCTAGAGTCCGACTCATCTTCTTCACAGGGTTGTTGCCTTGCTACTTCAGCTCACTTTCTCAAGCTTCTTGGATTTGATCACGAAGCCCTCCAATAACTTGAGATTGGTTCGACCTTGAACCTTTCTACGATCCTCCTTGGAAAGTAGACCTCTTTTTGATTCTTCAAAAGTTTTCTGTTCAACAGTTTGAAGTTGTCTTTCCTTCACAGCTTGGTGTTGGATTGATTTCCTTCGAGATTTAGGCTTGAGGATTTTGCTTGAATAACTTGAGAATATTTTGCAGGTTACAGTTTGAATATTGCTTGCTCGTTCGTGGTTCAGGTAACCTTTTCTCAATGAAATTCCTCACCTTTTATAGTGAAAAAAATTTGCCCGTTGAAGAGATAGGTTGATTTTCAAAAGTCACTTGTGTTTGTTGGCTTGTCTTGTTGCAGTCCTTGATGTTGACATTTCCTCGTATTTAATGTCTTGCAAAGATTGCAACAGATTCGACATTTGGTGCAATGCTTCCCATTGGTTTGTGCCTTTTGCACACAATGGAACTAACACTCTATCTCGACAACTTTAACAAAGTTACTATTCGAGTAACATTCTTGACTTTCATCAACGGATCTCGTTCAGTTGTCTTGACTTGACTGCAGTCTTTTATTCCCCAGGTGACTTTGAGTTAGCTTCCAATCAATGGATGACTCATCTATCACTTCAACTTGAGACTTGGTTTCTTGAGTTGACTTGACTGACTCTTCACACAGCTATTTCACAGCTGATACGCCTTCAGTCGAGCTCTTCACATTTCTTCCTTGCCATACTCAGCTGCTTTACAGCGGAGTCTTCACTTTAGTCTTCAGTTGACTTCTTGTGTATCCATGCATAGCTGACTTGACTCAGCTCATTCAACCCTATCTATTATAATACAAATTACAAGGAAAATTGGGTGCCAACTTTCTAGTTTAAGTTTGACATGGCATTCATCAAAATCTAAACAATAAATTTCCCAACAGATGTCATATAATTAGTATGTTCTAAGTTCTTTTCATCGACTGAAATTGTGGTTGTGTATGGTTCGATTGAGAATGTAATTTCTTTTAATTTTCTTGTTAATGGTTGGGATTACTAAAGCCCACAATCTGATTAAAAATAAGAGCAACTTAAAAAAACTTCAATTAAAGATGTCATTTAAATAGTATGCTTTAAGTTCTTTTCATCATTTGTAATTGTGGTTGTATTATGATTCGACCGAGAATTCAATTTATTTTAATTTTCTCGTTAATGGTTGGGATTACAATTAATTTATTATGTAATATTCCGTTAAAATTAAATTAGCCCTTAAAGAAGTTGTAAATATACATATATATAATTTTTAATTACACAGAACGAGGCTAAATAACAATTAAATACACAAAAGTCAAGAAATGTATATTTACACAAAGTCTGAAAAAGAAAATAGAAGTATTTATGTAAATTACATAGCAAGCGAATACTTATTCTTGTATTCGTTAGATAAAATGACTAGTTCAAGCACTTTTCTTGGTGTGCAGAATTGGAATTTTAAAAAGAATTATCAATTTTTTCGTCTTAACTTATTTTTCTTCACATAGCAATGCTAGTAATTATTTTCTTTCTCTTAACTTATCTTTCCTTTCGTGGTCACATTGTTTCGTCTCTTCTTGAAGGCAGAAGCGATGTTTCTATTATTAATTTTTTAAATCCAATTGTTGAGATTGTTGAAGTCCTCAATGGATGGACTTAAAACATATATTCACAAAAAGGTGGCATTAGTTCACAGTCACATATATGTCGACATAGTGACAAAATAATGCAAGATGTTTTATTTATTTTGTTTCAACAAAATTGTCTATATTTTAAAATTATAAATTTTCTATTTAGATTTGTCTTTTATAAATACCTTATTCAATATGTACATTGGAAGAAAAATAATATTAAGAGATTTTATTTTTTGAATTGTAATATACAAATATAAAGAGATTTTCTAATAAACAATCCAAATATTAAAAATAGTTTTTACACCATTGAAAATAATAGCTTTGTATGGTTATTTTTAGAGTGATGTGAGTGGAATAAGACAGAAGAAATTTATTTCGAACAAGGCAGATGATATATTTGGTTCTAACTTGCATATAAGAAAAACAAAATTATTGGTTTTATGATTTAAAGCTAAAATGAAAAGAAGTATTTCAAAAAACTAAACATGACCATTTGAGGTACTTCAATGAAATATTAATCAATGTTAGTGATTATTGAAATTAATTACAACATGAAAAACCTTGAGTGATATACTTGAATCAACACTTTATTGTACGTTCTGTTGATGTGTTTTGTTGATGTTCTTTTTGCATTCTTACGGTCAAAATTTAAAGGAAAATATCCGTTCACATTATTTGGGTTTTTAGTTGTTATATTTAGAAATATTTCAACTATTCATTAAAATAACACTAAAAAACAATTCTCAAATTTTATGTCCCTTCAGCATACTTTACTGGTATAATTCTCAGAAGAACAGGAGATAATTCTCAGAATTTCATAACTATTTATTTTATTTTTGTTTTCTACCCATATTGTACTTACTCCCGTCTTACCCAAGAATTATATGGCTTGAAAATTTTCCAAATAGCAAAACTAATAATGGCACTGCAATAAAGAAAATAGCAAGGTTTTCGATCTTAACAGACATGTTGACATGGGCATTTTCATCACTCGTTTCCACAACCAACTTTTCATTTTCTGATTTCATCGTTGCAGATTTGGGGAAATCCCCATCCTTCCTTGGTATTCCCTTTTGTGTCTCCTTAACCATTTTCTTGTCAACAGAGCAGAACCTTCAATGTTAACCATTGAAGAAGGAAAAGCTCATAAACAATAATATTAGATGTTAAATGGAGAACCGAGCAGCAACCTTGAAATTGTAGGAGGAGGGTTAACTCAATTTTAGATACAAAAATGGGTTATTTAGAAATTGAAAGTGGGAAGAAAGATTATTTTTCTTTGTAGGATGAGGGGAATATTTAGACTGAGAAATATAAGAGAGCTTTTGGTGAAAGAATGTTTGCTTCTATTAATTTTTCTCAAATTTGACTTGGTACAAAATGAACAACACACCCCTATTCATACTAAGAAAACTTCTTAAACAAAGGTTACAATTTATTTGATCTAATGGCTATTATTCATCTACTAAAATAGTTCTCCAAAATATCTACATTTCTAGAAGTTTCTACAAACTTATTTTCAAATAATATCTAAGATATTTTCATTAGACATTTCTACATATATACTAGTACGGTGCATGTGCGTTGCACATGAACCATATTATTTTACTAATTTTATTAAAAGTTTAACATCTATATATATATTATTTAATTAAGTTTTATTATGTTATATTATAATGAATAGAAATTTTCAAGATTAACATAGTGAAGGCATTGTGGGTTTAAAAACTCATGCCAGAGAATTTACAATCTGATATTCCTAGAATATTCTAAATCTGATTAAGAATAAGAGCAACTTATAGAAGGAACTTCAATTAAAGATGTAATATATTTAGTATGTTCTAAGTTCTTTTTCATCGATAGTAACTGTGGTTGTATGATGATTCGATTGAGAACTAAAAGTCTAAATGGCTAAAGTTAGCGAACTCAATTTTCTAATTTTCCATATGTCATATTATTATTATGTTCTAAATTCTTTTCATTGATTGTAACTGCGGATAAGAAGCTTAAATAGAGGGTACCTTTTTAAAAATATATTTTCCTCTTCTCTTTTTATTAAGATCATGTATGCTCTTGCAATTGTTTTCTTTATGTTGTGATGTGTTCTTATTATCTTTCCTTTGAAATTATATTTCCCTCTTCTCTATATTGTGTGCTCTTGAAATTGTTTTACGTATATTGGGATGTGTTCTTATTTTCTTTAAAATTATATTTTTTCTCTTCTTTTTTTATCAAGATCATGTGTGCTCTGCGATTTTTTTCCCTATGTTGTGATGGGTTCTTCTTTTCTTTCAAGACCTAGTTGAGTTTTTAAAATTGGAGCAGGTATGTTGATTAATAATATCCATATCATAGCATGGACATAATGGGAGATATTAGAAAAAATTAATAATCACATTGTGAGACCCCAAAATTTTGATTAATCAAATTGTAATAGTCCGAATATTGTATCGTGTGATTAAACATCACAATTTGATATTAATAAAATATAGTTTAATTTCTTTTATTCTTAGTATTTTATTAATGTATTTAATCTCCCTAACTTACTAATTGCTAATTTTAACTACCCCTAAATGATATATTACTAAATTAACTTATATTATATGGATTAGTTAACTAATTATAAGAATAGTAGAACAAGTCATTTCTTTTCCTTTTGTCTTCTTCCTCTTGTCATTTTCTCCTTGTCTTATTCACTTCAATGCAAGCTTCCAAAACCAATGTACCCTTTTATCTAACCAAGGCAAGCATGCCTCTAAACTAACTTCCAAGATAAGAAAAATGATGATGCTTAGGAGTATTGAAGGGTGGGGAACTGCCATAGTGGTGGAAAAAAGGAGACTTGTGTCTTTTTTGCACTTACACTACAAACACTTACAAGCCTCATAAAACAACAAACACTCTCTCCCTCTCATACACTAGGGCTGATTTTAGCAACAAAAAAAAGGAGACCAAATTCTTCAAGAACATAGGCTTGGTAGTAGTCTTCAAACACTAAGGAGTTAAGGTAAAGACTTAACCCAATATTTTCCTTACTATTTCTTCTTCTTTTTTTTTTTTTTTCCATTTTCCATCATTTTGACACCTCAAAATCGCCACTTAGGGGCTGTTATTAGAGCCTTGAGGGATCGTGAGGAAGCTTGGGAAGGCTAGAAGCTATCTAAGACCGTCTTTACCAAAAAAGCTCTAGAAGAGGTGGGTGATTTTTTTCCTAAACTCATTTTTTTTGCATAAAATAAATAGCATGAGATATGTGTTTATCTTATATATATAAATGTCTGAAAATTTTTCAGTTTTATTAAAAAAAAAAATTTCGAAAAAAAAAATAATTAATAAAAAAAATAATACATTAAATTATGTGTATATGAACTTATGATAAAAGGCCATTTTGCATAGGAAAAATAGCTTATGTATGCTATTAAGCTTTAGTTTGACATGAATGTATGTGATTTATTTTATTATATTTCTGAAAATTTTTAGTCTTTTAATATTTCTGCAAATTTCGAAATTTATATAATTGTGTGTTGGAAATATGATATAAAGTGCTTTTATGTTTAGAAAATAGATTTTATATCTTTTATATTTGTATATCTTCAAGATGAATGAAATATATGAAAATATGTATTTTAATGACAAGTTAATATTCTGGACCCATACATTTGTGAATAAAATTGTGTTTGGGCCACTTTTGCAATTACGGCAAAATATAGGGCCAAAAATGATAAAAACTAAAACCTGTGAAACCTCACTGAAAAATCCGAAAATTGGTACTAAAATTACTTTAATATAAATAAAAATAATAATTGAACCCTCCGGTCAAACAAACGTGAATATGCGAATTTTAGACACTTAAATGGAATTTTCCAACCTTTAAGGGGTTAAACTGTAAATTTCAAAAAATCTGGAAAGTTACTGTTCTGAGAAATTTATGAAATTACTTTAATTAGTATTCTGGACCTTTGGTCCAAATTCACGAAAAACGGGCTTGAAACGAGCCCTTAACAATAAAAATTACCTTTGGGGTTAAAAATGGAATTTTCAGAAAATCGGTACTAAACCTGGAAATTTTTGAAAATTGTTTTTAACCTACATACTTACTACCTCAAAAATATTATTAGACTTGGAATCTCGTTAAAACCTTTTCCGGTTTAAGAGATATCAATTTTTAAAAGTATCGGGTCAAAATAATAAATTTGGGAAAAAATGGGGCTGACCTGCAATTTTCGAAAATTTGACCCCGAGACCCAGAAAATATGATTCCTTAGAATAATTAGAAAAATTAGGGACTGACCTTGCCCTTTTCCGAATCCGGGATCACAACTTATGAAATTTTTAAAACCCGGCATAAATTTTTCTATTTAATTAAAATATTTTATTTTAAAATAGAAATTTACCAAGGTCATAAGAATTATTTTATCTTCTAAAATTCAGTTTATTTATAAAACATTAAATATTTTATTTAATTAATTAATTTTATTTATTTATGAATTATTATCCGAATATTATTGGGGATTTTCATAACGACTAATTGTCATGATAATAAGGCGACTACCTCGTCGCATAATCTGAACCTTATTAAGAACTTCTACATAATACACTGAATCAAGAATAGAACCGGCTAGATTACCCTCCGATATCTATGACGTGTCAATGTCTGACTGATTGAATATCGGACGCGGCGAGTCTATGAACACGCTCGGCCCCATCGACTAATCGACCAAGGTTGGCGTCACACTTTCCGTGCGCAACCATCTGATACGAATTAACGGTTTTGTGGAATGGATAAGTCGCGTATGGGATGGGTAGCTTGGCTACAGTCTCATACCGGCCTCCATCGTCCAACTCCCAACCTCGAGCCGGACAGGAGAGTCTGGCGGGTGATTGGGTCGTAGGATTTTGGGTATAATCATGATTATGACGTTCTCCGAGCTTAGCTGGCTCCACTGTGGAGACGTCGTGCCAACGGGATAGCGGCTTCAACCCTATCGGACGGGAGGGATAAGGTGTACTATTTGGGAGATGATGTTTGATCGACACTTCTCTGCCGTATAAGGCGTCTGGGTTGGCGTCACACTTTCGTGCGCAACCAACCGATATGAATTGACGGATCGACTAGGTTGGCGCCACACTTTCGCGGCGCAACCAATCGATCTCAATTGATTGACGACCGATGCTAAATAATATTAATAAAAATATTAAGTATATGAAAATGTCATCGCACATTTCTTGCATCAAAACTCATGAAATGATTTTCCGCATAAAATATAAGCCCCACTTGCACACACACCTACCACACCCATCGAGAATTTTTGTCTCACTCCCGCTTATTTTTCCCAACTGGAGGATGAGACCTTCAGGAAGAGGAAGGCGGAGAAGACTTTGATGCTACCGACTAATCATATATTACCGGACCTTGAGTCAATGAATTTTATTTATGTTATTTTGATGAACGAACAATTGTGAATTTTGTAATAGCGGGCGTAGGACCCGTAGAACTATTTGAACAATGATGTACCTTTATTATTTCCGCGACATTTGGACTTAGATTATTTGACTTTATGTATGATTTGGGATTTTTTTACGTTATGATCGAATTACTTTTGTGAATGAATAATTGGTTTACTTCGGGCTGGCTTAAGTAAACCGGCCTAAGTTCATTTGACTGTGTCACGGCTCCGAGTTGGGGCGTGACACACATAAATTTCAAGCCAAGGATGAAACTAATTGTTGGATTACTAAATCACAATCTGAGTAAGAATAAGAGCAACCTAAGAAAGGAAATTCAATTAAAGATGTCATTAGTATGTTGCAAGTTCTTTTCATCGATTGTACCTATGGATAAGAAGCTTAAGTGGAGAGTTGCTTTTTTGAAATTATATTTCCCTCATCTTTTTATCGAGACCATGTGTACTCTTGCAATTGTTTTTCCTATGTTGTGATGGATTCTTTTTTTCTTTCAAGACCTAGTGTAGTTGTATGTTCTTCATTTAATTTATGTTATACAATTGTTTTCCCTATGCTATGATGGGTTCTTCTTTTCTTTCAAGACCTAGTAGAGTTGTAAGTTCTTTTTTTTTTTTAGCTTTTTTTTAGACATAAAAGGATTATACAGTAACAATTTTCTTGCTTCAACCTTTGTTTTCTGTTTCAATTAGTTTCAACCTTTGTTTTTCATTTCAATTGTTTTTTGGGTATACTTATATTTTTTTATATCCATACCAATAACAATATTTTCTATTGTTACAATGGACAAACGATTATGTTGGCTAGCTACGAAATATGTCACATTTTCATTTGTTTTGGCTTTTCTACTATCCACTAGAAAAAAAAATTGGTTCAAAGTTAAAGGAGAAAATCCCCAATGACCTGGTTAGGTTTGATTTGACATTCATAAGTATTATTCTCTAGACATGTTTCTTCGCCATTATGACCATCTTCCCTACATATTACTATGTAAAACCACGACGGTGGGTAAGATGATTACTAGACACTATTTTCATCTTTATGGGGATCGGACTAGCTACCCTTCTCGAAAATGACACTCGGTCTTTGTCTATTACTTTTTTATTTTGTTTGTGGTTGATGGAGGTGGCCAATGTTTAGTGTCCTTCAGGAGCGTGATAGCTGCCGGAGTCAAGAGAGTTATACACTAGAGAAAGAATTTAAAGATAACTTCGTTATAATCCGATATTTTTGCTACCAAGTTCAAGTTCTCAAATAAATTAACGAGATATAATTTGTGGTGAGGGAACATCACATGTACAACCAGTACCACGCAAGAATGATGAGGATGCAACTGTAATTGGTGGAGATGGACCAGTAAAGAAAAAAGATATCCAGAATTTGGAAGACACTGTTTTGGTATTTTTTGTCTAAGCATTTTGTTCTTGGTCCTGATTGTCAAGTTTTATGTTTTTGGGGTCGATGGTCATAAGAACTATATATGGGTTGCTAGTTATAGAATTTTATCTAGTTTCAAGTAGCAAAATAGTTGGTAAAATGAATTTTCTATAATTCTTATAATAAGAAACTTTGAGGAATTGTTAATAGTTTCTAGCATGTATAACTTTATCTTCGAAGTTCAAGATAATCATGTTATGTAACATTTGTGCTGAAAATAGTTGGCTAAACTAATTTTTATTCTCATGAATGTTTACACATACTAATAAGCCAGTTAATCGGGACGGTGTGAATAGATTTCGAATATTTTCAGCAAATTTTACTTTGGGGTTCAAGATAGTCACCCAAAATCAATTTTGTGCATAAAAAGTAATAATGCATCAAATGCATTTTGATCTTAATAAAATTGACACATATTGATAAAAGTAGAACAATAAGTATGAAAATGAATTTCACGTGCAAGACCTAGTAGAGTTGTAAGTTCTTTTTTTTTTAACATTCCGTTAGACATACAATGATTATATAGTAACATTCTTCTTGTTTAAACCTTTGTTTTCTGTTTCAATTAGTTATCAACATTTGTTTTCTTTTTCAATTATTTTTTTGGGTATCCTTATTTTTTGTGTATCCTTACCAATAACAATATTTTTTCAACACAACGATTGTAGTGGCTAGCTGCTACATATATGACACTTTCATTTATGTTGGGTGTTGGCTTTTGTACTATCCACAGAAAATAAAATTGGGTCAAAGTTAACGGAGAAATCTCCAATGACTTGATCAGGTTTGATTTGACATTCATAAGTATCATTCTCTAGGCATGTGTCTTAGCCGTTATGACCAACATCCCTACTTGTTACCATTTAAAACCATGTGTTGGTTCCAAGGGGTGTGAGTGTAAGGTTTAGAAGGGGGGGTTGAATAAACTTTACCAACTTTTCGATTTAGTCCTTTTAAGACGTTCAGAGTTAATACTTCACAGCTAAGTCCTTGATGGACAGCTAAGTTAGTTGATCAATAGAGTTAGCCACTCAAGACTTGACTTGAGTCGATTTGTTGATAGAATAACTCAAATTGTTTTGACTAAAGCTTAACTCGACTGTGAAATGTTTTCAGCGGAAGACTTAACACCCTTGAATCTTGGTTTAAGTTTGTTTTAATACTTGATTATAGCACTTTGTTAATTATCAAATGGACATCAAATTTATCAGCAGATATAAAAATAATATGCAGTATTTAAAGTGCTGAAATACAAATGACACAATAAATTTTATAGAGGTTCGAAGATGGGGTAATTCTTCTACTCCTCTCTTCTCCAACTCCTGGAGGAATCCACTAAGTAATGATCAATGTACAAAGTGATTATCAGTCCAGATACAAGTCTTGATCACACAGATGAGTTGATCCTTTGGGACTCAGTCTGGAGATGCCTTGGTCACACAGCTGGCTTCTCGTACGACTCAGCTTCTTCACAGGGCAGCCGCCTTGCTACTACAGCCCACTTGCTCAAGCTTCTTGGATTTGATCACGAAGCCCTCCAAAAACTTGAGACTGGTTCGACCTTGAACCTTTCTACAATCCTTTGTGGAATGTAGACCCCTTGATTCTTCAAATATTTCCTCTTCAACTGATTGAAGTTGTCTTTCCTTCACAGATGAGTGTTGGATTGATTTCCTTGGTAATGTAGGCTTGAGGATTGAGCTTAAATGACTTGAGAATATTTCAGGTTACATATATTGCTTTCTTGCTTGTAATAGTTTTCTCAAGTAATCAAGGTAACCTTTTCTCAAGGTGATTCCTCAACCTTTTATAGTGTTCTTTTGAAAATTTGCCCGTTGAAGAGATAGGTTAATTTTCAAAAGACACTTCTGATCGTTGGCTTGTCTTGTTGCAAATACTTGGAATTGACATTTCCTCGTATTGAATGAGTCTTGACTTTTCGTAGTTCTCGACCACAGGTGCGGTGCTTTCCATTGGTTTATTCCTTTTGCACGTTTCGGGATGAACACTTTAAGAAAGGCGAGATGGGAGTATTACTTGTTTAAGTAATTTTCTTAACTTCAGGCAACGGATCTCTTTCGATTGTCTCGACTGACCGCATTTCCTTGATTCACCGGATGACTTCGAGTCGCCTTCCAATCATGGATGACTCATCTCGTCACATCAACTTGAGACTTGGCTATCTTGAGTTGACTTGACCGACACTTTACTCACCGCACCTTTAGTCGAGTTCTGTCTTTTTCTTCCTTGCTACACTCACCGCCTCGCAATGAGTCTTCCTTCTAGTCTCCAGTTGACTTCTTGCATGTTCAGGCATAGCTGACTGTATTCAGCTCGACCAGCCCTATCTATTACAATGCAAATTACAAGGAAAATGGGGTGCCAACTTTCTATTCTAAGTTTTACATGGCATTCATCAAAATCTAAAAATTAATTTCCCAACAATTTCCCCCTTTTTGATGATGCCAAAACTTAAAACACGCATTCAACAATTAAATAGCAAAGATACGTACAGACAATGTAGAATCACAGAATGTATGCGTAGAATCAATATTTTATTGATCATAACATTCTTGTTCTTTACATAGTTGTTTACAAAGTGTATCAGAGCTTAATTAGAGCTTAAGGTAATCATGTTATTCTATGTCTACGCAAGTATAGGAATTATACAATTTTATTCAATGTACAGAAGTCTTACATACAAATGCATTTACATAGTAAAATACATGAAGGGGTGGACAGCAACACTTCATCTCATTCGCCGCTCCTTCTTTCCTCATCACCAGATTCTTCTCGATCTTTTTCTCTTCTTCTCTTCTTCACCGCTTTCTTTTTCTCATATGCTTTTCGGGCATCTTCATCTCTTCTTTTTCTTTCTTGTCTTTCTTCCCACAAACCGTGAGTTTGTCTTCTATTTTCTTCTTCGATTCTCTTTACATACTCATCATTGTTCTTGCCACTTGCGGGTTGGCTACTTCGTCGAATCCCCCCCCAATAGATCCCTCCTTTCTTACCCGGATCTATATATTCAATGTTTTTGGGCAGAGGTCTAGGTCTCAAACCTCTACCTCCTCCATCGCTTCTTCATCGCTCCGGGCGTGTATTTATCTTGGGGCCTTCTTTTTCCGGTGAGTGAGTGACCAGCAGAGGCAGAGTGAGTCTGCTGCTGTCACCGCCTTTCACACATAGCTTGAGGCCTTTTTCCCAATACAAATCTCAGGCTTGGGCCATGGACATATTTGCGAAGTAACCCGGATGCGAGCATCTTGAATTCATCAACGGATCTTGGCCTTTCCGGCATCGAAATGGCATCGTGTCTCTTCGCACGGAATGCCTCCATATTGTTTTAGTATATCCATCACTCGGGCATCCATCTTTCCTACCACCTCCTTCATCCATGCTTCTACTATTTTTGCTTTTCACCATGGGCAGTGCTGGAGTGTTGGAGGCAGAAGTCATCGGGAGTTTTCGATGATATCACGGTATGACAAGTCTTTGTTGGGGGTTTTAGCAATCATCGGGGTCATATCTTTCGAACCTTCCCCTCAACAGATTTTCCTTATTTTCTCTTCTTAGTTCTTTGCGTCTTCTTCTTCTCGCCTTCCTAACCTTTCAACGCCTTTAGGTATTCCTCTTCCCCTTTTGGCATCATCAAAGGAGAGAGGAACCCCCGAAACAAGCTAGCAATCATGAAGTCTAAGCGGTGATATTTGAGTTATGCTTCAATCTGCGGAGTATGTTGCACGGAATTCGGAGCGGTGGCATTGGATTCATTTGCCACTACTTCATTTCAGCCATGAGGAGGAGGTCAATTTCTTCTCCATGTTCTCTTCTACGCGCGAAGCTCTTTCTTATGAAGTTCACGTGTTTGCATCTCTGTGTTGTGAGATTCATGCATTCGATCGATGTTTTCTTGCATTCTTCTCTTCATATCAGCATTCTCATCCCGCCAGACTAGCAATTTATTGAACAATGTTCTGAAGTATCGAACTTGTTCTACGCGCATTATCTGCTGTTGTTCCAGAGAAAAGGGAAACGATTCTTCAAACGGATCATCACGGGCAACGGGAGTCTACTCAATGGTAACTTGTGCTCGTGATGTTCCGGTGGAGTCGATCCTCTGCAGCTTGGGAGCTGATTGAGTTGACTGTTTGTTGTGGTCCTGTTGTCGGTTGGCCGAGCCTCACTGTCTCAATGACTTCATCGGTCTCAGTTGGTTTGTCCATATCAGTTGACTGGTCCTCGCCCGTATCAGTAGCGCCATCGGACGATGATGAGATTTACATGGGTGGCTCATCATCAAAAGTAAAAGTTTGGCGAGTGGCCTTAAGATCGGACTTACTCGTACTTGGGAGAACATCCTCAGATGAGTCTTTTGGATCGGCAATGGGGGATGACTCAGCTTCGTCTTCACCTTCGGATCCCGAAAGGTTACATCGGGATTGTCTTGGGAATCGTGAAGAGCACTTATCTCCTTTTCAGATGGATCAATGATAGTAGGAGGGATGTTCTATGATTCCGTCTCTTTACCCCGTGAAGTCTCAACCTCCCATTGGCCTTCACTACCTCCTGCAATCTCAATCATAGGCGAGGCCTTGGACAATCCCTTCGGCGCATTCAACCGCTTGCGCTTTAAGGTCTTCGGAGGTGGCATCCACTGGAGTCTCAACTCCATGGATTGCACTTTCATCGCCCAGAGTGTTAACTCCCAGGGCATATCCATCCTTTGCCTCAACTGCATCAGCAGCGTCATTGGCCTTCAAAGCAATTGACACTTCAGCTGAGACAGTCTCAACTGTCTGAGCCTCTTCAGTGACAACTTGTTGTGTATCCATTTGTTTTTCCTTCTCCACTTCGCCTCCAAGATTTGTTGTGGAGTCAGCTGCAACATCCTCCGTCCTTGCCGCGGTGGAGGAGTTTCCCCTCGGCCAAGACACCACGGTGAGTGACTAGGAATGGGGTCACTCGTCTCGGACTCCCGGTTGTTCCCTTTGAGTGTTCACTGTTGGGGCGGTGGTAAGACACCTTCATCGAGGTTGGCTCGACCGGGGTCCCCACATTCCGGTTTCATCGCCGAGTTCTTTAACACCTTCTTCTCGAGTGAGTGGGGAAAATGGTGGCGCAACAACAATGTGGCAATATGTTGCACCACTCCCATCGGGTCAAGTTCATTTGTGATGTGGAAGATTCCCCGGTCCTTCCATTTGTTGCTCATGTAGGGTCCTGGATTCCCGCATGGCTTGTTGCATCTCCAATTCTTGCCAGACGGTGGTCCGGATCCTCATCGCTCTCTCGACAAAGATATCAAGTGTGGATGAGTATGATCGGTGGTTCGATTAGAGGCAGACATCTTGGCTTTCTCACGAGCCAAAGATCTCTCGCTAGTCTCGCTTCTCCTTGTCTTTGAAGATCTGGCTGGATATCTTTGCGTTTTCTTCATCGAAGATTGAACCATTGTGGTCAAACCAAGGAAATTCAATAGTTCTTCTTCTTCTTCAATAAACTCCGGTCTTTGGAACTGTTCCCTGGATCGACTCGGCTTCGACTTCCTCCATTCTCGCAGATGATTTTGGATGTCTAGATATGGTGGGGATAGGATCATCACGTCATCATCTTCTTCATCATTATCTCCCTGGTGTCCCTCGTTCTCAGGGATTGAAGGTAGCAGACTTTGCTGCTCAACATCCTCAGCAGCGTCTTTTTCTGAGGAGCTGTCCTTCTAGGCTTGTCAGTCCTTCTTTTCTTGACAACCGAAGAAGGTATTTGAGGTTCCTTCTCCGCTGCGGCTGCAGGGGTAGGTGACTCGGCTGCAGGGGCAGAGTGTATCTTTTATTTTCTTTTTCTTTCTTTGCAGGGCAACAGTCTTCTTTGCAGTGCAAGCAGGGAAACCTTCTTCTGGGGAGATGAGGAGACAACTGTTTCTTTCAGGGCCGGTGATTCTCCTCACTCGATCGCCCCACTTGGCGACGCTCTTTCATGCTCGAGAAAGGTTCGATCGGAACATTTCTTGTTTACATGGAACGCTTTCTATGTCGAAGAGGGACTCCTTCACTTCCATCATCCGCCAATCACCGGCCATATCCCAAAGATCCTCCAAACGAATCATCCTCCTTGAAGGATTTATTCCCAATATTCTGGCAGAGTCTGTTGTATACAAACTCGGACCAGTTCACCTTTTCTCCTCCATCATCGTAGCCATCACGATCAACTTTGTTTTGGGACGGTGATTAAAGCTTCCAAACTTGATATCTATGCATTTGGCAACAATGTCTAACGACTTGTGGTAATCCTCCTTGGCTGACTTCTTATGTTTGTGTAGACAACCTTTGCAAAGATCGGGTTTGGCTACTTCCTTCCATGCAGCAGCCAGGTTAACATCAGCTTCATAAATCTCCGGCACTCCTTCCACCGGCAACGAACAGTGTTCTACCAGATCCTTGGCAGTAATGGTGAAATCTTTCCCGTGAACAGAGGTCTTGATGCCCTCATCATGAACTTCAGCGTTCACATAGAACTGTGCGACCTCCTCCACGTAGGTCATCTAAAACTCCATCACCAAAAAGGGTTTCAGTCCTGATTTCTCCAGCTTCTCTGCTATTTTCTTCACAAGGGTTTCGTCTAACCCTTGTTTGAGCATGCCTTCGAAATCCACAGTAGATCCCATGTGGATTTGCTTTCCCAACTTGACGAAGTCGTATGTAGATGCCATTTCTCGAAGATTCACCGAATGAAACTTTGAAAATAAGCTTTGAAGATTTGTAGGGTTTTGAGAGTAAAAATGCTTTCTTTGCTCTTGAGAGAGATGAACAGTTTTGGTAAAGTGAGAGAAAATCGGACGAAATGGTATATGTATGGGTTATGAAAGGACGTGCGGGTGGTTTTTGAAATTTGATCAAGATCAACGACTCAGATTTTGCACGCTGATTAATATTTAATTTCTCGCATTTAATGCGGCATCATTTATATCCAATCATAAGCTTGGTGTGCGACTTTTTGATCAGACACGTCATAATTATCTCGACGCCATTCTTAAAAACATTCCCGCTTAGTAAAACGACTGCATTTTTGTCACTTTGCTCATAAATGTTTCGGCTTAATCCCTAGCTGATTTAACTCTTCTCTTTTTGCACATAGGCACTCAGCTGTCAGCTAACTCGATGCCGCTGATTTTCCGATATGGCTGATTCACTTAGGCCGATTCGGGAGTTCAAACTCTTTTTCATCTTTTCATGTTCCATCTCTTTTTTTGAGTCTTTCGAGTGTCAACTCACTCAATTAACCCTAATTCATGTTTGAGCTCTTCAAATCTTGATTCACATAATGGTTTTGTGAATGTATCAGCTAGCGATTATCGGTTGAGATATATTCCAAGGTGATGTCCTTCTTTTCAACATGATCTCTTATGAAGTGATTGCAATTGCACTTGTGTTATCACACATAATTGGATTTCCTTTTCTTCAACTTCATAGTCTCTCGATTCTTTGTCTCATCCATAAGACTTGGGCAACAACGGTGCCCATGACTATGTATTTTGCTTTTGTGGAGGTGGCTATAGAATTTTGCTTCTTGCTAAACCAGAAATTAATCTATTTCCAAGCATTTGACATGTACCGAGGTACTTTTCTTGTCAACTCTACATCCAAAGATAGTCGTAGTCGAATAACCAATTAGTTTGAATCCACCTTCCTTTGGATACCATAAGCCAACTTCTTGAGTTCCTTTCGGATATCTCAAGATTCTCTTTAGCCGATCATGTGGCTTTCTTTTAGAGCAGATTGAAATCTTGCCGAGACACCTACATCAAAGGTGATGTCCGCCTACTTTGTGAGATGGAGCAATGATCCAATAAGTGCTCAGATCTTGTTTGATCCATGTGCTTGCCATGCATCCATATCCATTTTGATGATGTATTCATTGGAATTTTCACAGAATATTTCTCTTCCATACCAAATTTCTTCATTAAATCTCTGGTGTATTTTGTCTGACTTATGAAGGTTCCATCCTTCAACTGTTTTACTTGGAGTCCAATGAAGAATGTCAGCTCTCCCATCATGCTCATTTCAAATTTGCTTTGCATGAGATTTGAGAATTTATCACACAGCTCTTTGTTTGTGGATCCAAAGATAATGTCATCCACATATATTTGGACAAGCAGTATACTCTTCCCATCTTGAATTCTGAAGAGGGTTTTATCCACTTTGCCTTTTGTGAATCCATTTTCAGTCAGGAATTGTGATAATGTATCATACCATGCTCTTGGTGCCTGTTTCAATCCATATAAAGCTTTCTTGAGTTTGTATACTTTATCTCCAAGAGTCTTCTGCTCAAATCCTGGAGGTTGTTCAACATACACTTCTTCCTCCAATAACCCATTAAGGAATGCACTCTTTACATCCATTTGATATACAATGAAGTTCTTGTGAGCAGCATAGGCAAGAAACATTCTTATGGCTTCCAATCTTGCCACAGGAGCAAAAGTTTCATCAAAATCTATTTCTTCTTCTTGGCAATACCCTTTGGCTACCAATCTTGCTTTGTTTCTTACCACAGAACCTTCATCGTTTATCTTGTTTCTGAACACCCATTTAGTGCCAATAACATTTTGATGGGTAGGTATTTGAACCAATTCCCACACTTTGTTTCTTTCAAATTGACTCAGCTCTTCTTGCATGGCTTGAATCCAATGTGTGTCATCCAATGCTTGTGACACATCTTTTGGCTCTATTTGTGAGATAAAACAAGTGAACATTGCTTCTTGTTGAGTTCTGGATCTGGTTTTCACACCTTCTCTTACATCTCCAATGATTAGTTTTGGTGGATGATCTCTCAGCCACCTTACATCAGGTTGGAGTAATTTAGCTGGATTCAGTCATCTTGCAGCTGTGTTATTTTGATCAGCTCTCTCATCATCACTTTATTTGCATATTTCCCGGTGTTTTTGAGACTCAACTATCTCATCTTCATCCGGGTTTATAATTCCGACTTGACTTCAACATAGGGACTCTTTCGCATGGTTGGTGATTCAAACTTATCGGTGACTCTTCAATGTCCTTTCCATTTACATTGGGTTCATCAAACACTACATGAATAGACTCTTCTGTAACCATTGTCCTCTTGTTGAGCACTCTGTAGGCTTTGCTTTCAGCTGAGTATCCTAAGAAGATACCTTCATCAGCTTTAGCATCAAAAGCCTTTAAGTTATCTTTGTCATTGTTATGAATGAAGCATTTGCATCCAAATATTTTAAAATTTGCAACATTTGGCTTTCTTCCTGTCCAAATCTCATTGGGAGTCTTTGTCAGTTGTCTGTTTATCATGCATCTATTTTGAGTATAGCATGTTGTGTTTATCGCTTGACCCCAAAATCTTTTAGCAGCCCCTGCTTGACCTAACATGGTGCTTGCCGCTTCTTTGAGAGTTCTTTCTTCTTTCTCGCAACTCCATTATCTTTTGGAGTCCTTGTTGCAGATAATTCATGACCAATACCATTTTCAACACAATACTGAGTTATTATACCATTGACAAACTCAGTTCCTCTATCAAATCTTATTTTGATAATGATTTGACTCTTCTCATTTTGGATTCTCTTCATCAGCTGTGGTAGTTTCTGCGGGGTTTCTTTTCTTCTTACACATGAAAATTGTCCATGTGTATCTTGAGTAGTCATCTACTACCACCAAGGTGTATTTCTTTCCACTTATGCTAGCTGGTTCAATTGGACCAAATAGATCCATAGGTAGCAGGTGTAATATTCTTGTTGAAGATGGACATGTCTTTTCTTTGAATGATGATTTGATTTGCTTTCCCATCTGGCATGCATCACATACACTCTCCTTCTTGTATCTCGAGTCCGGAAGTCCTTCTACAAGATTACTTCTTGCAAGTTTGTTAATAGTTTTGAAATTCGGGTGACTCGACTTCTTCTTGTGCCACAACCAACTTGATTGTGTGCTTTTTGCTAGTAGACAAGTGCTTGGTGTTGTAGTTGACCAATCCACCACATACATGTTCTTTTGTCTGCATCCTTGTACACTACTTCATTAGATTCAGTGTTCTTGATTTGGTACACTCCCATATTGAATCCAACATTATAGCCCTTGTCACATAGTTGACTTATGCTTAGTAAGTTGAAATTGAGGTCTTCAACATATGCAACATCTGTAATTTATAATCCATTTTTCTTGATGGATCCAATGCCTCTTATTTCTCCTGGAGCTTCATTTCCTCCAAATATGACTTTTGCACCTCTAACTTCCTTAAATTTTGACAGATTTTTCTTGTTTCCTGTCATGTGTCTGGAACAACCACTATCCATGTACCAGGTTCCTTGGCACTCACTTATTCTTGAACCCGCAATCAAGGAAGTTAGGTTTTGTGCACCCATACTTGTGCGGGTCCGAGGGGTTAGTATTGTAAGATGATCCAACCAACCTATAGCCAAATGATTTGGCTCTAAGAGGTTGCCATCTATCAGTGCCATAATCATAATTAATTTTGGCAAATTGCTTGGGGGTTCTAGGTTCATACAACTGTCTCTTTTGTGTGTATGCATGTGCATGTGTTTTAGCAATTGCCTTCCTTGGGTAGTTGTGATACCTCTGTGTGTAGTGTTTGGGTGGATATGTGTGCTGAGGATAGCCCTTTTGCCTTTGGAATGGCCTTTGCTGAGTTCTAGGCCTTTGCCATCTAGGCATGTATTCCATAGGTCTTTGCTGATAGTTCACATTATTCCAATCAGCTTGGCTTGGATAATTTCTACCACTCACATCATATGTGTTCCTTTTATAGAATTTCTGGGGTTTTTGGTAGCTCTGTTTCTTCTTTACAGAGTACTTTCTGTTGGTAGTTTGTTGAGGAACTCGGTTGGTTTTCTTTCACGGTGTCCTTTCAAAGATACTCACCGGGTCGCATTTTTTTTCCTTTTCCTTTATAACCAAGGCCAGTTTGGTTGTGATTGTGCTTTGGAATGAATGTGTGTGCACCATTTGGAGTTTTGGATTTTTGAGATGCTTCATTACTTGAAGATCCTTTTTCCAAAATCACTTTGGGAGCTTGACTTAGCATTAGGGGTGTGCACGGGACTTGGAGATCACCGAACCCGAACTGATATCTGAACCGAAAAATATCCGAACCAAAAATATCCGTTGACTTCTTGACCTTCCCCGAGCCGAACCGTCCCAAACATTTTCATGGTATGGTTCTGGAGATTTTCCAAATATTCGTACCGAGAACCGTACCGAACCATACCGAACCGTACCGAACCGAATATCCGAAACTAGAACCGATTTAATAATAATTTATATATATATATATATAATATTTTTATCTTATTTATATTTTTATATTAAATTGACTAAACATCCTTTGAAATTCAATACTAATACTATATAATACTAAAAATTATCAAATTAAAAATTTAGCATATTTTATCAATATATCAAATGAATAATTGAATATATATTTAATTCACTAATAGTTACGTCATATTATTTTATTTAAATGAACCCAATAAATTAAATTATAAAATCATATTTGATTTGTAGAAAATATTTAATTTGATTATATTTTACTTATTAAGGATCATAACTAGACTCATCCCCTAATCAAGAAAATTAAGTGAATTTAAATTAGTTTAAATGATTAGTACATTGCACATATAATGTAATCATCTAACCAAGAAATTAAGACATTGAGATTATAGGTTTTTGTTTCATATTAGTTTATCAAATTTATTAGTCAATTATATTTTTCCTAAGTCAAGAGCCCATGGCAATGTGCCAAGATTATAGAATATTATTGTGTAATAGAGGCTACTAAATGTGTCATTCGTTGAGCATAATATCTAAAACATATTATGTTAAAATCCAAAATGAAAAATCAATACTTTTGACTGTAAATTAGATAAAACCGATTTAAAAGCTAAATTGATATATTAAACTAATATGTTGTATAGACTATAGTATATATCATGAAAGAAAAATTTAGAATTACAATATTAAAAATTTAAAACTTAATTATGAATTAAAGAAATTTTATGTATAACTTAAATATAAATTATCAAAAAGTTAAACTCGCATAGTACTAACATTTTTAGTACGTATTTTTGAAATTGCCCAAAAAAGATTGAAAGTATAACTGTTTAATGATTTTTACCCTGATTTTTCTTTTCACCTTTTTTGTGTTTTTTATTTGTGAAATATTTGAATCTCCGTTTCTCCGGACCGTCCCGAACCATACCGTACCGTCCCATTAGAACCGAATCTCCGTACCGAAGAGATTTTTTTTATGGTTCGGTTCTGGAGATTTAATTTTGGGATCTCCGAACTTCGGGATGGTTCTGGAGATTTCAAAATCTCCGAGCCGGACCAGACCGTGCACACCCCTACTTAGCATAGAGGAATTAAATCCTAAGCATGTCTTATCTCCACATTCTCTTTGGCTCATAATAAGATCATCCAAAGATTTAGATGCCTTAGTGAATGAGGCAATCACATTTTTGAGGTCATTTTCCTCTTTTTCAAATGACTATCTCTGCTATTAACTTAGCATTTTTCAGCCTTTATTTCTTTATTCTCTCATCGGCTATGTGACTCAGTACTCGGCTCCTTAGTTAGTGTGAGTTTTGGCTTTGAAAGTAATTTGTTTTCCTCATTTACCGGTGTGTGTGAGGATTTAATGTGCTCAAAGTCTTTCATCATTTTGCCTAATGAATCATAAAGATTAGTGGGTGATGAGATGTGTGTGTCACGATCACTATCACTAGTGTCCGAGTGAGATGAGTTAGAGTGTACCTCATCTTCTTGGTCGGGTTGGTCTTGTTCTTTGGCCATTAAACATATCAAGGCTTCTTCTTCGAGTCACTGAGTAGTCAAATTCACTACTCTCTCGAGTCCACAAGTTTTTGTCTTTTGACTTGTTTGTCTCGTGATCTCTGCCTAACATTGCCTTTTTCTTCTCTTGTCTTCTTTCTCTCGAAGAATTTTCTTTCCTCTTCATTCATGTATATGTTGACTATAGGATATGGGCAATCAATGGCATAGTGATGGCCGGGTTACTAGTTCAAGATAGATTTTCAACTTTTTGATCGATTCTTTCCATCCTGGATTGTCGGCTCTTTGATACTCAACCTTTTGATGCTCTGTTCTTTTGGGTGGCCTATCTTCCTTGACTTGGAGAGAGCCGAGTGTCTTCGGAGGATTCACCTTTGCCTCTTTTGTAATTCTTGTTGAAAAATTTGTTAAACCTTTTAACCATCGTGGCATCTCCTCTTGGTCAATGACTTCCTTGACCTTAGCTCTTTTAACATCCTTAGCTATTAGAGCGGTGATTTGGGCACTGTTGTCTCTTCTAGGTCTTTTCTTCTCATTTCAAGGAAAGTAGGCTTTGAGATCCGAGAATAGCTCATGGTTGGATGTTTTTGATAGGTCCCCGGAGTGTCTCGGGCCATGACTTTCATTTCCCATTCACCGGTGGGAGACTTCTTAGAATCTTTATACACATTTCTTCGTGTATATTCTTTTCCAAGTGCGAGATGACTCATTGGTAATTTCGTGAACCGAGCATCCAGTTGATCCAAGGTTTCTCCTGCAAGCATCTTAAAGTTTTCAAATTTTTATACAAAGAACAGATAGTTTATTTTCCTTGATTTGCTCGTAGAGCCTTCACAAATCGGGGTTAGCTTATCCAGCATTTCTTTTGCGGTCTTGCATGATTTGACTTTGTTGAATACATGGCTTTGTCGAGTTTTGTAAAGAATGTCCTCGCCACGTTGTCTAAGTTGTATCTTTTTTGTCATCATTTGTCCATTCGACTCTTGGTTTTTCAACCATAATCGTGCAGGAGGAACATACTCTTCTCCTTGACCACTGGCTGACCCTCCTTGCATTTGTGTTCACTTTTAAAATTTGCGGTGGCCTATCTTCTATTACTATCCACATTTCATCGTGTAATCTTTGATAGATGAGCCTCGCATACGAATTTTCCAATCATCAAATTCCTCAATTGTGATCATGGGGATGCGTGTCAAATTTGCTTCCATGATAATAACTTTGAATAAAAGAGTTTTGAAAGATCAAGTGCTAAAGCAAGCTTTGAGAGATTGGAGATCTAGTTCAAGAACGCCAGTGCGGAAGGCTCAATGAACCAACCGCTCCGATACCACTTGTTGGTCCTGGGGGTGTGAGTGTAAGGTTTAGAAGGGGTTGAATAAACCTTACCAACTTTTCGATTTAGTCCTTTTAAGACGTTCGAGTTAATACTTCACAACTAAGTCCTTGATGGACTGACTAAGTTAGTTGATCGCCAGAGTTAGCCACTCACTGACTCGAGTTGTTGATAGAATAACTCAGCTTTTTTGAGTAAAGCTTAACTCGACTGTGAAATGTTTTCAGCGGAAGACTTAACACCCTTGAATCTTGGTTTAAGTGTGTTTTAATACTTGATTATAGCACTTTGTTAATTATCGGATGGACAAAAAAATTTATCACAGAGATATAAAAATAATATGCGATAATTAAAAATCTTGAAATGTAAATGACACAATAAATTTTATAGAGGTTCGAAGATGGGGTAATTCTTATCTTTGCTCTCTTCTCCAACTCCTGGAGGAATCCACTAAGTAATGATCAATGTACAAAGTGGTTATCATCAGGATGCAAATCTTGATAACACAAACGGTGACTTGATCCTTTGGGACTCGATCCGGAGATGCATTGGTCACACAATGGCTTCTCGACGACTCGCCTTTTCTTCAGGGCGGTGCGCTTTGCTACTCTGACTACTTGCTCAAGCTTCTTGAATTTGATCACGAAGCCCTCCAAAACTTGAGACTAGTTCGACTTGAACCTTTCTACAATCCTTTATGGAATGTAGACCCCTTGATTCTTCAAATGTTTCCTCTTCAACCTGATTGAAGTCGTATTTCCTTGAGAGATGAGTGTTGGATTGATTTCCTTCGTAGTGTAGGCAGCTTGACGATTGAGCTTAAATGACTTGAGAATATTTCGGGTTCGTGATATTGCTTTCTTGCTTGTAATAGTTTTCTCCGTGTAATCAAGGTAACCTTTTCTCAAGGTGATTCCTCATTTTTTATAGTGTTCTTTTGAAAATTTGCTGTTGAAGAGATAGGTTAATTTTCAAAAGACACTTGTGGTCGTTGGCTTGTCTTGTTGCGATCCTTGGAATTGACATTTCCTCGTATTGAATGAGTCTTGACTTTTCGAGTTCGACAGTGCGATCTTCCCGTTGGTTTATTGCTTTTGCACGCTTCCCGGGACTGAGCACTTTAAGAAAGCGATGTCGGAGTATTACTTGTTTAAGTAATTTTCTTGACTTACGTAAAGCGGATCTCTTTCGATTGTCTCGACTTGATCGCATTTCCTTGATTCCCCCGGATGACTCGAGTCGCCTACTAATCATGGATGACTCATCCGTCACATCAACTGAGACTTGACTATCTTGAGTTGACTTGACGACACTTTTTTTGCATCTCACCATTTGCACCTTGATCGAGTTCTCTTTTCTTCCTTGCTACACTCAGTGCGCCACGGTGAGTCTTCTAGTCTCATGGTTGAGATGTTGCAAAAGATATTGACTGACTCATTTCGACAAATTACTATCTGTTCTAATGCAAATTAAAAGGAAAATGGGGTGCCAATTTTTTATTCTAAGTTTTACATGGCATTCATCAAAATCTAAAAATTAATTTCCCAACACCATGACGGTGTAAGATTTATACTCGACACTATTTTTATTTTCATGGGGATCGGGCTAGCCACTCTTCTAGAAAATGACACTTGGTCTTTGGCTATTGTTTTTTAGTTTGTTTGCAGTTGATGGCGGTGACCAATGTTTTAGTTTCCTCTAGAGCATGATAACTGTCAAAGTCGATGGAGCTATACACTAGAGAAAGAATCTGAAGATAACTTGGTGGATTGTTGGAGTTTTTGCTACCTATTCCAAGTTCTCAAACAAATTAACGAGCTATAATTTTTGGAGAGAGAACATCACCACCAGTACCACCCAAGAAGGATGAGGATGCGCTGTAATTGGTGCACAAGGACCAGTCAAGAAAAAGGAGAAGATTTATATCCATATTTGGATGACACACTGTTTTTGATGTTTTTGTCTAAGTATTTTTTTCTTGGGCCAGATTGTCATTTTTTTATATTTTGGGGTCGGTGGTCATATGAACTCTCTATGGGTTGCTAGTTATAGACTTTTGTAGTAATTTCATATAGCAAAATAATTGGTAAAATTAATTTTACAAACCCATTTAATTACTTAATACATTCCATCTATATTTCCATATTTACCCTCCAAGAAAAGAAAACCATAACTTAAAAAACCCTCTCCAATTTATAAAAGTAAATAATTTTTCTTATAATCCAAAATGAAGATGTTGGCTCCACTTCCTATTGGATTCGCGGTGTTTATGGTTCACCTGGTCACCATCCCCATCACGGGCACTGGCATCAACCCTGCTAGAAGTTTCGGCGCCGACGTGATCTACAATGATGATAAAGCCTGGGATGACCATGTAATTTCCTTAAATTAATCTACAAATATTAATGAATTAGTGAACTATCCCTTATATATAGGAATATTAATGTGTATAAATTTTGTTTAATATGCAGTGGATTTTCTGGGTTGGACCATTCATTGGAGCTGCCATTGCTGCAATTTACCATCAATACATTCTAAGGGCAGGAGCAATTAAAGCTCTGGGATCTTTCAGGAGCAATGCCTAAGAAATTGGAGATAATTAATAATTTTTATCTATTTGCACGAAATTGGAGAGGGGCAATGTCTAAGTAGTAATTTTTTGTGCTTGTTGACTTGATTTACACATGGTGCGATTCAGTTTTTTTTTTCTGCTTTCAATGTTCTTCTATAAGGCACGAAACGCTTTCATTTCTGGTCCGACAACTCTATAAACGTGGCATCAAGTTATATCACAAAATCAATCCATATTTGCCATAGTTGCAGAAATCGCTAGGCGCTAGTCGGGCGGTTGACCAGCGCCTAGACCGCCTAGGCGGCCGCCTAGGAATAAGACTATTTTTTTTTTTTTTTTCATTTTTTTTATTTTTGGCCGATTTTTCCCGCCTAGCCCGCCTAGTCGGGCGCCTAGGCCCGATTTTTTGGCCGCCTAGGAGAGCGCCTAGCTCCGATTTGGTGCCGCCTAGGCCGCCTAGCACGATTTTTTGCCAAAACGATTTTTTGGGCGATTTGGGCAAAATCGGATCGGCCTAGGGGCGCCTACCGCCTAGGCCGATTTTTACAACACTGATATTTGCAGCGAATTAAGGTATCGATTTATTATTATTTTTTTGGAAGATTTTGTAGAGAGAAGAATAATGAGAGAGGGTGTAAGGAAGAAGAATATAAGTTTAAAAAAGAGAGGGGATGTATTTAGAGATTTAAGGGGTGTATTTACAATGTTTTATGTTATTAAGGGTATCATAGTCTTTTTAACTCATGGTATTTTTGTAATTATTGGGAGCGAGGTGTATTAATTAAATATTGGGGTGCAAATAGCGTCGCCTATAATATAATGGATCAAATGCATTTTGATCTTAATTAAGTTGACACATATTGATAGAAGTAGAACAATAAGTGTGAAATAAATTTAAAGTGCAAGACATAGTAGAGTTGTAAGTTCTTTTTTTTTTAACTTTTTGTTAGACATATTAGGATTATATAGTAACAATTTTCTTGCTTCAACTTTTGCTTTTTATTTCAATTAGTTTTCAACCTTTGTTTTCTATGTTAATTATTTTTTTGGGTATTCTCATTTTTTGTGTGTCTTTTCTACTATCTAGTGAAAACAAAATTGGGTCAAAGTTAAAGGAGAAAATCGCCAACGACCTGGTCATGTTTGATTTGACATTCATAAGTATCATTTTTTAGGCATGTTTTTATACCATTATGACCATCTTCCCTACCTATTATCGTGTAACACCATGATGGTGTGTAAGATGTATACTAGACACTATTTGTATTTTCATGGGGATCGGGCTAGCAGCTCTTCTCGAAATTACGCTTGGTCTTTGGCTATTATTTCTTTTATTTTGTTTGCAGTTTATGTCGGTGGCCAATGTCTCAGTTTTCTTCGAGAGCGTGATAACTGCCGGAGTCGAGGGAGCTATACATGAGCAAGAATCTGAAGATAACTTCGTGGATTATTAGAGTTTTTGCAACCTATTTCAAGTTCTCAAACAAATTAACGAGCTATAACTTGTGGAGAGGGAACATCACCACCAGTACCACCCAAGAAGGATAAGGATGCGGCTGTAATTGGTGGATAAGGACCAGTCAAGAAAAAGGAGAAGATTTATATCCATAATTTGGATGATACACTATTTTTGGTGTTTTTGTCTAAGTATTTTGTTCAGTAAAATTGTATAAGGCATCTTCTTTACGGCCAGTTTAAAGATGGATCTTACTTACCCGACCCACCTCATACCCGCCCGAATCTAGTTTTTTTTAGTTGTCTTTTTCAATTTTTTTCCAGTTTTTCTTTTTCTTTTTTACTAGGGTTTTATTTCCAATCTTTTTTCCGCTTTCTTCTTCAATTCTTCTTCTTCCCTTCTTCTTCTTCTTCCTCCTCTGTTCTTCTTCTTCTTCCTATGTTCTTCTTCTTCTTATGTTATTCTCGCTTCTCCTTCTCTCTTCTTCTCGATTGGCTTTATGTTAATGTCATTTTTTTTAGTTTTTCTCATTTCGTTGCTCCGAAGTGTATTTTGCCACTCGTAGTCGAAGCATCTTCTCGATTCCATCATTAAAGTTTGAAGGTTTATAAATTAGTTTGATAATTTCTGGAAAAAAATTGAAAATTTGTTTGTAAATATGGTTTGGCGACTAAATTGAAGTGGAATAATTAGTTTTCTAAAGTGGAATAATTTATAGATTTGTGTGTTGAATTTTTTATTAAACTGCATTATTTGTTAGATTTATTGTTAGATGATGACTAAATTTATAAACATTGTTGTTAGAAATATTTCAATACAAACATTGTTGTTATAGTACAAATCTGCTAATACTAATGTTTGAAAGTATTAGAAATTGTCATAAAAGTATAATAAATTACCTTAAAAATATTAGTTTTATGTCATTGTATTTCAACACTGAATATATATTTATATGACTAGGTGTATTTCAATATTAAAGTTTTTGTTAAACTATATTTTTGTTTGTTTTATTGTTAGATGGTGACCGAAATTGTTAGATTTATTAATATGTGTGTTTAAGAATTTGCCTTAAAAGTATCAGAAATTGCCTCAAAAGTATCAAAATTTACCTTAAAAGTATCTGATTTTTCATATTTATAGATGGCACGACAGAAGCAATTAGTGTACATAAGAGACAGGGGAAGGGGCAACCCAGAAAAAGGCACTGTAGTGGAAAGAGCTTCGGAAACAATTGATATAAAAGAAGGAAGTCCGGTGAAAGAAGATAACACTAGCCGTGAATTGGAAAAGAAGACTACATTTAAGAGTGATTTTTTTGTTGATAAACTATTGTCATTTGAGATTCTTTTATCATTTGTATGTTATCGAAGTTTATGTATCGATACAAAGTCAACTGAAATTGCAGTTTAACATTAGAGCTCTAGTATTACTAGTTACATATCCAAAGTACTCATTTGGTCAAAAGTATCATTTTTAATGCTAAGAAGTATCAAAAAGTGCGTTAAAAGTATCAGCTTACAAAATGAATGTTGCTTTGTGAAGCGATTTTTATTGATAAAGTATTGCAATTTGGTACTCTTTTTATCATTTGCATGTGTGTTGAAGTTTCTGAATCGATACGAAGTCATTCGAACGTAGTATTTCTTTGGATTAAAAGTATTATTTTTAATGATGAGAAGTATCAGTAAAAAGTATCACTTTCTTAGGTCAGAGTATTGTGTCAACATGGAATATGTATCATTGTGCATCTTTAAAGTATCATGTTTAAGGCTGAAAAGTATCACTATTTGTCCAAAAAGTGACATGGAATATATAAAATATGAAACTATCATTATACATCTTAAAAGTAACATATTTAATGTTAAAAAGTATGAAAGTATTATTGTACATTTTAAAAGTACCACATTTCAATGAAAAGGTATCACTTTTGATGTTTTTAATAATTAAAATGTAAAAGTATCACATAACATCCTAAAATTATCATATATATTGCTTAAAAATATCACTGACGAGATTTGTGGTTTTGGTTGAGGAGATCTTTGGATAAAAATAGAGATAAAGAGATCTATTGGAGGATAAGAGGAGAGAGAAAGAGAGATCTTCTCAGAAGATTTCACAACTGGCCAGATTTGTGTATTTGTTGGAGGAGATCTGGGAATTAAAAGAGAGATAAAAATATATATTGGAGGGGACCACTTAATAAGAGGAGAGAGAAAGAGAGATATGCTGACAAGATCACAGCTGGCAGCAGTTTATTAGTGATTGGTACCCAGATCCGGATAGTAGGTTCCATCTTACGAATCCTGGTCAGTAAAGATCTTCTGAGCAGACCTTCTTTTGTTCTTGGGCCATATTGTCATGTTTGTTATTTTTTGGGGTCGTCGGTCATATGGACTCTATATGGGTTGGTAGTTATAGACTTTTGTTCAATTTCATGTGGCAAAATAGTTGGTAAAATTAATTTTCTATAATCTTATAGCAAGAAACGTTGACAAATTGGTAATAGTTTCTTTCATGTATAACTCTGTCTTTGGAATTTAAGATAATCATGTTAAGCAAAATATGTGCTTAAAATAGTTGGCTAAACTTATTTTTTTTCTCATGAAATTGAGACATTAATAAGCGGTTAATCTGGACGTGTGAATAGTTTTTTCAATATTTTAGCATATTTTATTTTGGGGTTCAAGATATTCATATGAATTCAATTTTGTGCAGAAAAAAATAATAATGGATCAAATGCATTTTGATCTTAATAAAGCTAACACATATTGATAGAAGTAGAACAATAAGTGTGAAAATGAATTTAAAGTGCAAGACCTAGTAGAGTTTTTTTTTTTAACTTTTTGTTAGACATACCAGGATTATATAGTAACAATTTTCTTACTTCAACGTTTATTTTTTGTTTCAATTAGTTTTCAACTTTTGTTTTATGTTCCAATTATGTTTTTTGGTATCCTTGTTTTTGTGTATCCTTACCAGTAACATCATTTGTTTGGGCACTATAGACAAACGATTTTATTGGCTAGCTGCGACATACGTGACACTTTCATTTGTGTTGGCTTTTCTACTATCCACTTAAAACAAAATTGGGTCAAAGTTAAAGCAAAAAATCCCCAATTACTTGGTCAGGCTTGATTTGACATTCATAAATATCATTCTCTAGGCATGTTTCTTAGCCATTATGACCATCTTACCTACCAGCTACCGTGTAAAACCACGAAGATGGGTAAGATGTATACTATGCACTATTTTTATCTCTATGGGGATCAGACTAGCCACCTTTCTTGAAAATGACACTTGGTCTTTGGCTATTGCTTTTTTATTTTGTTTGCAGTTGATGGTGGTGGCCAATGTTTTAGTTTCCTTCGAGAGCGTGATAACAGTCGGAGTCGATGGAGCTATTCTTGTTTCAACCTTTGTTTTCTATTTCAATTAGTTATCAACCCTTATTTTCTGTTTCAACAATTTTTTTGGGTATCCTTATTTTTTGTGTATCCTTACCAATAACAACATTTTTTTCAACACAATGGACAAATGATTGTATTGGCTAGCTTCCACATATGTGACACTTTCATTTGTGTTGACTTTTCTATTATCCACTAAAAGAAATTATGTCAAAGTTAAAGTTGAAAACCCCCAATGACCTGTCAGATTTGATTTGACAATCATTTTCTAGGCATGTTTCTTAGTCATTATGACCATTTTTCCTACATGTCATCGTGTAAAACCACGATGATGGATAAGATGTATACTAGATACTATTTTCATCTTCGTGGGGATCGGGCTACCACCCTTCTCGAAAATGACACTTGGTCTTTGACTGTTGCTTACCATCCAAGAAGAATAAGGATGCGACTGTTATTGATGGAGAGGGACCAGTCAAGAAAAAGGAGAAGCTTTATATCCGGAATTTAGATGACACACTGTTTTTTGTGTCTGTGTAAGTATTTTGTTTTTGACTTGTCAAGTTTTATGTTTTTGGGGGGTTGGTGGTCATAAGGACTGTATATGGGTTGCTAGTTATAGACTTTTGTACTAGTTTCATGTAGTAAAATAGTTGGAAAAATGAATTTTCTATAATTCTTATAATAAGAAACTTTGAGTAATAGTTAGTAGTTTCTTGCATGTATAATTATGTCTTTAGTATTCAGTATAATCATGTTAAGTAAAATTTGTGCTGAAAATAGTTGGCTAAACTAATAAGCCAGTTAATTTGGACTTTGTGAATAGTTTTTCCAATATTTTCAACAAATTTGACTTTGGGGTTCAAGATTGTTATACGAAATTAATTTTGTGCAGAAAAAATAATAATGGATCAAATGCATTTTGATCTTAATAAAGCTGGCACATATCGATAGAAGTAAAACAATAAGTGTAAAAATGAATTTAAAGTGCAAAATATTTGAACTATACTGAGAACTAACTATATATATATATATATATATATTCATTACATTAATGGCAGTTTGGTCCAAATATATATTTAATTTGGTGATATTTTTACAAGATATTTAATTTAGTGATAAATAACAAATATTAAACTTTTAATTTTATGAGGCAAATTGATAAAATTATAAGTTTATGCAGTATTATAGTTGATATTATATACGAAATTCAAAAGAAATTTATGAAGTTAGCCCATAAATTGTTGTATCAATTCCTACACATTGCCTATACAACTATACTATAAATTCCGTACTAAACATAAATACACTAAATACGCACAAAATCGAAGTCAAATCTTATTATCGTGATTGAGATGTTGAGACTTATATGGGCTTTTAACATTTTCAGCTTTTATTGTTCGAATTTTGGGACTCTATTAGTTTTTCGATTTTGGGGTCTCTTGGGTGTTTTGACCATAAATCAAAATTGTAAGGGCGATTTTTTTATTGCCTAAAAATAATTTCCAAAATTATAAAGATTGGATTTTGATTTGTTTTGCCTTTCTAGACTTATGGTATGTTTATGACTTTTTAGATTTGGAAAGAAATCATATTGATATAGTATTGATATATTAGAACTCTTGGATAATTATCTTGTTTCCTAACATAAGTGATTTACTTGTCATATATTTGTATATATCTTCTTTCCTTGTGTATTAGGTCTCTTGAAGGGTTTGGACGGCTATATAAAGAGAAGATGGCGTGCATAATGACACAAGAAATACACTAGAGTTACAAGAGTCTTGAGAGAAATAAGAGTCATTCAAGTCTGAGAGTCTCACCGCTTCCTGGATGCAATCTCGAATGTGACTACATCTGAGATTGCATCCAGTCCTATTGATTGTGTTTGTTAGTTTTTCATCCGTTGTTTTTAGTATTGAGATTAACAAAGTCCACACATGTATATTGTTGGATGAGTTGAATTACATAGATCAGATACACTCTAGATAGGAGTTTTTCGTTGAGTTTCTACTAGTTGGTTTTAGTATTTTTGTATACGGAATCAAACGATTTTTACTAGTGGAAAGTTTCGTCATATTGGCACGTCTACAAGTTTGTTGGCTTGTAGACAATGTGTCTTGTTACTATTTTCAAAGTTCCGATGCATGTGATTGTGAATGCGACAACATCTGCAATCACATCCTTACTCTGTGAAACTTTTTCAATTTATCCGTGCTATAATTCTTTCAATTGGTATCAGAGAGCCTATACTTGACGACACTGAGTGTCGATCCTGAGTGTTTGTTAGCATGGATACTCAAAATAACCCCACTTTCCATCCCCCAATTCTTGATGGCTCCAATTATTCTATTTGGAAGGTCAAAGTTCGGGCCTACATCAAATCAATTGATGAAAGGGCCTGGCGTACAATCCTTACTGGGTGGTCACCTCCAAAACTCATTGATATTGAAGGTGACTACAAGAACAAATGAGAAATTGATTGGTCTAATGATGAATTAATTTTATCCAATTATAATTCGAAGGCATTGATGGAAATCTTTGGCACTGTGGATCAAAATAAGTTCAAAATCATAGCAAATTTTACTGTTGCCAAAGATGCATGGGATACTCTGCAAAGTCATTGTGAGGGATCTGCTAGTGTGCGAAAAACCAAACTTAGGTTGCTCACCAATAAGTTTGAAAACCTTAGAATGCGTGAGGATGAGAATATCACCACTTACAATGCCAAACTGTGTGATATTGCCAACGAAGCTCAAGCCCTAGGTTACCCTATCTCCAATGAAAATCTTGTGAGCAAAATGATGAGATCTCTTCCCATTAGGTTCAACATCAAAATTTCATCCATGGAAGAAGCCCACAATCTGTCCTCCTTAACTCTCGGAAAACTTGCTGGCATTCTTCAAACCTATGAGATGAATATGGCTCAATAGTTGGAGAGTATGGGTTAAAAAGATGCATTTCAAATTGAGTCTCCTTTTCAACTTGATTCCAAAGTTACCAATGATTTTGCTGATCTTACCAATGAGATTGAAAAATCTGATCTAGAAGATGATTCTATGGCCATGTACTCGAAAAAGTTTGATAGGATCCTTAAACTCAAAAGTCAGAAAAAAGTCTCAAAATTTCACAAAGCCTTTTAAGTCTGAATCAAGCAAGTTTCCTCAAAAGAAAGCCTTTGATAAGAATCAAGAATGTGTTTTTGGTGATAAATCGAACAAGTCTGACACAAAAACTCTTGACTCCATTAGGTGTAGGGCATGTACTGGGTATGGTCACTATGCTGCCCAATGTGCTAATACTCTTATGAAAAAGAGAATGAGCCTGAGTGTGACTTTGAGTGATAATGAATCTGACAGTGAGAAGAATGAACAGGAAGAACCCAAGGTTCTGACCACCTTGGTGAAATATCGAAAGTCTCTCCAAATAAATCCTTCCGGTGTCGCCAGAGGTGTGGCCTGAGATGTGATCACACCTTCTCTGATCACATCTGAGGTCACATCTGAAGAACAAGATCTCTTATATGTCTCTAACCTTTTTTGTTTCAATTCTACCTCTACTCCTGATGATGTTGAACAGGATGATGAATTTGATGGTGAAAGTCTGGAAGAAACATACGCGAACCTATATAAGGATTGGCTGAAAAGGAATAAAGTGAATGAGATGCTGAAAAAGGAGAATGATCGACTCAAGAAGGAGAATGATGATCAAAGGGAAGTGGTTACCAGGTTGGAGGCCTCTCTTACCAAGAAAGAACTGGAGTTCAAAAAGGTAAATTCTAAACTTGAAGAGCCTCTTGAAAGCATGCAAAAGTTTAATTCTGGGAAAGCAAAACTGGATGATATTCTTTCCATGGATAGTGATGATAAAGCTGGCCTTGGTTATAAAACTCCGATTTTTGTTAAAGCAAAAGAACAAGGAGAATCCTCAGATTCCTCCAACAATAAAAGAAATTTTTCCCAGAAGTCTAAACCACGGAAGCGCCACTTTATTTGTCACTATTGTCATGCTCCTGGACACATTAAACTATTATGTCATAAACTGAAATCGGATTTAAGGTCTGGACGTCAGATGTCACCACAGATGTTACGACATCCTCGTAATCATTTTTCAAAATTTGTCTGGGTTAAAAAAATCTGATGTTAAATGTCATGTTATCTATACTTACTTGAGATCTAATGTTGCAGGATCTTGGTACTTCGATAGTGGATGCTCACGACATATGACAGGTACCTTGGAGTATTTAACTTACTATGAAGTTTACAATGGTGGCAATGTTACCTATGGAGGTGGAGCCAAAGGGAAGATAGTTGGGAAAAGGACATTGAACGTTGAAGGACTACCCAAGCTATGCAATATGCTTCATGTAGTTGGTCTTAATTCCAATCTCATCATCATAAGTCAACTATGTGATGATGATCTCTATGTAAAGTTCAACAAAAATTCTTGTGAAGTGTTCGATGAGTCTGACATGTGTATCCTTACTAACTTGAGGTCGTCTGACAACTGTTATTAGTATTGTAATGAGAAACTCTGTCACAGGGCACACACAAATGACACTGATCTATGGCATCAAAAATTAGGTCACGTTGGTCCATAAAAGCTAAAGGAACTTGTGAAATTTGAAGCTGTTATTGGTTTGCCTAATTGTCTATGAAAAGTGTCAGTGTGTGAAAGTTATCAAAGGGGTAAACAAAATAGAGTGTCGCATCAAATGACATCACATTTCCACACCACTAGATGTCTGGAGTTAGTTCATATGGATCTCATGGGTCCTATTGAGATTAAGAGTGTGGGTGGTAGAAAGTACTCTTATGTGATTGTCCATGATTTTTACGTTATACGTGGACATATTTTCTACGTGAGAAATCTGAAACATTTGATTTGTTTAGAAGCTGGCATAAAAAGGTTTGTAACTTGTATAATTTAACTGTTGCCAGAATTAGATCGGACCATGGTAAAGAATTTGAAAACTCTTCTTTCTCGTTTTTCGTTGATAGAAAGGGGATTTCTCATGAATTTTCCGCACCTAAAAATCCACAACAAAATGGAGTGGCAGAGGGGAAAAATTGTACATTACAAGAGATAGCTTGTGTCATGCTTAGTTCTAAAAAACTTTCAAAAAGGTTTTGGGTTGAAGCTTTGAATATTGCTTGCCATATAGCAAATCGTGTGTGTTTGAGGCATGGATGTTATATGACCCCTTATGAAATTCTTATGGGAAACAAATCTAACCTCAAATATTTTCATGTCTTTGGGTTTGGGTGTTGCTATGTTCTTAATGATCGTGATAATCTTGGTAAATTTGATTCCAAGAGTGACAAGTTTCTTTTCTTAGGCTACACTTCGGATAGTCATGCATATCGAGTTTATAATCTTCGTACTAAGACGATCATGGAATCTGTAAATGTTGTCTTCGATGATCTCTCAGATATTGCAGGAAAGAGTGAAGAATATAATGTTGTGAATCTGCTCGAGTTTGTTGAGATTACCCCAGCGAAGGATGTAGGCACAGATGTAACTGGGAATGTGACTGAAGCCCCATCCACAGTTGTCTCAAATGCAGAACCAAATGTGATGGCATCTGAGCCCACATCCATGTCTGCTGCAGCTGAGTCAGACTCTGATTCTGACAATGAACATGTTGAAGAAACTAATAATCCAATCGTGGATCGTGGCAGTGACATACCTACAAGGATTCAGAAAAATCACCCTACATCTCAAATCATTGGTAAAACTACTTATGGTATTAAGACAAGAGGGAAAGGTAGAGTGAACTATCGTGATATGGTAAGAGTGGTCTACTTGTCTACTGATTGTATCAATGTGAGACCATGTTGTTTTGTGTCCAATTTTGAACCTAAGAATATTGTTGAAGCTCTTAAAGATGAATTTTGGATACATGTTATGCAAGAGGAACTAGTCTAATTTGTTAAAAATGATGTGTGGTTTTTAGTCCCTAGGCCAAAGGATGTTAATGTCATTGGAACAAAATGGATTTTCAAAAATAAAACAGATGAATCTGGAAAAATTGTTCGCAACAAAGCTCGTTTAGTTGCTCAAGGGTACACATGGGTTGAGGGGGTGGATTTCGATGAAAACTTAGCTCTTGTAGCCCGTATTGAGTCCATACGTTTGTTGCTTGCTATTTCATGTTACTTGGGATTAACTCTTCACCAAATGGATGTAAAAAGTGCTTTCTTACACGGACTTCTTGATGAATAAGCTTTTGTTGAACAGCCTAAAGGCTTTGAGGACCATTTTATGACTAACCACGTGTATAAGCTTAAAAAAGCTCTCTATGGTCTCAAACAAGCTCCTAGAGCGTGGTATGGTAGGCTAACTGAATACCTTCTTCAAATTGGTTTTAAACGTGGTGAAGTTGATAAAACCTTGTTCATTCAAAAGAAAAACCATAACATCATGATTGCTCAAATCTATGTCGATGACATTGTTTTTGGTTCCTCCTCGGATAAATTGTTAAAGGAATTCATTGCTTGCATGTCCTCCACTTTTGAAATGAGTATGGTAGGTGAGTTAAGTTACTTCCTGGGCTTGCAAATTAAACATTTGAAGGAAGAAATTTTTATCTCACAAAGCAAGTATGCTAAGAATCTTGTGAAAATTTTTTATCTTGAAAATGCCTCTCACTTGAAGACTCCCATGGGGTCGAGTCAAAAGTTGAGTAAAGAAGATGTGGCTGAAAGTGTTGACCACATCTTGTATAGAAGCATGATAGGAAGTTTGTTGTACTTGACTGTCAGTCGTCCTGATATTATGTTCAGTGTTTGTCTTTGTGCTCTTATCAACCTGATCCCAAGGTTACTCATTTAAAGGCCTTAAAACGTATTATTCGATACATAGGGGGCACAACTGATTTGGGAATTTGGTAAACAAAAGACACTAACACTAATCTTATGGGATTTAGTGATTCTGATTGGGCTGGAGATGTTGTGGATCGAAAAAGTACAACTGGTGGATGTTATTATTTGGGAAATAATTTGGTCTCATGGTATAGCAAAAAGCAAAATTGTGTATCTCTTTCGACTGCTGAATCCGAATATAGTTGGGAGCTGTTGCACACAACTTTTATGGATGAACCAAATGATTGAGGACTATGGTTTGCAAAGTGAAACACTGATTCTCTATTGTGATAATATGAGTGCGATTGATATTTCAAAAAATCCTGTCCAACACTCTCGTACTAAACACATAGATATTAGACATCACTTTATTCGAGATTTAGTTGAGAAAAATATAATTCAAATTAAGTATATTGCTACTGAAAGTCAGCTTGTAGACATCTTCACCAAGGATTTAGATTTTGAGAGATTCTCCAATTTAAGGAAGTCTCTTGGTTTGTGTGTTCTATGAAATGTTACACGAGATGTCACAACATTGCACATCATATCCACTGTGACATCCATACACTGCATCTCTTTTCCTCTCCTCTTTTTTTTTGTAGGCATCCCTACATTGTAAGCTTATCATACATTTCTGCAAAAAGTGGATTGATGGTTCGAACTAGTCAAATATATTGTCTCCTTGGAAAACTGGTGTGAGTCAATCTCTCTAATTCAAAAAAAAAATGATGATAAGTTTTCCCAGTATCTGAGTTGTGAATAAAGTCTTGATCATGCTTAGAAGCCTTCTAGGAAAAAGCTACCAACCCATTGTGTGAAGCTATTCTTTGTGACCAATTTCTTCAAGTGTATTGCTGCCTAAAAAGGCATGATCATGTGAAAAAGAGCTACCTTTGGCATTTGAGTGAAAGCTCCCTGTTGGTTAACTCCCTCATGAGACTTGGAAAAATTGAAGAAAACTCGAAAATTCGTAAAAGCTGGGATTTCGGATTGCAATTCATTGAATCAGTTAGTACAAATGTGACCAAAATGTAACGACATTTGGACCTATATCCATTGTTGCAACACATTTCACCTTTTGCGTGTGTTTTTTGAGATTAGGCATATTAGGTTTTGCATGTCCTGGTGATTTTGGATTCTTTGCTGAGATTTGGTTTCCATATATTATCTAAGAGTGATATTTTTCTCTTCCCAAAATCTTGAAAATCTTGATGGATATGTTTTGTGAGTTGAACCGATTTGGAGGATATGGGTAAATCTTATTTTTTGATCTTACTTTCCTTATCACAATTTGGCATAATTTGGACACTTTGTGAACTAGAGTTTGGGAATAATTGGACTCATGATTCTTTTCTTATTTTTCGATTTTTCCCATAAGGAATTATTTCCTAAATATAACTCTTCTTTTTGTACATTGATACTCGTGCCTGATTATGACTCTGGTTGAATCCCTATTTATTTGCAGGAAATCAAGTGCACATCATCTCAAATTATCTCTCATGTATTTCGAAGTGTTTTTTTTGTTTGATACTTATTTGCAGGCTAGAACCTCTCTCTCCATGGCAAGATTTGTTTTCTCCATCAAAAATCTCTTTGGAAGTCCCAACAAGTCATCTTCCTCCTCGCACAATTCCAAAAGTCCGAAGTCTGACAAGTCCATGGAAGAAAGTAATGTTCCGAATGTTGTCAGAGATGGAACCCTATCTGACACTGCATCTTCGTGTGCCCAGAATCCAACTTGTTCACTGATTAAGGAGAGTTCGATACCACCTGAGATAGTTGCAACTCCTCCCTCTACTCCAACAGAGGCCGTCACAGAGACCATCACTCCTCCATCACCAAAAATCTCTGCACCCGCATTCGTTCAAGATGCCCCTGCATCTGGGTTTGTAAATGTCCCTGCATCTGGGACTGCATCTACGTCTGATCACACCCAGGAACCAGGTATGCCATCCTCTCTCCCTGAGCACCCATCTTCTCCGTGTTCAACTCCTACCGGTATCATCCCAATTCCATTTCAAGACGAGGCCCTTGCATATGTTCTTCCTGGGGAGAAAGATAATTAAATAGACGTCGACAATCCTCCAGATTTTAAGGTAATTCGCACTGTTCATGGACCTTTGGGAAACCCCAATGTGTGACGTTCGAAAAGGCTTCGTGGATACTCTCCGGAGGACTTTGAAGATTCTGGTTCTACTCCTGAAATTTCACCTAAGAAGCGCATGACTGGTTTAGAGGGTACTTTGAAGAAGGGGGGAGACGATTTTCCTATTCCTCACATGTCTTTCAATGATTCCGACGATAATGTGAATCAATTTGTTGTTCAGCCTAGAGAAAATGTGCAAACTAGCCCAAAGATAGTGATGATGATGTTCCTTTGGCACATATGGTTCAGAAAGCTAAAAATGACAAGGGTGTGGCCAAAGATGTAACCACATCCCAGCCTACACCAACTGTTGAGGGGTTGAGTTCTGAGTTCGATGACTCGAGTGATGAGGATTTTGATGCTTCCAAGGAACTGGACACTGAGATTGATTATGAGGCTATGGTAGATGAAGTGGATGATGAATGGATGGCTAAAAAATGGAAAGAGGTTGCTGGTGCAGATGTAGAGGAGGATGTGATGTCATCCGATGGCACATCTGACTCTGAGTTTGAAATTGAGAGAGCTAGAGGAGGATGTGATGTCATCCGATGACACATCTGACTCTGAGTTTGAAATTGAGAGAGCTCACTCTGAGCTATTTTACACAGCTGCTGTAGCTTCCAAGTTTCATGCTTTACTTTCCCGTTCTTTTATTGATGAAAAATGCAGAGATTATGATCACTTTGAAAAGTATAATCTAAATCGATTTTTTGATGAACGCAATTTGTTAACCACGATTGACACTGCTCTCCCTTATATTGACTCTGTGGTCTGTGAGTTCTATGCCAACATGTCTATGAGAATTGATGTTCGCCGTTCACCTAAGTTTGGCAAAGTTTTTGTTCGCAATAAGATATATGAATTCAGTCCCTCAGTCATTAATCATTTCTTTGACATGCCTGATTTTGAAGAGAGTGAGGTCCCCAGAAACTCGTCTTCTCCCGCCTTACGTCTTTTTATGGGTTTTTGCACAAGATCTGTTGTGCAAATTGGTCCCCTTCTAAAAATAATTCCATTTTCACAAGGACGCATGCACGAGTTTTATACCAAATTAGAAAAGAGTTGCACTTTAATTTGTGAAATTGGCTTTCGAGGAGGTCACATTCTTTGCTACCAGTGAATCCAAAACCTGGTCCCTACCATTCCCAAGTCTCATCTATAAAATCCTGGTTTCTCAAGGATTTGAACCAAAGAAGAGTGATCACTTTACAAACCAACCTGGGGTCTTTCATGTTTCTCGACCCCTTCTCAGTCCTCAAAATCGCATTGTCGATCTGCCCCTAGTCTATCCAGGAGATACTCCAACTGCTCCAACGACTCCTATCTCTCCGCTTCTCCGGATGACGATACCCTTGTCCCTGGGTATGTACATGATGTGGCCCCGGATGTGGTTCCGGATGTTGGCAACATACCAGCTCCCATTTCCTCTAACATCCCCTGTATTCCTGTATTTGTGGCTTTCTTACAAGTACAACTGGCTTTTGCTGAGCACCAAATTACTCACTTCACTGCTCTCCGTTCCCAACTGCAGACTATCCTTGGTTCGATTTCTGGCCAAAAAGGGGGAGAGAATATACCTGGACCAAGCACTGCTCAAGGGAGTTATGCCAATTGAGACGCCGAAATGATGCTCCAATTCACGAAAATGCGCACCCAAGATGTTTTCGCCGCTACACCATTCGGTTTAGACGGGGTGAAGGCGATGAGGGTCTTCAATTTGACTTTGAAGGATAGATGGATGCAAATGTGTCCACTGATGAACTTTATAATCTTTAATTCTGGGATGTACTAAACACTATTCTCTAGCTAGGTTTATTTGCTTTTGGTTGTTGATAACTTACTAAAATTCTCTTATGATATTTTTGCTGCTGTCATGAATGTGACTTAAAATGTGATTACATATGCTTCAGATTTTTTTACTCAGCATGATATTCAGGGGGAGTTGTTATGTTTAGGGGGAGTTTTTTGTTTATTTTGTGCTTGATAAGTGTTTTGTCCAGAAAGGCAAAAAGGGGGAGATTGTTAGGGCGATTTTTTTATCGTCTAAAAATAATTTCCAAAATTATAAAGATTGGATTTTGATTTGTTTTGCCTTTCTAGACTTATGGTATGTTTAAGGCTTTTTAGATTTGGAAAGAAATCATATTGATATGGTATTGATATATTAGGACTCTTGGATAGTTATCTTGTTGGGTTATTGATTTTTTAGTACCTGAACTATAGGCACTTTGCTGGTTTGGTACCTGACATTTCTGAGTTACTAATTTAGTACCCATACTTCACATTTTTTTATAAACTGATACCAACTAATTTTTAAAGACGAAAATACCCCCAAGATTTTTTTCATTTATGTTAAAAAGTTATGTTTTAATTAGAATATTAAATTTAAAAAATAAATTTAATTAAGAAATAACTTTTATTATTTAAATTAAATTATTAAATTCCTAATTGTAAAAAATAAAATAAAATAAATTAATTTTATTTTTTTAAATTCGATTAAAAACGTAATTAAAAAAATTAATATATTGATAAAAAAATTGTTATAATTTCCATATTTATTATCTGAATTTTAATTTTTAAATTATTTAATTTTCTTTTAATTATTCAAATTAGTTAACTAAACTAATTTTTCTTTTTGATTAATTAATATTTTAATTTAGGTTTATGAATTTACTAATTTAATGTAATTAATTTTTTTTGTAAAATTCTTTATTATTTTTAAAAACTTCTTTTTATTTTTTATTAATTAAATAAATTAAAATTGTAATTCATTTTATAATTTAATTAAGTATACTCAAAAAATTATTTTTAGTATAACTTATGTTTCTTGGGGGCATTTTCGCCATTAAAAGTGAATAGGTACCAATTTATAAAAACAATATGAAGTATGGGTACTAAATTGGTAACTCGGAAATGTCAGGTACCAAACCAGCAAAGTGCCTATATGTCAGGTACTAAAAAATCAATAACCTTGTGTATTAGGTCTCTTAAAGGGTTTGGATGGCTATATAAAGCGAAGAGGACGTGCATAATCTGTACACAAGAAATACACTAGAGTTACAAGAGTCTTAAGAGAAATAAGAGTCATTCAAGCACAAGGGGTCTCACTGCCCTGGATGCAATCTTGAATGTGACTACATCTGAGATTACATTCAGTCCTGCTGATTGTGTTTGTTAGCTTTTCATCCATTGTTTTTAGTATTGAGATTAACAAAGTTCACACATGTATATTGTTAGATGAGTTGAATTACATAGATCAGATACACTCTAGACAGGAGTTTTTCATTGAGTTTCTACTAGTTGGTTTTAGTAATTTTGTATACGGAATCAAACGATTTTTACTAGTGGAAAGTTTCGCCATATTGGCACGTCTACAAGCTTGTTGGCTTGTAGACAATTTTTATTTCATGTGTCTTGTTAATGTTTTCAAAATTTTGCTGCATGTGATTGTGAATGTGACCACATCTGCAATAACATCCTTACTCTGCGAAACTTTTTCAATTTATCTGTGCTATAATTCTTTCAAAAATAAGAAAGTAAAAAACTTGGTTTGGACTCACATTAAATTTGTCTAATATTTCAAATGAATTATAAAAAACAATAAGTTGCCAAAGTAACTGCATAGTGAAAAACTAATTTATTTGGAATATTTAGGTGTATATTTTTGTTGCTTATGCAAATAATAATCAGCCCAAATGAAGATTTTTATTTGGCTGAATAACAAATGTACTTGCGGTAATAAATATGTGATGATTATTTGGTTTTCCATTTGAACAATAAGTCGGTCCAAAGAAAGGTTTTTTGTTTGACTTGACTTATTGTCAATATTTGATTACAATATGAGAGTACCACTTACAGTTGATATTCTCATGTCTAAAAACTAACTATCAATGTTGTGCTAGGTATCTTGTATAGAGTCCACCATCATTCATATTTATGTTTTTCTTGTTATGCTATGACATTAGGGTTGGCAAATCGTGTGGGTCGTGCCGATATCGAGTCGGCCCGATAGCAGTACGACCCAATAAGCACTAACCCGAACACGGCCGGTAAGCTTAAAAGGCTAGAAATAGTAGCTTGAACACGACACGATAAAAATGTGATAGCCCTGGCACGACCCATTAAGCCCGATAACTAATTTCATTTATATTTATTTATTAACTGATTATTGATATTTGGCTCATTTAAAAAATTTAGAGCATTTGGCTCGTTAAACCATTTACTAATATAGTATAATATTTTTTTCTTCAAATATTTATCACATATAAAGCCCCTTACGAAGTTAGAATGATAAAGAAAATGTGTAAAAACATTATTATTTAAGTTATGGGGTCTTATCCGGCTTATCGGGTTGGCCAGATATGGACCCAATTTCTTATTGTTCTTATCAGGTCAGCCAGATAACGGCCCGAACCCAATAACACCTGGCCCAAACCCGATAAATTTGTGTCATGATATCGTGTCGTACCTCAAATTGCCACCCCTATATGACATGGATATTAATTTTGAGCATGCTATTTTATTCTGTTCTTTTTTTAGTTTTTGTTTCTGCTACTATTATATCTGCCAATATTAACTCAATTCATGTGTTGAGCGGCACACAAAATTTAAGAACTAGAATTAGAACATCATGGTTGTTCTTGGTTGTATGGATCTTGATCTTGTGCTTCGGGCAGAACGACATCATGCTCTCACTAATCAAAGTTCCACTAAAGCTAAAAAGGTGTTAGAGAAATGGGATCATTCTAATCGATCGAGCTTTATGATCATGAAACATTCCATTCCGGAAAATGTCAAGGGCGCTATGTCTGATTAGGATAATGCCAAGCAGTTCCTTGAAGACATTGAAAGTATTTTGTGAAAAATGAAAAGGTTGAAACAAGTACGCTTCTGGCTAAACTTGTTTCAAGGAGGTATAAAGCAAAAGGGAACATTACAGAGTACATTATGGAGATGTCTAATCTCGCTGCAAAGCTAAAGGCACTAAAGTTAGAGCTATCTGAGAAACTGCTCGTGCATTTAGTTTTGATTTCTCTTCATGCACTGTATAGTCAGTTCAAAGTGAGTTACAATACCCAAAAAGATAAATAGACTCTTACCGAGCTCGTTTCTCTTTGTGTGCAAGAAGAGGAAATGATTAAGCGAAAGAGGACTAAGAGTGCTCACCTGGTAGCTACCCCTTAAGATAAGAAGAGAAAAAATGAAGCTACAGTTGGGATATCGCAAACACAATCAAAAGTGCAAAAGAAGTGATGCATGTAAAATATACGTGCATTTTGGGGATTAAAATGATATATAACTGATGCATTTGCATGCATATTCAGTGTGTTTTTACTTGTTTTCCTTAGAAAGACATGATACTGTGTATTCTTGAAATTGTTTACAGGAAATGGAGCTTAAAACGAAGAAATATCAGTTGGAAGGCCCGGATAAGACTGACAAGTGCGACGAGAAGATCAAAAAGACGAAGAAAATAGACAAGAACACATCACACAGCCGGACCGTCTGGGACCACACATCTGTGTGAAGTGCCCGTGTGAACAGTGACACAACTGTGTGAAAAAAGAAAAAAACAGGGGACAGAACCAAGCCGCGCGGCCGGATCGTGTGGACCCACACGGGCGTGTGGTATTGGGTAGCATGAAACCTACACGGCCATGTGGGACTCTACCACGATTTTTTCTGGAGTTTATTTCCCGTTTCAACTCTAAAAGTGCTCTCTCCCAGCATCTATAAATGGGACCCAAGGCTTGCACAAAAATAACAACATTCATACCACATAAAATACATCAAATTACGCAGGAACACAAAATTAAGGTTTTTTGAGAGGGGAAGGCTAGGTCGCGAAGAATACTACAATGTCTTTCGCATCTACGGGAGCACAAGAGCTTCTAAGGCTTAGAAGGGGAATCTATCCTGACAAGAAGAGGTTTTCTTTCTATGTGTAGATCTTTTTTTTGTGCATAAACGATGTCATAATGTTGATTTCAAAATTGTCTATGAAGTTGTTATTAATGTTTGGCTAATCTTTCGGATCTTAGAGGCAGAATCAACACAGTGGACTCATGTTAAATCTTGATTAATTACTTTCTTAATTGATTCATGTGTTCTATTTTATGAATTCGAGTGCTTATTTATAATTGTCGATTATCTGGCCAATAATTTGCATGTCATACTTGTTAGTCCAGAATCCGGGAGGTGAGTTCTAACGAGACGAAAATTGAATTCAGACATAAACATGGTAATGTATCGGGAGACTACTTCTATTTGTGGGGAGTATTTCAATTCAAAGATCTTTTGGGAGTCAATAATAGTTGTGATGGATCGGGAGACCTCAATTATTATTAATCAACTGTTTATGCGCCACATAGGAGGGGGAATAACTATTTTAGGAATTGGACCCATAGAAACACATGAATTGATTATTGAAACTTTAATTGGATTTAATATTGAAAAAACATGTTGAGATTGCGTGCCTAAGGTTGCTCATGTAGTCGTTGAAAATACTTGTGGGGTTCGCAAATTTATTTCTTTTATTTCTTTATTTTTTATTTTTATTATAAACTCGATATTCGGTCGCTTCAATAAAATATGAATGTGATGTTATTATAGCCTAAGTGTTTCACATATCAATCCCTGAGCAATATGACCTTGCTTGCCATTATCCTATAAACTACATTGTACACTTGCAGTTGTATGATCCAAAATATTTTTGGCGAACAAGTTTTTGGCGCTGTTGATGGGGATTGATGGATTCTACTTAGATATAGTAATAAGTAGTTCAATCTCAATTGAAGCATAATTTCTTTTAGTTTTTTCAAAATTTTCGAAAATTATTTTCTTTTTATTTTTTTGGTTCTAACATTATTTTTGTTAAGTGTAGACAGTGCATGATCACGCATTCCAGATCTACCCAGCCAATACCAATTGATTTGGAATTCGAGAAGACAACGAAGCAACAACGAGAAGAGTTAAAGCAATGATGGATGTGACTAATCCAAACACAGTGAACAACAAAAACAATGCAGAGCGCCAATTTGGGGTAGACGTCTAGGACCGAACTGTGTAGAGGCCAGCGAGAAGGGCAGTTAAGGGCTACTTCCAGCCGAACTAAGTCAAACTTATAGGGTGTGGCCCGTTTGACGATCAATATAAATAACTTTGAACTGAAACCGACATTGATCCATATTGTGTCACAAAATCAGTTTGGGGGCAGAGTCGTTGAAGATCCAAACGCTCATTTGGCGCACTTTTTTGACATTTGTGACACGATCAAGATGAATGATGTTTATGAGGATATCATTCGATGCCGCCTTTTCGCATTCTCTCTGCGTGATAAGGCTAAGGGATGGTTAAGCTCTCTAACACCACTAACAGCAAATTGGGCAGAACTGAGTCAGAGGTTTGTAGCCAAATATTTCCCCCCAGTAAGACGCTACAATAAAAATCAGAGATCGCCCAGTTTAGGAAATTAAATGTTGAGCCACTATATGAAGCATGGGATCGATTCTGAGAATTACTGAGTAAGTGCCCGCAACACGGATATCCTGACCACCAATAGGTCTAGTACTTCTATAATGGTTTAAGTAGCAACACGAGAAAAATTATAGATGCTGCAGTTGGGGGTGCACTGCTAGGGAAAAGTCCAGAGGAGGCGCTAGAATTGTTAGAATAAATGGCGAACAATAGTTACCATGGCCATCCAAGAGATCCGAGGATAGACGTATCGTAGAAATTCAGGATGAGGATAAGATAACCATTGTTAGGAAATCTATTGAGTAGATTTTGATGATACCATGTAAAACTTAAACTTGGAAGTTGGCACCCAATTTTCCTTGTAATTTGTATTGTAATAGATAGGGCTGGAAAAACTGAGTCAAGTCAGCTATGCCAAGGATTACAAGAAGTCAACTGTGGACTGAATTAAAGACTCTACTGTGTGTCAGCTGAGTATGGCCTAGAAGGAAGTCAAGGACTCGACTGAAGAAGTGTCAGCTGAGGAACAACTGTAAGAAGTGTCAGTTAAGTCATCTCAAGAAGCCAAGTCTCGAAGTTGAAGTAACAGTTGAGTTGTCCAATGACTGGAGCTGACTCAAGTCACTTGGGGTAAAGACAGTAGTCTAGTCAAGACAACTGACTTAGATCTGTTGATTAAAGTTAAGAATGTTACTAGTAATATGTCGAAGTTGTCAGGTCTAAAGTGTTAGTCCCAAAAATATGCAAAAGGAACGAACCAATGGGAAACACTGCACCTTGTGTCAGACACCTACAATGTTACGAAGACATTTAATACGAGGACATGTCAACATCAAAGACTTCAAACAAAATAAGCCAACGAACAAAAGTAACATTTGAAATCAGCCTATCTCTTCAACGAGTAAAATTTCAAATGTGCACTATAAAAGGCTGAGGATGTTATTCAGAAAAGAAGACCTAAACCACGAACAAGCAAGCAATATTCTCATTAACATTCAAGCAATTCCTCAAGCCTGAAACTCGAAGAATATCGATCCAACAAAAGTAGTGAAGGAAAGATAACTTTAAATCTATTGAAGAGGAAACTTTTGAAGAAATCAAAGGGGTCTACTTTCAAGCTAGGATCGCAGAAAGGTTCCAGGTCAAACCATTATCAAGTTTATTGGAGGGCTTTGTGATCAAATCTAAGAACTTGATAAGTGAGCTAAAGTAGCAAGGCATCTGCACTGTGAGGAAGCTGAGTCGCAAGAGAAGCCAAATTTATTGCATAGTGGATTCATCCAGGAGTTGGAGAAGAGAGGATTAGAAGAATTACCCCATCTTCGAACCTCTATAAAATATTTGTGTCAATTTACTTTCACCAAATTTACTTTCCTGCATGCTCATTCTATATCTGTTTTTCATAATTGCTATCCAACTGATAAATAACTAAGTGCTAAGAATCAAGTGTTAAAAACAAACTTAAAACAAATCTAAGGGTGTTAAGTCTTCCGCTGTTAAAAAACAATCAGCCAAGTTAAGTATTTGGCTTGAGCAGCCAAGTTATATTATCAACAGCTCTATCGAGTCTGTTGAGTAGATAACATAGCTGAAAAGCCAACTTAGTTGTCCATCAAGGACACAGTTGTTTGAGTCAACTTTGTTGAATTATTTTAAAAGGACTAAATCAAAAATTTGGTAAGGTTGATTCAACCACCCCCTTGTAAACCTTACTTCACATCCCTTGGGACCAACAAGTGGTATTAGAGCGGTTGGTTCATTGAGCCTTCTGCACTGGTTACTGAACTAGATCTCTATCTTTAAAAAAAAATTAACACTTGTACTTTCAAATTTTTCTTTTTAAGCAAAGTTATTATCATGGAAGCAAATCTTACACGCATTCCTATGTTTACTGTTGAAGAATTTGATGATTGGAAAATTCACATGCAGGCTCATCTATCTGCATTACATGATGAAATTGCGCTTGTGATAGAGGATAGGCCACTACAAATACTCAAAGTGAATACGGGTGTAAGAAGAGCAGCTGCAACAGAAGGAGAACCTGTTGCTGAAGCAAGACCAACCATGGTTGAAAAACCAAGGACTGAGTGGACTAATGAGGACAGGAAGAGATACAATTTGGACAATGTGGCCAAGGATATACTCTACAAGACGTTGGACAAAGCTATGTTCAACAAAGTCAAATCTTGCAAATCTGCTAAAGAGATTTGGGATAAGCTGACTTTAATTTGTGAAGGATCAGAACAAATTAAAGAAAATAAATTAATTGTTGTTGTTCAAAAATTTCAAAATTTCAAAATTCTTGCATGTGAAACCTTGGGTCAGCTGGATGCCAGATTCAGTGGAATCACAAATGAGCTTTCAGCTCTTGGGAAGGAATATACACAAAATAAAATGTGTGTGAAGATCTTGAGAAGCCTCCCAACTGAATGGGAAATGAAGGTTATGGCTCTGAGACATTCAATGGAAGCTCTGAGACATTCAATGGATCTCTCAAAAACATCCAATCATGAGTTATTCTCAGATCTCAAAGCCTATGAGTTTGAGCTGAGAAGGAAAGAGCAAGAGAAGACAGTTTTACCCACGACAGCTGCACTGATGGCTAATGATGGAAAGAGAGCTGAACCCAAGGAAACCATAGACCAGGAGAAAATTGTCATGATGGTCAAAAGATTCAACAAGTTCTTCAATAAGAACTATAAAAGAAATAAGGGTGAAACCTCCAGAAGACATTCAGCTCCTTCCAAGTAAGGGAAGACTGGCCACCCAAGAGAGCTGAACATCAAAGGGTTGAATATCAGAGAGCTGATAATCCAAGAACAGAAAGAGTTGATCAAAGAGCTGAGAACCTGTGTTTGAACTGCAGACAACCAAGATACTTTGCAGTTGACTGTTTCTATCCACTAGTCAACAAATATAGGAATAAGGAAGATAGAAAAGTCTTCAGGGAAAGAAGACAGGAAAAGAAGAAAGCCATGTTGGCTGTTGAGACTTCTTGAGGCATCAAGTCCAGAAGTAGGAGGACTGAGAGAGTAGTGAAGCTGACTACTCAAGTGATTCTGAGGAAGAGGCTATGATTTGCCTTATGGCAAAAGAACAAGATCAACTAGATCAAGAAGATCAGGTACACTCTAACTCATCTCATTCAGAGTCAAGTGATTGTGATACATACACTTCATCACCCACTGATCTTATGATTCATTAGGCAAAATGATGAAAGATTTTGAACACATAAAATCTTCACACACAATTCTAAATGAGGAAAACAACTAGCTTAAAAGCCAAAACTCACAGCTGACTAAAGAGTTGAGTACTCTGAGTCATATAGCTGATGAGAAAAATAAGTTGAAGGTTGAAAATACAAAGATCACAGCAGAGTTAGCTGCTACAGAAAAGAGGGAAAAATATCTCAAAAATGTGATTGCTTCATTTATAAAGGCATCCAAATCATTGGATGATCTTATCATGAATCAAAAAGAATGTGGAGATAAGACAGGCATAGTATTTAATTCCTCTGTGCACAGTCAAACTCCAAGAGTGATTTTGGAAAACGGATCTTCAAGCAATGAAGCATCTCATCAATTCAAAACACCAAATATTGCACCCACATTCACTCCAAACCACAATCACAAACAAACTGGCCTTGGATACGAATGGAAAAGGAAAACAGTCAGTTGAGTATGATGAGAGGATAGCTGAGAAGAAATTCAGTCAAGTTCCTCAGCAAACTCCAAACAGAAAATACTCTGTGAAAAGCAAATAGAGCTACCAGAAACCCCAGAAATTTCATCAGATAAACACATATGATGGGAATGGCAGAAACTATCCAAACTATGCTGATTGGAATAATGTGAAACATCAGCAAAGACCTATGGAATACAAGCCAAGATGGCAAAGACCTAAAACTCAACAAAGGTCATTCCAAAGATAAAAGAGCTACTATCAGCTCATTTACACACCCAAGCACTACACTCAGAAATACCACAACTATCCTAAGAAAGCAATTGCTAAAACACAAACCCAGGCATACAGACAAAAGAGACAGTCGTATGAACCTAAAACCCCCAAGCAATTTGCCAATGTGCACTATGATTATGGAACTGATAGATGGCAACCTTTTAGAGTTAAGTCTTTTGGCTATATGTTGGTTGGATCATCTTATAGCACTAACCCCTCATGATCTAGGCGAGTATGGGTACCTAAAAACTGATTTCCTTGATTGCAGGTTCAAGGAACAGCTGAGTGCCAAGGAACATGGTATATGGATAGTGGATGTTCCAGACATATGACAGGAAACAAGAAAAACCTGTCAAGATTCAAGGAGATTAGAGGTACAAAAGTCATATTTGGAGGAAATGAAGCCCCAGGGGAAATCAAAGACACGGGATGTATCAAGAAAAATAGATTGGAATCACAGATATTGCTTATGTTGAAGGCCTCAACTTCAACTTGTTAAGCATCAGCCAACTCTGTGATAAAGACTACAATGTTGGATTCAACATGGGAGTATGCCAGATCAAAGATGTTGAAACAAATGAAATAGTGCTGCAAGGATCAAGACAGAAGAATATGTATGTGGTAGATTGGTCTACTGCTATACCAAGCACTTGTCTACTAGCAAAGAGTACACCGAATCAAGTTGGTTGTGGCACAAGAAGTTGAGTCACCTGAATTTCAAGACAATCAACAAGCTTGCAAGGAGTAATCTTGTAGAAGGATTGCCAGACTCAGTATATATACAAGAAAGAAAGTGTATGTGATGCATGCCAGATGGGAAAGAAAATAAAATCTTCATTCAAGGATAAGTCAAGTCCTTCTTCAACAAGAATATTACATCTGTTGCATATTGATTTATTTGGTCCAGTTGAGCCAGCCAGCATAAGTGGAAAGAAATACACCTTAGTGGTGGTAGATGACTACTCAAGATATACATGGACAATCTTCATGTGTAAAAAGAAGGAAACTTTGAAGAAGTTACCTCAGCTCATGAAAAGAGTTCAAAATGAAAAGAGCCAAACCATTATAAAAATAAGATTTGACAAAGGAACTGAGTTTGTCAATGGGATAATAACTCAGTATTTTGTTAAAAACGGAATTTCGCATGAGTTATCAGCTGCAAGAACTCCACAGCAAAATAGAGTGGCTGAAAGAAGAAATATAACTCCCAAGGAAGCTGCAAGGACCATGTTAGCTGAAGCTGGATTGCCTAAGAGATTTTCGGCTGAAGCCATTAACACATCATGTTATACTCAAAATAGATGAATGATCAACAGGCAACTGACCAAGACTCCCTATGAAATTTGGACAGGGAGAAAGCCAAATGTTGGTATTTCAGGATATTTGGATGTAAATGTTTCATACATAACAATGGCAAAGATAATTTAAAGGCTTTTGATGCTAAAGCTGATGAAGGTATCTTTTTGGGATACTCAACTGAGAGTAAAGCCTATAGAGTGTTGAACAAGAGGACTATGGTTACAAAAGAGACTATCCATGTGATTTTTGATGAACCTAATGTAAATCGAGAAGACATTGAAGAGTTAGCTGATAAGCTGAATCAACCAACTATGCAGAAGAGTCCTTATGTTGAAGCTGAAGTAAGAGCAATCAACCCAGATGAATATGAGATAGCTGAATCTCAAAGACAGCCTTTGAAAATCTCTGGTGAATGAAAATGAAAGAGCTGCATTCAAGACAACTCACCAATGAGACTACTGAATCCAATGAGACTTACTCCAACTTTGATGTAAGATGGCTAAAAGACCATCCACCAGAGCTAGGGATTGGAGATATTAGAGATGGCATAAGAACCAGATCCAGAGCACAACATGAAGCTATGTTAACTTGTTTTATCTCCTAAATAGAACCTAAAGATGTGTCTCAGGCATTGGATGACACTTGTTGGATTCTGGCAATGCAAGAAGAGCTGAATCGGTTTAAAAGAAACAAAGTATGGGAATTAGTGCAGAGGTAAACCCATCAAAATATTATTGGCACAAAATGGGTCTTCATAAACAAGATGAATGAGGAAGGATTTGTTGTAAGAAATAAAGCAAGATTGGTAGCCAAAGGGTACCGCCAAGAAGAGGGTATAGATTTTGATGAAACCTTTGCTCCTGTTGCAATATTGGAAGCAATAAGGATGTTTATTGCCTATGCTGCACAAAAGAACTTCACTGCGTATCAAATGGATATGAAGAGTGCATTTCTAGATGGATTGTTAGAGGAAGAAGTTTATGTTGAACAACCTCCAGATTTTGAGCAGAAAACTATTGGAGATAAAGTCTACAAGCTCAAGAAAGAATTATATGGATTGAAACAAGCACCAAGATCATGGTATGATACATTGTCTCAATTTCTAATTGACAATGGATTCACCAAGGGCAAGATTGATCGAACACTCTTCAGAATTCAAGATGGAGAAAGTATACTGCTTGTTCAAATATATGTGGATGACATCATTTTTGGTTCCATAAACAAAGAGTTGTGTGACAAGTTCTCAAACCTCATGCAAGGTAAATTTTAGATGAGCATGATGGGAGAGCTGACTTTCTTCCTAGGACTTCAAGTCAAGCAAATGAAGGATGGAACCTTGATAAGTCAAACAAAATATACCAGAGATTTGAATAAGAAATTTGGTATGGAAGAGAAGTTTTCTGTGAAAATTCCAATGAATACTTCAGTCAAGGTGGACATTGATGCAGATGGCAAAGTTGTTGATCAAACTAGATATAGAGCACTCATTGGATCATTACTCTATCTAACAGCAAGCAGGCCAGACATCACCTTTGCAATAGGTGTATGTGCAAGATTTCAATTTGCACCAAAGGAGAGCCACATGACTGCAGCTAAGGTAATCTTAAGATACTTAAAAGGATGCCAAGAAGTCGGCTTATGGTATCCAAAGGAATGAGGATTCAAGCTAATTGGTTACTCAGACTCAGACTATGCTGGATGTAGAGTTGACAAGAAGAGTACATCAGGTACATGTCAAATGCTTGGAAATAGATTGGTTTCTTGGTTCAGCAAGAAATAAAACTCAATAGCACATCCACAGCTGAAGCAGAGTACATAGCTGCGGGCAATTGTTGCGCCCAAGTCTTATGGACGAGACAACAGCTGAGAGATTATGATATTGAAGAAAAAAAATTCCAACTATGTGTGACAACACTAGCGATATTGCAATCACTCAGAATCTTGTGTTGCATTCAAGAACAAAGCACATTGATGTCAGATACCATTTCATAAGAGATTATGTTGAAACGAAAGACATCGCCTTGGAATACATCTCAACTAATAAACAGTTAGTTGATATATTCACAAAGCCTCTATGTGAATCAAGATTTGAAGAACTCAAGAATGAATTGGGGTTAACTGAGCTGAGTTGAAACTCAGGACACTCAATCAGCAGAGAAAGAAGATGAGAAAATAAGAGTAGAGCAAGTTTCACATTTAAGCCAAGTGAAACAGCCTAGTCGAGAAGTCAGCTGTATCGAGTTAGCTGACAGCTGAGTTACATCACGGGAAGAGAGAAATAGAGTTAAGTCAATTTGGATGTAAGCTGAATCATTTATGAGCTAAGTGAAGAGAAGAAATTCATTTTAATTGAACGGGAATGTTTTTAAGGATGACGTCAGCGTAATAATGACAGTCACAGCAAAAACTGCACAGTAAGTCATATGATTATATATAAATGCTGCTGCATTTCATGCGGGAAATTAAATGCGGTTTTGACATTTTAATCTTAGCTGTTGATTTTGATCAAAAATTTCAAAGTTCAAAATATATCCTTTCATGACCCTTATATACGGAATATTGCATTTCTCTCTCCTCACGCAAATTGTTCATCTTCAAGCAAAGGAAGTGTTTTTCTCTCTGAAACCTTGTGCGAACCCTAGTTTTTCTCAAGCAAGTTTCTCTTAGTTCACTCGGTAAAAGTCTAAAAATGGCCCCAAAGTACGATTTTGTGAAACGCTCAAAGCAAATCCACACTGGTGCTTCTATGGATTTTGAAGGGATGATCAAACAGGGTGTGGATGATGTCCTGGTCAAGAAGATTCCTGAAATGTTGGAAAAAACCGATCTGAAGGGCTTTCTGACAATGGAATACTCTCATACATACCTTGAAGAGGTAGCAATGTTCTACGTAAATGCAGAAGTGCAGGACGATGAAATCAAATCTTCCGTCCACAGCAAGGTCATTAAACTAAGTGCAAAAGACCTTGATGAGCACTGTTTATTGCCTTTGGAGGGCTTGAAGGAGATCTGTGAGGCTAATGTCGACTTAGATGCTGCTTGAAAGGAAGTTGCCAAGCCTGAGTATGGTGCGAAAGTGGTCTATACGACCAAGAAGGAATTGTTGAAAGACGACTATCACAAGCTAATGGATGTCGTCTCAAAACGCATTGACATGAAATTTGGGAGCTTCAATCAGCTGTCCAAAACTAAGCTGATCATGATGGCTGCGATCATGCAAGGAAAGAAGGTTAACTAAGCTGAGTTTGTTTACAGCAGACTCTGCCAGAATGTGCTGAACAGGACCTTCAAGAAGGATGAGTCCTTTGGACGCTCATTGGGCTATGGCCTTTTGATTGGTCATCTTATGGAGGTTCTGCATGGCAAGCCTTTCCACGTGAACAAGAAAATGTTCAGGGCAAATCTCTTCGGTGCCCAGAAGAGAGCTCATGCTAAGAAAACCGTTACAAGTGAGGGGAAATCAGCTAACCCTGAAGAGGCAGCTAAGACCCCTCACTCGAAGAACAGAGTTGTGTCATCCAAGCCTGCTCCTGCCCCTACAGCCAAGCCAAAGAAAGCTTCTATCCTTGCAGTCGAGTTATCTGCCCGAGCAGCCAAGACTTCTGCCCTGCAGCAGAGCCTAAGAAGGAACCTCTAATCCCTTCTCCAGTCGTAAAGAAAAAGAGGACTACCAAGCCCAAAAAGGTAGTTGTCTCTAAGTGCCCGAGTCTCTACATCTGATGAATTTGCTGAGATTGAACCAGAAGTTCCACTAGTTCATCCCAAGAAGAGAAGGTTGTTCAAGCAATCTGAGCTGTAGAAGACAGCTGAATCCGGTACTCAGCTGGAGAAAGAAACTGAGATTGTTGATGCTTAGGAAGAGCAGTCTCCTGAGGTTATTAGTGTACCTACAAAGTCTGCTGATGATGATCCGCAGAGATCTATCGAAGACCCAGCTATGGAAAGACAGCTGAGGAAAGCGAAGCAGCGGAGACAACTGAGCCTAATGTTGAAAGAGTTGTCTCCCCTCCTATAACTGATGCTGCTACAACTGAAGATGAGTAAGGTCCCCTAGCCCCCATCCAGGAGACAGGAGAGGAAGTTGATGATGATGACGATGTAATAATATACTCTCCCATTTATCCTGATATTCAAATATGCCTCAGAGAATGGAGGGCATGGGAGTTGGACCATTCCAGGGTGCAATACACTCGCCCTAAATTCATTAAGAAAGAAGAAGAGCTTCTCCGATTTATTGGTGTTGGAGATGTCAGATTTGCCCTTGATGAACACAACTGCATAGATTCCTCTGCATCATGAAAGATGATGAAAAAGAGAAAGCTGAGGAGCAAACCCGCACTCTAGAAAAGTCCAAGATTTGCATGTTCACTGGTACTCATAAGCACACCCATGAACATCTTCATGAGTACACAGACAGTGATGAAGATATGGATCCCGTTGTTGTAGCCGAGAAGTCAGATATGCAGCAGGCTTTGAGGGAATCCAGAGCCATGCACGAGCAACATTTGTTCAAAGGTCTAGGAGAATCTTCCTAATCTCTTCTGTAGGCTGATCCTCTGGGAGTGGCACATCAAATTGCGTCGGACATTGCTGCAGCCAGGTCCCCCGTGCAATCAAAATATGGATCCAAGGGAGATGGCGATGAAGCTGGGAAGTTGGGAACCCAAGCTGAGACAACCCCTAAAGAAGGTGTTCTCACACCTGCCCCAGCGGCTGAGCACTCAACGGACAAAGCCGCGTCTCTAGAGCAGAGTGACCCCACAATCAGTCACTCGGTGCACCAACTGAAGGGAAAACTCTATCCACCACAGCTGGGTTGGAGATTGCCATGGGAGACATATTTATGGCGTTTGGAGACGATGGTGAGAAAGAATCTAAAAAACAGCAGAGTGGCATTGACAAAGCTCGGACATTTAAGTCTATCTCAGCTAAAATGTCTGCTGCTCTGAAGACCGATGACACTATTGATGCAGCCGAGGCACAGGATGGTGAAGCCCTGGGAGTTAACACTATGGGCTATGAAAGTGCAATCCAAGAGGTTGAGACTCCTCTGGATGCCAATGTCCAAGACCCTAAGACAGCTAAGTCTATCGAAGGGAATGCAGAAGGCCCTGCTGCAGTTGAGACTACTAAGGGTATTGAAGGCCTTGGGGAGGTTGAGACTTCCCTAGGTAAGGGTAAGGATGTTGAGAACATTGCTCTAGTCGAAGGTGTTTCCACAGATGAAGTCATTGGTGCCCTTCAAGACTCCCAAGAGAACATTGACACATCATTTTTGGGATCGAAAGATGAAGCAGAGTCCACCCCAATCACAGAGGATGTTCACAAATCTCAGAGCCAAGTCAATGAAAAGACGGCTCATATGAGGTTCAACTTCGATGATGAGCCAACTCCACAGGTCTTATCATCATCTGATGAAGCTGATTATACAACTGAGGACAAGATAACTCACTTTGAAAAACCTACTGAGGCCAAGGAAGCTGTTGAGACAGCTGAGGCTCAGTCAGCTAGGCAAAATGTCTTAGATGCCCCAGCTGAATCCGAGTTATCTCACTTGTGACTCTCATAGTCAACAGAAGTGATAACAACACCTTCGGCTCATTACACGAGGCTCCCCCTTTGTTGTGACCATTACCGATGAAGCTGCCGCAGCTAAGTCATAGAGAGCTAAATCCACTCATCCAAACTAGGGGAAGACGACGCAAGCAAGAGACTCGGAGATACCCTTTATTCGCGATAATGTTTTTGAGGAAAACTTTCCTTTCATTATTGATCTACCAAACCTAGAAGCTGAATCTGCAAGAGACTTCAGGAAATATATAGTGCGCGAAGAGCCAGTCATCCCCACGGATACGATTATTCCAATGAATTTTGACTTTGATGCAGAATGGCAAGCAGTCGAGTCTACCTACACAGCTGAGTTTGGAAAGCTTTCAAGACTATCTGTGAAGAGATTGAGAAATTGGAATGCCATCAAGCATCCTTATACCTCCACCTCGACAATTGTGATGCCACCCTCATAGCCGATTTAAGTGGGATTATTGTGCGCATCAGGGAATGGGCTGCGTAATAGACAACTATGAGATCTGAGCAAGTCCGCTACTTTAAAGTATTGTTTGCAAAAATGCTGTTGTGGAGTGCGCATAATTCAGCATATCAGGAAAGAATGAAGGAATACATCGAAAGGGTCAATCAGTCCCATAAGTTGGAAATGGAGTTGCTGCAATATTTCCACAAGAATGAAATCACCAGACTCGAAAATTCCATGAATGAGAAATTAAGTCTTCTCATGGCTGAAATGAAGGTAATCTCAGCCGAGTCTAAGGCAACACGCTCCAAATTTCGTACAACGTATGATGCAGCCGACTCCAAGCACAACTCCACTATCAGCCGACTGACTTTATCCTTAGTGGTATGTTTCCTGGGATATCTCCTTTGATGATGCCAAAAAGGGGGGAAGAGGAGTCCCTCAAGGGCTTGAAAGAAGAAATGTTGAAGAAAGGCGAAGCAACTGAGGGGGAAAGAAGTTCGAAAGACATGAAGCTGATGTTCGCTGAAACCCCTCAGCTAGGTCAAGTCACAACTGATATTCTCAGCAAGCTACCCGTGAAATTACATGTAGAGAAAGCTGCAGTGGCCATGAAAGATAACCGAAAGGTCATTGAAGCTGCATTTGAAAAGGTAGCTAAGGATACGTCAGCAAGAGTGTAAGAACTATTAAAGTAGCATGGTGGTCTACCAGCAGGATTAGAAAACGTCATGATAGAGCCCCCCAAAGAAGTAATGTCGGATGCAGGATCTGAGCCCAGATCTATGGAAGAATTTCAAACCTTAGAAGCTGAAGGCTACTTTGAAGGAATGACCTTAACTCAAGCCTGGGAGTTGTACTGGGAAAAAAAGCTGGAAGTGTGCAACCAAGTTGAGAAGCAGTAGAGTGCAAGCAGCCACTCAGCTGGTAAGTCCAAGGCTCATGTACAATATACTCCTAGAGGAAGAGGAGCAGAGTCAAGAAAGGGAAGACAAAGTGGAAGTGGAAGAAGTTTTCAATCTCGGCCTAAGCCAAAAGATGTCACTTTTGTGGACCCTGGGAAAAGGGGAATCAATACTGGGCTGGCCATGACCATCTTGCAAATTTAGAAGTCGCTCGAAAAATAGAAGAAACGAGGAAGAGGATGGCAGAAGAAAGTTCCAGAGCAACCCATGAGTGGGAAGAAACGCAATGAAGGGATGACCCTGTTGCAAAGCGATCTTATGAGAATAAGAAAAAGAGAAAAAAAGAAAAGAAAAGTCAGAAGGCTGATGAGGAAGAGGAAAGAAAAAGGAAAAGAGTTGATTCTGACAGGAGAAGAACTGAAGAAGAAAGAGGAAGGAAGCAGCAAAGGCGTTGAAGTGTTGATGCAAACCCCTTCATGTATTTTTGTGCAAATACATCTATGTAAGTTTTCTGTAATAAACTTAGTGAATTTTCCTGCAATTTTTACTCTGAATGTATCTATGTATCTTAGCTTAGATATACTATGTTTTGATATGTATACATTTATATTGCTTTGATACCGAATGTAAACAACTGTGTAAAGGACAAGAATGCTATGATCAATAAAGTGATATATTTTAAGCATACATTCTTTGTTACTGCATTGTCGGTATATATCTTTGTTGTTTAATTTCTTTGAATGTTTTTATGTTTTGGCATCATCAAAAAGGGTGAAATTGTTAGGAAATTTATTGGGTAAATTTTGATAATACCATGTAAAACTTAAACTAGGAAGTTGGCACCCCATTTTCCTTGTAATTTGTATTGTAATAGATAGGACTGGAAAAGCTAAGTCAAGTCAGCTATGCCACGGATTACAAGAAGTCAACTACGGACTGAATTGAAGACTCTGCTGTGTGTGAGTTGAGTATGGCCTAGAAGGAAGTCAAGGACTCGACTGAAGGAGTGTCAGCTGAGGAACAATTGTAAGAAGTGTCAGTCAAGTCATCTCAAGAAGCCAAGTCTCGAAGTTGAAGTGACAGTTGAGTTATCAATAACTGGAGCTGACTCAAGTCACCTGGGGTAAAGACAACAGTCTAGTCAACTAGTCAAGACAACTGACTTAGATTCATTGATTAAAGTCAAGAATGTTACTCAATATAGTAATATGTCAAAGTTGTCAGGTCTAAAATGTTAGTCCCAGAAATATGCAAAAGGAACGAACAAATGGGAAACACTGCACCTTGTGTCGGACAACTGCAATTCTGCGAAGACATTTAATACGAGGAAATGTCAACATCAATGACTGCAAACAAGACAAGCCAACAAACAAAAGTAACATTTGAAAATAGCCTATCTCTTCATTGGGCAAAATTTGAAATGTGCACTATAAAAGACTGAGGAATTTATTGAGAAAAGAAGACCTAAACCACGATCAAGCAATCAATATTCTCATTAACATTCAAGCAATTCTTCAAGCCTGAAACTCGTAGAAAATCAATCCAACACAAGTAGTGAATGAAAGACAACTTCAAATCTGTTGAAGAGGAAACTTTTGAAGAATTCATAAGGGGTCTACTTTCAAGCTAGGATTGTAGAAAAGGTTCCAGAACAAACCATTATCAAGTTTGTTGGAGGGCTTCGTGATCAAATCCAAGAACTTGAGAAGTGAGCTAAAGTAGCAAGGCAGCTGCCCTGTGAAGAAGCTGAATCGCAAGAGAAGCCAACTGTGTGATCAAGGTTGTCTCCTGACTATTCACCGCTTTGTAAACTGATCTATTACATAGTGTATTCCTCTAGGAGTTGGAGAAGAGAGGATTATAAGAATTACCCCATCTTCGAACCTCTATAAAATATTTGTGTCAATTTACTTTCAGCAAATTTACATTCCTGCATATTCATTCTATATCGATGTTCATAGTTGCTATCGAACTGATAAATAACTAAGTGCTAAGAATCAAGTTTTAAAAACAAACTTAAAACAAATCTAAGGGTTTTAAGTCTTCCGTTGTTAAAAACCAAACAGCCAAGTTAAGTATTTGGCTTGAACAGCCGAGTTATACTATCAACAGCTCTATCGAGTCTGTTGAGTGGTTAACTTAGCTAAAAAGTCAACTTAGTTGTCCATCAGTGACACAGTTGTTTGAGTTAACTCTGTTGAATTATTTTAAAATGACTAAATCGAAAATTTGGTAAGGTTTATTCAACCCCTCCCTTCTAAACCTTACTTCACATCCCTTGGGACCAACAACCATACTCACAGAACAAATCTCCATGCTAAGTATGAAATTGGATATGATGCAGCAAGTAACTTCAAGAGAGGCAGCGGTTGTTGTGAAGAAGCTAATTTTGTGGGACTTCAAGGCTACAACAACAACATAAATACTCAGACACAATCTTACTATAATCTGGGGCTACCAAAGGAACAGAAACCATCTCTAGATGAAATGTTAGCTTCATTCATCGGAGAGACTCGAGCTCGATTAAACCAGGATAAAGCCCTGATCGACGGAATTGAGGATCAGGTAACTCAATTAAACACTAACATGAATGATAGATTGAAATCTTTGGAAAAACATGTGGGGCAGATCGCTACATCAATACACAACCAACACCAGAAAGGTAAATTCCCGAAAGATACAAGGATAGATCCAGGAGAACAGTATCAATCCATTCGTCTGAGGAGTGGAACAAGTTATGAAGGTCTAAAGATGCCAATTGATCAAGAAATAGAAGCAATCGAGGAGTAGGACACAGCAGTGGAGATGGCGCCACAAGCAGTGGAAAAGGAAAAGGTAAAATATGCTCCAACTATCACAAGAATTGAGGTACCTATCCCTTTCCCGCATAGGTTTCAGAAAAAGAAATTTGATGATCAATTCCTTAAATTTCTGGAAATTTTCAAGAAAATTCAAATCAATATACCTTTTGCGGATGCTTTGGAACAAATGCCAACTATGCTAAATTTCTTAAAGATATCATGGCAAAGAAAAAAAAATCTCAGAATATGAAACGGTGAAACTGGCAGAGGAGTGTAGTGCAATTATTCAAAGGAAGTTACCTCAAAAGCTTAAGGATCCTGGGAGTTTCATGATTCCATGCATAATAGGGTAACAACTTTTAATAAAGCACTATGCGACTTAGGTGCGAGCATTAACTTGATGTCGTTATCAATATTTCGGAAACTGGGATTAGGCGAAGTAAATCCTATAAATATTAACCTATAATTAGCAGATCGCTCGGTAACATATCTGAAATGGGTGATTGAAGACATTTTAGTGAAGGTAGACAAATTCATCTTTCCAGCAGACTTTATTATGTTGGAGATGGAAGAAAACCGAGAGTTTTTATAATTCTGGGAAGACCAATCTTGGTCACATGTAGAGTACTATTTGATGTGCAAAAAGGTTAATTAACATTGCGAGTAAATGATGAACACATGTTATTTTTTATTTACAAAGCTATGCAATTTCATGAAAACGTCGAACATTGCAACATGATTGATGTGCTAATCCCATGCATGGAAGCTGAGTTTGAACAGGTTGTAATGAAAGATGTATTGGAATGGTGCTTAAGTCACTCATTGGAGTCCCAATGTATGTGTTTTGATATTACTAACAATGAGGTTAACGATTTTGTGATTGCCTTAGAGTCGTATGATAAAATACCAGAAAATGGCGTTCTGGACACTCATACACGGGCATGTGGAGTAACACGGCACGGCCATGCGCACCCATGTGAGATTCCATGTCAGAAGAACTTCAGTCACACGGTCGTGTAACTCTACACGACCAAACCATGCGATAGAAGAAGCGCCCATCGCACGCCCGTGTGACATCACACGGCCAGACCGTGTGATCAACCTCTGACATTCTAATTCCACACGGCCGTGTGGTGTTACACAACCCGACCGTTCGACATGTTTTTTCAGTTGAAAATTCAAAAAACGATCTCCCGACTCCTCCAGAACTTGAACCTCTTTCGGATCATTTGAAATATGCATTCTTAGGCGACAACAAAATCTATCCGGTAATAGTTTCTTCTTCTCTTACTAAAATCAATTGGAAAAACTACTCCATGTCTTAAGGGAACATAAAACTGCTATTGGATGGTCAATTTCTGATTTAAAAGGTATAAGTCCTTCGATGCGCATGCAAAAGATAAGAATAGAAGATGATTGTAAACCTTATGTGCAACACCCACGGATGCTTAACCCAATCATGCAAGAGGTCATTAAGAAATAAGTACTTAAATGGTTAGATAATGGAATAATATTTGCTATATATGATAGCAATTGGGTAAGTCCAGTACAAGTTGTACCAAAAATGGGAGGGATAGCGATAGTAAAAAGTGAAACTGATGAAATCTTAGCCACTAGAGTTGTCACATGCTGACGTGTTTGCATTGATTACCAAAAGTTAAATCCAGCAATTCGCAAAGATCACTTTCCCATCCCCTTTATGGATCAAATGTTAGATGCCTTGCAGGTTATGAATACTATTGCTTCTGAATGGGTACTCGCGGTATAATCAAATTGTGATTGCTCCAGAGGACCAAGAAAAGACATCATTTACTTGCCCTAATGGAGTGTTCACATTTCATAGATTACCATTTGTGCTATGTAATGCACCTGCAATATTTCAAATATGTATGATGGTGATATTCCAAAACATAATGGAAGTTTTCATGGATGACTTCTCAGTTTTTGGTAGTTCGTTTGATCATGATGCACAAGTGAGGGAAATCAGCTGACCCTGAGGAGACAGCTGAGACCCTCACCCGAAGAAGAGAGCTGCGGCATCCAAGCCTGCTCCTGCCCCTGCATCCAAGCCAAAAAAAGCTTTTGCCCTTGCAGTCGAGTCATCTGCCCATGCAGTTGAGACTCCTGCCCCTGCAGCAGAGCCTAAGAAGGAACCTCCAATCCTTTCTCCAATCGTAAAGAAGAAGAGGAGTGCTAAGCCCAAAAAGGTAGTTGTCTCTAAGAAGAGTGCCCAAGTCCCTACTTCTGATGAATTTGTTGAGATTGAACCAGAAGTTCCACTAGTTCGTCCCAAGAAGAGAAGGTTGTTCAAGCAATCTGAGCTACAGAAGACAGATGAAGCTGGTACTCAGCTGGAGAAAGAAAGCGAGATGTTGAAGCTCGGAAGAAGCGATCTCGAGGTTATTAATGTATCTACAAAGTCTGCTTGATCAGCAGAGATCTGTCGAAGACCCAGTGTGAAAAGAAAGGCAGTGAGGAAGCAATCATTGAGACAACTGAGCCTAATGTTGAAAGAGTTGTCTCCCCTCCTATAACTGATGTTGCTGCAACTCGAGATGAGCAAGGTCCCCTAGCCCCCATCCAGGAGACAGGAGAGGAAGTTGATGATGATGACGACATAATAATATACTCTCCCATTTATCCTGATATTCAAATATGCCTCGGAGAATGGAGGGCATGGGAGCTGGACCATTCCAGGGTGCAATTCACTCGCCCTAAATTCATCGAGGAAGAAGAAGATCTTCTCCAATTTCTTGGTGTTGCAGATGTCATATCTGCCCTTGATGAAGACAACTGCATAGATATCCTCTGCATCATGAAAGAGGATGAAAAAGAGAAAGCTAAGGAGCAAACCCGCACTCTAGAAAAGTCCAAGATGTGCATGTTCACTGGTACTCACGAGCACACCCATGAACATCTTCATGAGTACACAGACAGTGATGAAGATATGGATCCCGTTGTTGTAGCCGAGAAGTCAGATATGCAGCAGGCTTTGAGGGAATCCAGAGCCATGCACGAGCAAAGTTTGTTCAAAGGTCCAGAAGAGTCTTCCCAAACTTTTCTGTAGATTGATCCTCTGGGAGTGGCACAGCAAATTGCGTCGGACATTGCTGCAGCCACGTCCCCCGTGCAATCAGAAGATGGATCCAAGGGAGATGGCGAAGAAGCTGGGAAGTTGGGAACCCAAGCTGAGACAACCCCTAAAGAAGGTGTTCTCACACCTGTCCTGGTGGCTGAGCATTCAACGGATAAAGCCGCGTCTCTAGAGCAGAGTGACCCCACTATCAGTCACTCGGTGCTCCAACTGAGGGGAATACTCTCTCCACCATTATTGGGTTGGAGATTGCTATGGGAGACATATTTATGGCATTTGGAGGCAATGGTGAGAAAGAATCTGAAAAACAGCAGAGTGGCAATGACGAAGCTCGAATAGTTAAGTCTATCTCAGCGGAAATGTCTAGTGCTCTGAAGACCGATGACACTATTGATGCAGCCGAGGCACATGATGGTGAAGCCCCGGGAGTTAACACTCTGGGCTATGAAAGTGCAATCCAAGCGGCTGACACTCCTCTGCATGCCAATGTCCAAAACCCTAAGACTGACTAAGTCGTCGCCGAAGGGATAGCGAGAAGGCCTGCTCTTGATTGAGGCGCTTAGTGCACGAAGGCCTTGGGGAGGTTGAGACTTCCCTAGGTAAGGGTAAGGATGTTGAGAACATTCCTCTGGTCGAAGGTGTTGCCACAGATGAAGTCATTGGTGCCCTTCAAGACTCCCAAGAGAACATTGACACATCATTTTTGGGATCGGAAGACGAAGCAAAGTCCACCCCAATCACAGAGGATGTTCACAAATCTCAGAGCCAAGTCAATAAAAAGATGGCTCATATGAGGTTCAACTTCGATGATGAGCCAGCTCCACAGGTCTCATAATCATCTGATGAAGCTGATGATACAGCTGAGAACAAGATAACTCACTTGGAAAAACACATTGAGGCCAAGGAAGCTGTTGAGACAGCTGAGGCTCAGTCAGCTGGGCAAAATTTTTTAGATGCTCCAGCTAAATCCGAGTCATCTACGCAGGCTCTCACAGTGCGGCGAGAACGACTCCTTGGCTCGATCCACGAGGCTCCCCTTTGTTGTGACCACTGCCGATGAAGCTGCCACAGCTAAGGCATCGAGAGCTAAATCCACTCATCCAAAACAAGGGAAGACGGCGCAAGCAAGAGACTCGGAGATACCCTTTATTCGCGATAATGTTTTGAGGAAGAATTTCCTTTCATTGTTGATCTGCCAAACCTAGAAGTTGAATCTGCAAGAGACTTAAGGAAATATATAGTGCGCGAAGAGCCAGTCATCCCCACGGATACGATTATTCCAATGAATTTTGACTTTGGTGCAAAATGGCCAGCAGCCGAGTCCGCCTCCGCAGCTAAGTTCCGAAAAGCTTTCAAGACTATTTGTGAAGGGATTGAGAAATTGGAATACCATCAAGCATCCTTAGACCTCCACCTGGACAATTGTGATGCCACCCTCACAACCGATTTAAGAAGGATTATTGTGGGCATCAGGGAATGGGTTGCGCTGTAGACAACTATGAGATCTGAGCAAGTCCACTACTTTAAAGCATTGTTTGTAAAACACCTGTTGTGGAGTGTGGATAATTCAGCATATCAGAAGAGAATAAAGGAATACATCGAAAGGGTCAATCAGTCCCATAAGTCGGAAATGGAGTTGCTACAACATTTCCACAAGAATGAAATCACCAGACTCGAAAATTCCATGAATGAGAAATTTAGTCTTCTCATTGCTGAAATGAAGGTAGTCTCAGACGAGTCTAAGGCAACACGCTCCAAATTTCGTACAACGTGTGATGTAGCAAACTCCAAGCACAACTCCACTATCAGCCGACTGACTTTATCCTTAGTGGGATGTTTCCTAGGATAACTCTCTCCTTTGATAATGCCAAAAAGGGGGAAGAGGAGTCCCTCAAGGGCTTGAAAGAAGAAATGCTGAAGAAAGGCGAAGCATCTGAGGGGGAAAGAAGTTCGAAAGACATGAAGCTGATGTTCGCTGAAACCCCTCAGCTAGGTCAAGTCACAGCTGATATTCTCAGCAAGCTACCCGTGAAATTACATATCGAGAAAGCTGCAGTGGCCATGAAAGATAAGAGAAAGGTCATTGAAGCTGCATTTGAAAAGGTAGCTGAGGATACGTCAGCAAGAGTGGAAGAACTATTGAAGTAGCATGGTGCTCTACCAGCAGGATTAGAAAACGTCATGATAGAGCCCCCAAAGAAGTAATGTCGGATGCAGGATCTGAGCCTAGATCTATGGAAGAATTTCAAACCTTGGAAGCTGAAGGCTACTTTGAAGGAATGACCTTAACTCAAGCCTGGGAGTTGTACTGGGAAAAAGGCCTGGAAGTGTGCAACCAAGCTGAGAAGCAGCAGAGTGCAAGCAGCCACTCAGCTGGTAAGTCCAAGGCTCATGTACAATATACTCCTAGAGGAAGAGGAGCAGAGTCAAGAAAGGGAAGACAAAGTGGAAGTGGAAGAAGTTTTCAATCTCGGCCTAAGCCAAAAGATGTCACTTTTGTGGACCCTGGGAAAAGGGGAATCAATACTGGGTGGCCATGACCATCTTGCAAATTTAGAAGTCGCTCGAAAAATAGAAGAAACGAGGAAGAGGATGGCAGAAGAAAGTCCCAGAGCAACCCATGAGTTGGAAGAAAGGCAATGAAGGGATGACCCTGTTGCAGAGCGATCTTATGAGAATAAGAAAAGAGAAAAAAAGAAAAGAAAAGTCAAAAGGCTGATGAGGAAGAGGAAAGAAAAAGGAAAAGAGCTGATTCTGACAGGAGAAGAACTGAAGAAGAAAGAGGAAGGAAGCAGCAAAGGCGTTGAAGTGTTGATGCAAACCCCTTCATGTATTTTTGTGCAAATATGTTAAGTTGGTATTTTACCAATTAATAATGTATTTTAGACTAGGATTTTATATTAATTTTGGATGTTTTAGAGCCATTAGAGTCCATTTTATTTCATTAAGTATCGTTGAAGAGTTAATCTGATTTTGGTAGCGAAAAATGATGAAAAAAAATAAAAAACGTGTTTGGGAGGAATAAATCCCATTTGAAGAAGAAGGAAAAGAGGAAAATCGCAATTTTGGCCTTGAATTAGCGTGGCGCGCGGCTGCAAGACCCCCGTGCGGCCGTGCAGGGTGAAAAACCGCAAGCGATGCAACAAGTTGAAGTGGCGACTGCAGCTCACCCCAGCGCCTTGTGCACGGGATGTATCAAGGTGCGCTGCGGCCCCATTTTTTGCGGTAGTGCCGTGCGGATAATAGGGATGGCGCTGCACCGTGCCGTGCTTTAGCGCCCTTGGCTCCTACAGGCGAAATTACAAGGCAACTTATTTCTTTTTCTTAGACTTTTGTGGGGTATAAATACAAGTCTTGGGCGTGAAATTAGGGATCTTGGACCCACAGGAAGAGAAAAAAAAACGGCAAGAAGACAAGGAAGAAGGCTAGAAACACATTGGGAAAAGCTTGGAGAAAGAAGATTGAAGGCTCTTATCATCTAGAAATAGAGAAGATCTCTCAACTCTTGTTCTTATTTTGTTACTTTCTCCATATCTTGTAAGATGTATTGTTGTGTTCTTATGGATTCATTTTCTTCAATCATGAGCAAAACTTTATAATTCTAGAGGGATGATGTAATCTATGTTTGAACTTATATTTTGATATTGTGGTTTGTCAGTCTAGATTTTCCAATTTATTTGTGCTATTTGGATCTATTGCTTCTAAATTACTTGATCAATAATTTAGAGTGTTTGGTGTATTTGATTTGACACTTGAGAGAGGTAATTGAATACATGACCTTGAAATAGCATAACCTAGGATTTCATAGAATTGAGAGATTTTTGAATCCTTTGAAGTCATTTATCAAGATTCATAGCTTTTATTGAGATTTTAATTGGTGATTTTTATAGAGATATTGATTTCACAATTGAGATCTAAAATCATTTGGCACTCGAGAGAGGAAATGATTATTGTAGAAATCTTGACTTATAAATTAGTAATTGATGATTGATAAACCATATTGATAACATAAGGGATAACTAGATTCATCACACCTCTAGAATTCATTTAATCATTTGGATAAACTCATTGATATTTTCATATTCTTGATTTATTTTTGGTATTTTTAGTATAATAAACTCCATCAATTCTTGAATTTCTAAATAAAGTTAGACTACTATATTATAGTACTTAGCAATAATTCGATAATTATTCCTATGGATACGACAACCTTACTTTCACTATATTAAAACTTGACACCATAGACTTGCGGTTAGAAAATTCACTAACAAGTTTTTAGCGCAGTTGCCGGGGAATAATTCATCTTATTTGCGCTAATATTATTACTTAGTAATTTTACTTTAATTTAGATTGGTTCTTTGTTACAATAGGGTTATTTCCATTTTTGCATTCTCTTGTTGATGCGAAAAAATAAAAGTGCTAATTTAATCTTATTTGATCCAGAAATTGAAAGAACACTTCGGAAGATTAGAGCCGCACGAAGAATCGAATTTGCAAAAATGGCAGGAAACGGTGAATGAATGGGTTTACTAATGTAATGAATGGGTTTACTAATGCAGAGGCAAAACGGCGCTACACTCTTCTGTGAGATTGACCGTCTCTGTATTAGTAAACCCATTCATTACCATCTTGCGCCACCTTGGAATACCCCAAATCTCTGTAGGGCGCACGGGTGGTGCGTCGAGCACGGCCTACCCGTGCGCCACTCCGGTGAGATATCGACTCAGGGCGCACGGGTGGTGCGCCCATGCATGGGCTACCCGTGCGCCATCTTTGCGGCTTCAATCAACCAGAGACAGGGGTGCACGGGTGGTGGCTTGAGGCACGCCTAACCCGTGTGCCCCTGTTTTTCTTAAAGTGAACGCTCAACTTTCGCTCTTTTAGGCTTCATGTTTCGTATATCCACTCAATTCTCGCGTTTCTACTTTGCTTTCCTCATATTCTTATTCAATTAGCTTCAAATATCATGAAATTCCTACAAAATAAGCAAAGTGTAATATCTTTTCCACAAGGAGTGAATATGTAACATTTAACGCAGTATATGCATGTTTACTTATCATTATAGCTCGAAATACACATCGAAACACATGTAAAATTCACACTTATCAAAATCCCCCAAACTTAAACCGTTGACCGTCGATCAACAATTTTTTTGAAAACACGATAAAGCATAACGAGGAGATAAGAATAAAAGCGCACACAACGGATCGAGAAAGAAATTCATATTATTCATCATGAATGTCAAGCAACATACCAATCAAGCCTCAAATATCTGATCAAAGAACACGCCTCAAGTAAAACAAAGTGAAATGCTCTGAATTCCAACTCTCAAAGTTAAGTGTATACTCTCATCTCTCGAGGATATAGGACGTGTTTACGCTCAAATCAGTTCGATGTCGCAAAATTACCATAGGCTTGCAATTCGTCTCATATCTCCGCCACTAGAGTGTATGCAATTTGTGAATCAAAAAGGACTTTCTCATTTGGTTGTAATGAAAGCTCTTTGGTTTGGGTAGGAAATTTTGGATAAAGTGACTCAAACTCGAGTATATAGACCGATGAGCATATCAATCATTTTCATTACAATCCCATATGCTACTCCAATTATCCCTCATTTTTATCGACTTCATTTATCTCCATTTCCTTTCTTTCTTTTGAAACGCCTCCATTCACAATCCTTCGCCCTCAAGGTTTATCAACTTTTCAATCAAATTTTTTTTTTTCATTTGTGCATTTTCAACACTTTTTATTCAACTCCTTTCCTTCCTCTTTATGTCCCATTTAACCAAGTATGCCCACTTATCCTACTTTTCAATTCCCACCCATTCATCCTCATTCATTCCTTTACTCAACGCTATACATTCGAGTTTAAGGTGATGGATATATTAAGATCAAGGGTTAAATTTTGTGGTTATCAAAGAAATAGGCTATAGGCTCAACTTGGCTAACTAGGAATTTCAACATCTTTAGGTAGGTAAAAGGCTTGAAAGGCTAGCAAAGATGGCCTTTAATCACATTCACAATTCGCATACAACATGTGGCCTTGCGAGAGATACCCAAGCAAGTTCTAGAATTCTAACAACATGGTGATACACTCAAATCACAACAAGGCTGCGCAAGATACAAGCGGTAAAAGGCTCAAAAGCTCACAGGCTTGCAATTATGTAATTCAAAGCATCAAACCAAGTTTTCCATATCAACATGCTCAATGTCATCTATTCAAGGCTCAATCAACTCATTACCAACATCCAATTCCAACAATATGAATTTTCAATCAACACACACAAATAGCAAGTTGCAACATGCCCGGTCAACTCACTCTCTAACTACTACGAAAACAATAAACATGCTAAAGCTATAAACGTGCTCTAATGCAAATGCAACCTAGCATGCTCTAATGCAACTATATGAAAACACAAAATGCATGAACCTTTTTTTTTTAAATCCACACATTTCATATCAAGATACTATCTCTCCCCAAACTTAAATGAAATTATATCGCACGTAAGGAAAGATAGAATTTCAATAAAAAAAAGTGTGAAGTTACCATTGGGTTGCCTCCCAACAAGCGCTAGATTTACCGTCTATAGCTCGGCGTATGAATTCGTGCCTCCCTTGAATGCATATATTAGTTTGCTTTGGGTCATGGTCAAGTGCCATATTTGCCTTACTTGCACCTAATAATGCATACTTGGGGTGTCAAGCAAGTATTGGAGTCGATGTTGGAACACTTTGATTTGAATTATGCTCATGTTGTCCATGCGCGTATGTACCACCAGTGTTTGTTTATTTTGTGAAATAGCTTTCTTATGATATCACGCATGCCTTGTGACCGGGCATCACGCGCTGTTCATGTGTTCCTCGTCCCGTTTCTGCTCTTTTTCGACACCACACACGGTGAAAGTGCATAGACACACGATCCGTATTTGGTTCCAAACTTTCTTGTTTTTCGGGATCTTCGACTCCTCGTATTCGGTACCACTCTTTTGATGAATGGTACTAGATTGTTCCTTTGAGTTGACTTCGGTGATGCTCGAAAAATGGCTCTTTTGTTGTTGTTCACCAATAATCGTAGCTAATAGGCCCACTTGAGTCTCAAGATTTTTTATCGAACTAGCCATTTGCAACTCCATCATGTCCATCCTAGCCTCTTGTGCATCGAACCGGTTCCTTGTCTCACTTACAAATGAAGTCATTTGATTCATGAATGCAATGAGGGCGTCTTCCAAAGATGGTTTTGCCTCTGCATTAGTAAACCCATTCATTACATTGAAGCTTGATGGTGGTGGAATCACATTCTCCGTGTTAGCATATGAAAAATCTTCGTAATTCGCCCAATTTGGATAATAGTACGTAGGAGTAGGATTATTCCAATAAGCTGTAAAAATTCGAGTTATTGAAATAATTGGCATTCTCCATCCGAGCGGTGTTAGGTGCACTACCTATACCAACTCAAAGAAACAAATCAAACATTGTAGAGAGAGAATTTACAAAAGAAAAATGAAATAAAATAAAAAATGCCTAAATTAAAAATAATTCTATCTATCGCAATATTAGCACCAAAAATTGTATTAGTCCAAACAACGGCGCCAAAAACTTGTTCGCCTATATTTTTAGCTTCACCGCAAGTGTACGGTGTTCGTTATCGAATAGGGTAGCAAGGTCGTATCCACGGAGCCTAATAAATCAATAGGCTAAGTATTGAACCAAGATAGTTTTACTTTTATTTAGACGATCAATATTTGATGGTTGTTATTTTGAGATTAAGACAATTTAAATCACTAAAACACGAAAATAAGATAACACAAATGAAAGAAGTATCAAGATGATGAAATGGATTTCGAGTTAAGGTTTCGATTAATAATCCTCTTGTTGTCCGATTAAATCAAAGCCAAGGTTATTATCAATATTCATATAAGACGATCACAAAGCTATTTTATCCCCCCTCTCGAGATGTATATAAAATGTAGATTGAAATATCCATGCTAGCATCTCTACTCAACAATAGATACACAACTCCCAAAAGCATCAAAGATCAAATGTCCTCACAATATTCGCAAACCTCTCGATTCATGCAAATATTCATGTCAAGTACTCAAGATCTAATATTGAAACTCATCTCTCGAATTATGAATCAATATATCAAACAAGTTAAATCATTGGCCAAGTGATAAAACAAGAATAAGAACAAAGTACTCAAATAGGCTTCAAGACAATAACTTCAACTAAGATTAAAACATTCAACAAGAGTTCATTAATCTACTTCCAAAACCCGGAAATCACAAGAGTTTAGCTACACATGATTAAACAACTTACACACAAAGTGTTCAAAGTCATTACAAATGAAACTAAAAGAGTGAAACTAAAAGAGAAGCAAGAAAACTTAGGAACGTCGACAATCTCTCGATGTATCTCCGTTCTTCAAGCTCGATGCAACCCGATTATCTCTCTTGATGTCTCCTTCCAAGAGTTGACTCTTGTCTTGTGTTGTAGATCCCAAAAATGCAGAATTCCCCCCCTGTGTGCGCCCCCAAAAAGCCTTTTTATACTCCCCATCATGTTTAGGGCTTAATCTTTGCAGATTATGGGATTCAGTAGCAGACGCACGGGTGGTGCGCCCACGCCTGGGTTACCCGTGCGCCACCCTTTGGAATACCCCAACTCTCTGTAGGGCGCACGGGTGGTGCGTCGGAGCACGGCCTACCCGTGCGCCACTCCGGTGAGATATCGACTCTCTGTAGGGCGCACGGGTGGTGCGCCCATGCATGGGCTACCCGTGCGCCATCTTTGCGACTTCAATCAACCTTAGCAGGGGTGCGGGTGGTGGCTTGAGGCACGCCTAACGTGTGCCCCTGTTTCTTCCGTGAACGCTCAACTTTCGCTCTTTTAGGCTTCATGTTTCGTATATCCACTCAATTCTCCGCGTTTCTACTTTGCTTTCCTCATATTCTTATTCAATTAGCTTCAAATATCATGAAATTCCTACAAAATAAGCAAAGTGTAATATCTTTTCCACAAGGAGTGAATATGTAACATTTAACGCGAGTATATGCATGTTTACTTATCATTATAGCTCGAAATACACATCGAAACACATGTAAAATTCACACTTATCAACGGTCAATCTCACAGAAGAGTGTAGCGCCATTTTGCAAAGAAAGCTACCACAAAAATTAAGAGATCCGGGGAGTTTCACTATCCCTTGCACTATTGGCGATTCTTATTTTAATAAGGCTCTTTGTGATGTAGGTGCTAGCATTAATCTTATGCTATTATCTGTTTTCAGGAAACTTGGACTTGGAGAGATAACGCCGTCCACCATCACATTGCAATTAGCCGATAGATTACTCACCTACCCAAGAGGAGTGATTGAAGATGTGTTGATCAAAGTGGATAAATTCATATTTCCGGCGGATTTTGTGGTGTTAGATATGGAGGAAGATCATGAAATGCAATTGATTCTTGGAACACCTTTTCTAGCAACGGGATGAGCTCTAATTGACGTGCAACGAGGAGAGTTAACATTACGGGTAAATGATGATAAGGTATTGTTTAACATTTATAAAGCAATGAAATTTCAAGAAGAACCTCAAACATGTCATTTTATTGATATGATCGAACAATGTGATCAAACGGAGGTTATAAAACAAGATTTAAAAGATCCATTAGAACATTGTTTGATTAATTCAATAATGAAATGTAATGAGGAAGTTAGTGATGATATTGATTTGCTTGAGTTTATTCTTTCCCTTGAGGCTAAAGAAATTGTAAAAGAAAAACAAAAGGAGGAATTAGAAAATGCCAATATTGAAAATATTTCGAAAGGCACTTTAGAACTAAAGGAACTTCCGAAACATCTTCAATATGCATTTTTGGGAAAGGATAAAACTTACCCGGTAATTGTTTATGCTTCATTATCTTCACCCGAATTGGATAAGTTGTTGCGTGTGCTTCGTGAACATAAGTCGGCTTTGGGGTGGTACATTTCTAATTTGAAAGGTATAAGTCCTTCCATTGTAATGCACAAAATTTTAATGGAAGAATCTTATAAACCTTCTATTGAACACCAAAGACAACTTAATCCCGCAATGAAAGAAGTTGTGAGAAATGAGGTTTTAAAATGGCTAAAGGCAGGTATCATTTATGCCATTTCTGATAGTTCATGGGCGAGTCCAGTACAGATTGTTCCTAAACAGTTGTGAAAAATGATAACAATGAATTAATTTCTACACGAACTGTCACAGGATGGCGAGTATGTATTGATTACATGAAACTGAATAAAACTACTCGTAAAGATCATTTTCCCTCCTTTATTGATCAAATGTTGGCGAGTTGGCGGGATACGAATACTCTTGTTTTCTTGATGGCTATTCAGGGTACAATCAAATCGCCATTGCCCCTGAGGATCAAGAAAAGACCACTTTTACATGTTCATATGGTATTTTTGCATTTCGCAGGATGCCATTTGGATTATGTAATGCACCTGCTACTTTTCAGAGGTGTATGATGGCGATTTTTCATGGTATGGTTGAGGAAATAATGGAGATTTTTATGGACGATTTTTCTGTTTTTGGTACTTCTTTTGACCATTGTTTGCATAACTTGTCTCTTGTTTTGCAACGTTGTGAGGAAACTAAACTTGTACTTAATTGGGAAAAATGTCACTTTATGGTCAAAGAAGGGATTGTACTTGGGCATCGTATTTCTTGTACATGTTTGGAAGTTGACGGGGCGAAAGTTGTGGCTATTGAAAAGTTACCCCCACCTTCAAATGTGAAAGGCATAAGAAGCTTTTTAGGGCATGCAGGATTTTACAGGAGATTTATAAAGATTTTTCAAAAATTGTTAAACCACTTTGTAATCTCCTTGAAAAAGATGCTATCTTTTGCTTTGATGATTCTTGTTTGCGAGGCATTTGAGCAGGATAAAAAAGGCACTTGTTTGAAACTTCTATTATGATAGTGCGGATTGGACCCAACCATTTGAGCTTATGTGCGATGCAAGTGATTATGCAGTGGGTGTCGTTCTTGGTCAGAGGCGAGACAGAATTTTTAAAGCAATTTACTATGCGAGCAGGACCATGGACAATGCCCAACAAAATTACACCACCACGAAAAAGAGATGTTGGCGGTAGTTTTTGCATTTGATAAATTCCGAGCTTACTTGGTGGGTACAAAGGTGATTGTTTATACGGATCATGCCACAATCCGATATCTATTCTCAAAAAAAGATGTAAAACCTCGATTAATTCGATGGATTTTGCTCTTGCAAGAATTTGATATTGAGATTCGGGATAAAAAAGGAAGTGAAAATGTGGTTGCCGACCATCTATCCGCGCTTGAGCAACCGCGACGAGGTGATTGAAAGCCCAATAAAAGAATCATTTCCGATGAACAAATTATGCGTCCGAGACATCATTACCTTGGTAGGTGATTTTGTTAATTACCTCGGGAGGAGTTTTGCCACGGACTTGACTTCACACCAAAAGAAAAAAATTCTACATGATGTTAAGTCTTATTTGTGGGATGATCCGCTCTTGTTCAAAAGATGCGCAGATTCTATCATTCGCCGTTGTGTTCCTAAGAAAGAAATTGGAGAGATTCTTCAACATTGTCATTCCTCATCTTACGGGGGACATTTCGGGCCAACCCGAACAGCTGCAAAGGTACTACAATCTGGTTTTTATTGGTCAACATTATTCAAAGATTGTTATGCTTTTGTAAAGACTTGTGATCGATGCCAAAGGGTTGGTAATATTTCATGGCGTCATGAGCTTCCTTTGACAAACATAATGGAGGTGGATTTGTTTGATGTATGGGGTATTGACTTTATGGGGCCATTTCCCGCGTCCTATGGAAATTTGTACATTTTGCTTTTGGTTGATTACGTCTCCAAGTGGGTTGAGGCGATTGCTACACCAACGAATGATGCTAAGGTAGTACTCAAATTCTCGCACAAGCATATTTTTACCCGGTTTGGTACTCCTCGAGCTATTGTAAGTGATAAAGGTACGCATTTTTGTAATAAATTATTTAATAACCTTCTTGCTAAATTTGGTGTGCATCATAAGATTGCGCTTGGTTACCATCCTCAATCCAATGGTCAATCCTAGATCTCGAATCATGAAGTGAAACAAATTCTTGAAAAAATGGTGAGTTTTAATCGAAAGGATTGGGCACAAAAGCTCGATGATGCTTTGTGGGCTTATCGCACGGCTTATAAAACACCCATTGGTATGTCACCATATCGATTGGTGTTTGGTAAAGCGTGCCATTTACCGGTTGAGCTTGAGCATCGAGCTTATTGGGCAATTAAAAAGTTGAATTTTAACTTGAAAGAGGTCAGTGAAAACCGATTACTTCAATTAAACAAAATGGAAGAATTTTGTCACGAATCATATGAAAATGCCAAAATGTATAAAGAAAAAACAAAAAAATGGCATGATCAAATGATTTTGCGACGTGAATTCTTACCCGGCCAACAAGTGTTATTGTTCAATTCGAGATTGAAACTATTTCCAGGAAAACTGAAATCACGATGGTCCGGGCCATTTGTGGTTGAACGTGTGTTTCCCTATGGTGCCGTCGAGTTGAGAGAAAACGATGGGAATTCATTCCAAGTGAACGGACAACGATTGAAACATTATTTTGGAAATGAAGCAATGAAGGTTTTAAATCTTCCACTTGGTGATGAAGTTTCTTGAGCCGAGTAGTTAAGTCAGGCTAACGACTATAAATTTAGCGCTTCTTGGGAGGCAACCCAAGTGATTTTGTGTGATTGCATTTTATTTTGATTTTATTTTCTTTAATTTTGGCTTTTTTATTTGAAATTTGTAGGTCCCAAGGGGTGTAAGTGTAAGGTTTAGAAGGGGGTTGAATAAACCTTACCAAATTTTCGATTTAGGCCTTTTAAATCTCTGAGTTCTACACGGTGTGTCCTTGATGGACGGTCGAATTAGTCACTCAAGAGAGTTAATCTCTCAACGAGTTCGGTGAAATTAATTAATAGAGTAACTCATTTTGTTGGCTATAAATTGACTCAAGCGTGGTTTTTTTTCGTGAAGACTTAACACCCTTAAGTTTGATTAAGCAAGTTTTTCTGACTTGATTTAGTACTTATAAATTATCAAATGGATAGCAAATTTATCACAGATATAAGCAATTAAAAGTGCAGAAATTTAAATCTTTGAAATGTAAATGACACGGTAAAGTTTTTATAGAGGTTCGAAGATGGGGTAATTCTTCTACTCCTCTCTTCTCCAACTCTGGAGGAATCCACTAAGTAATGATCGGTTTACAAAGTGGTAACAGTCCGAGATACAAGTCTTGATCACAACAGCCGACTTGATCCTTTGGGACTCGATCAGGCGCGAGATCACCTTGATCACTGAAATGCGACTCGCTGCGACTCGGGCCTTTCTTCACATGGCACGCTACTCTGTACTCACTTGCTTAAGCACTTTGGATTTGATCACGAAGCCCTCCAAGAGCTTAAGACTTGGTTCAGCCTTGAACCTTTCTACAATCCTTCCTGGAATGTAGACCCCTTGTTTTTAAAGGTTTCCTCTTCAACTGGTTGAAGTTCTCTTTCCTTCACAGGTAAGTGTTGGATTGATGTACTTCGAAGTGTAGGCTTGAGGATTGAGAATGTTTCAGTTTTTGGATAAGCTTGTATATCTTCACGTGTGTGTCATTCATCTCTTTTTCTCAAACAAATTCCTCAGCCTTTTATAGTGAACTTTCAAAAATTTGCCCGTTGAAGAGATAGGCTCATTTTTGAAAGTCACTTTGCGATCGTTGGCTTGCGATTCTTGGAATTGCCATTTCGCCGTATGAATTATTTTATCACCTTTTCGAGTTCGACACGGTGTAGTGCTTCCCATTGGTTCATTCCTTTTGCACGCTTCTCGGGGACCGAGCACTCCAAGAAAGGTGGTATGGAGATATTACTTGTTTAAGTAAGTCTCTTGATTTTACGCAACGGTTCTTTTCTGATTATCTCGACTTGACCGCATTTCCTTGCTTTCCCAGGTGACTTAGAGTCGCCTTCCAATCATTGGATGACTCTTGTCACTTGATTTGAGACAGCCTCTTGATTGACTTGATCGATGTTCCACTCACCGCATCTCACCGCTTCTTGATCGAGTTCTGTCGCTCTTCTTTCTTTGTGACTCATTTGTCTCACGTGAGTTTTCCTTCAAGCCTTGATTGTCTTCTTGCAAGTTGGGGCGTAGTGACTTAACTCACCTTGGCAGCACTCTAATTGTTACAATACATTTTACACAAGAATTGGGGAGCCAACTTTCTATTCTAAGTTTTACATGGCATTCATCAAAATCTAAACAATAAAATTCCTAACAATTTCCCCCTTTTTGATGATGCCAAAACTTAAATCATACAAAGATGCAAATAACAAAGATACATACGAGATAGTGTATTGACATAGAATGTATGCGCATAATCAATCTTTTTATTGATCATATCATTCTTGTACTTAACACAACAATGTTTTACAAGGTGTATCGTAGTATGTAATTGTCTTCACAAAAAAAAAGAAAATTTATAGCTATATTACGGAAGACTTACATTGTATGTATTTACATATAACATACACGAAGGGTTGACAAAGCAACACTTCATCTCCTTCATTTGTCTCCTTCTTTCATCTTGATCAAGATCTTCTTCTCTTCTTCTCTTCTTCTCGTCGTCATTTTGCTTCTTTTTTTCTTCTCATATGCCTTCCTGGCGCCTTCATCTTTCCTTATTCTTTCCTGTCTCTCTGCCATAGCTGAGTTTGTCTCTTGTTTTTTCTTCTATCCTTTTTGCATACTCGGCGTTGGTTTTAGCCACTTGCAAGTTCGCCACATGGTCAAGCCCACCCCAAGATCCCTCCTTTCTTTCCCGGATCTACGTATCCAATATTCTTGGGCGGAGGCCTAGGTCCAAGCTTCTTCCTCCGCCGCTTCTTCCTCTACCCTCCGGGGCGTATCTTGTCTCGGGCCTTTCTTCTTTTTCGGTGAGTGCCCAGCGGAGTGACCAAAGCAGAGTGACTACGGTTGTCTCATGTCTGTCGAACCTTCTTCACATAATGTGAGACCCTTTTCCCAAGATGAGTCCGGCTTGAGCCATGGACATATTTGCAAAATATCCTTGATTCGAGCGTTTTGAATTCGGCCAATCGATCTTGGTTCGTCCCCGACATCCGAAATGGCATACGTGTCTGCCAACCGGAATGCCTCCGTGTTCTTTCAAGATGTTCATCACCCTGGCATCCATTCTTCCTTCCACCTCCTTCATCCCTCGCTTCAATTGCTTTTCTCTTCTCGGCCATAGATACAAAGCAGAGTGTTGGAGTGGCGAGTCACGAGGGAGTTTTCGCTTATAATGTCGGTTTGTATGTGAGGACCTGTTGGGGGTTTGTGCAATCATCAAGGTCATATTTTTGATCCCCCCTCGCAGATTTTCCTTTCTTGATTTCAAAATTTCTCTGGTGATTTTCCTTCTCGGTTGTTCCTTGTCACCGCTCCTTTCTTTTCGGCTTGATTTTCTTCGCTTTAAGGTATTCCTCTTCCCTTTTTGGCATCATCAAAGGATAGAGGAACCCTGGAACATCTTGGCAAGCATGAAGTCGAGTCTTCGATGGTTGAATTTCGCTTCAAGTCTCTGCTGCGTTGTATCGCACGGAATTCCATCGAGTAGCGTTGGATTTCACAAATCGGCTTCATCTCGGCCATGAGAAGGCTGAATTTTCTTGTCATGTGTTCTTCCAAACGTTGTATATCATTTGCATTCTCGCTCACGCAGAGCCTTGATCTCAGCGGTGTGAGCTTCATGCATATGTTCAATGTGTTCCTCGCCTTCGTTTTCGCGATCAACATTTTGACTCTCCACACCACCACTTGTTGAATAAGGTTCAAGTATCTCACCTGTTCCACACGCATTGATTCTTCTTTGTTGCCACCATTCCCTTATCCATTTGTGATGCCTCTCAAGTCGGTTTGTAAGGTTGGCATCTGTTGTCCAGCGCATGTCCAAAGAGGCACGATGCCTTTCCATTCGTTCAACTTGAAGAAAGAGTGCCTTGAACACTTCTCGAACTTGGTGATTCTTCACATTTGCGGTGATGGCCATACAACGCCGAAATCAAAATCGGGAACAATGGTGCCTCGAGTGAAAAACAGGAGGTGGTCCGTGATAGCGTGCTTGCTCATTTTCTCGACTCTTCGTGGAGTTCGTATCTCCGGTGAGAAAGGAAAGATTCCACAAAGGATTCATCACCGCCAACCGGGATTTGTTCGATGATAAGCGGTGGGCGTGAAGTTCTTTTGGGAATCGATCCACTGCATCTTGAGGAGCCGGAGTGGTCTCTCGGGTTCAAATTGGGTTTGGTTGTGAAGTAGATCCGCTTCTTGAGCCTCAATTTGCCTTAATGACTTTGTTGGTCTCGGTGATTTTTCCATTTCAAAGTAGACTTGTCCTCGGCCTTGCTTATCGCGGCGTCATCGGACGATGATGAGATTTCTAGTGGTGGCTCATCATCAAAGGTAAACGTTTGACGAGTAGTCTTGGGATCGACTTGCTCGTGCCTGGAACATCCGCGGTGAGTCTTTTGGATTTGTCATGGGGTTGACTAAAACCTTCTTCTTCGCTTTCCGATCCCGAGGAAAAGTGACATCGGGGTTGTCCTGGGAATCATGAAGTGCGATCTCCTTCTCGGATGGGTCGATGATTGCGGGAGGGATGTTCTCGACTTGACCTCTTTATCCCGGGAAGTCTCAACCTCCCGTGGCCTTCATTTCCTCCGAGTCTCTCTACTGCTGCGAGGCCTTGGTCCTCCCTTTCGACAGTGTCTGCCTTAGATCTTCTACGGTGGCATCCATTGGAGTCTCAACCCCATGGATTGCACTTTCATCGCCCCAGTGTTAACTCCCGGTACATTCGTTCCTTCCTCGTGCCTCGATCGCATCGCGCGTCATTAGCCTTCGAGCGGTTGGCACCTCCGAGACAGTCTCAACTATCCGAGCTTCGTTGATGGCAACTTTTGTTTCCGCGTGATTGTAATTTCTCTTCTTCGCCTCCTTGCTTCTTTGTCGAGTCATCTGCGCAGCATCCTCCGACCTTGCTGCGGTGGAGGAGTTTCCCCTCGGGGCGCACCGTGAGTGACTTGGAGTGGGGTCACTCGTCTCGGACTCATTGTTGCAATTGATGGTTCGGTAGTTGGGGCGGTGGCAGAAAGCACACCTTCAATAGGGGTTGGCTCATTGGGGTCCCCATTGTCGGTTTCATCGCCATTTCCTTATTGCCTTCCTCCGAGTGAGTGGGAAGTGGTAGCAGCAACATCGGTGGCTATTCTTTGAACCACTCCCATTGGATCGATTTCAGTGTGTTTTGGAGGACTCTCCTGGTCCCTCCATCGGTCTTTGCTCGTGAAGGATTCTTAATTCATGCAATGCTTGCTGCATCTGCAGATTCTTTCAGAGCGTTGACGGCATTCTCTCGGTTCCTCGTCACTTTCGGAGAAGACATCAAGGAGAGGATGGAAGTGTTACGTGGGTCTTAGGAGATAGGCGGAATACTTGCCTTCTCACGTGCTTCGGCTTCTTCGACTTGCTTTGCTCTCTCCCTATCCTTGTAGATTTGCGGGATGTCTACAGCGATTGTCCTCATCAAGTCTTTGGGAGCACATGAGTCGATCCAAGGAAATTCAACATTCCTCTTCTTCTTCTATGAATTGAGGGCCGTTGGAGTTTCCTTGACTTGCTCAACTTCCATTTTCTCCACTCACGCAGACGATTTTGGATGTTTGGGTAAGGTGGAGATAGGATCATTACATCACTATCTCTGCATTTGGTTCGGTTTCTTGAGTTTCAATTTGTGTGAGCTACATGTTGTGTCTTGAGTTGCCTCTTGATCACCTTGCCAGACTTGGCTGTTTCATCAACTACATCCGGAGACTCTACTTCTCCGTAGTCTCCGGTGATTTGTTTGTGCTTAGAGTAGGCGACTCATTTGGTTTCTCTGTTCGACCGCTTGACGAGTCTTCTTCCCCTCTCCTGGTTTGTACCGGGGAATTTCAGTTCGGGGCGGTGTCCTCTCGAGTCTTGGGCGGCGAGGGCAGTGCTTGTCTTTGTTTCGAGGAGGCCGTCTAGGCTTGTCGGTTCTCCTCCTTTTGACGATCGGGAGAAGGTATTTGGGAGTCCTTCGATCGCTGCTGGGCGTGTGACATGGTCTTGGGGCGGGTGACTCTGCAGCGGGCAGGAGCATGTTTGGTTTTCTTTCTTTGCGCAGGCGCGAGATTTCTTGGCATTGCAGGCGGCTTTCTTCTTGGTTGGAGAGGAGGCAAATGTTTGTGTCAGGTGGTGATTCCCCTCACTGTGTATCGCCTCTCTTGGCGTAAGCTCGCTCGAGCACCGAGAGAGGTTAGCTCGAACATCCTCTTGTTAACATGGAATGCTTTCCCATGTCGAGAGGACTCTTTCACCTCAATAGTCGGCCAATCACTAGGCCATATCCCGGGATCCTCCAAATGACCCATCTTCTTTGAAGGACTTGTTCCCCACGTTCGGGCAGAGTCTGCTGTAGATAAACTCAGTTGAGTTTATCTTCTTTTCCTCGATGATTGCAGCCATCACAATCGCTTTGCCTTTGATAGTTGGTCAAATTTTCGCCAAATTTGATGTCGATACATTTGGCAACTATGTCCAACAATTTGTGATAATCCTCCTTTGATCTTTTGTTTTCTTTGTGTATATAATTTTATCGGCAAGGTCGGACTTGGCTATTTCTTTCCATGCGTCGGCCAAGTTTACATCGGCTTCCTTAATCTCGATTGCTCCTTCACGGTAGTGAGCAATATTCACCAAATCCTTGGCGGTGATAGTGTTGCTTCCCGTGAGCAGGATGACTTGATTCCTTCATCGTGAATCTCGGCATTCACGTAGAATTGTGCGACCTCCTCCACATAGGTCATAGGATATTCGGCGTTAGAAACGGTTTGATCACGATGTTTCTAACTTCTCCGCGATTTTCTTCACCAGGGTGTCGTCGGACCCCTGCTTCACCATTCGTCGAAATCCACGGTCGAACCGGTGTGGATTTGTTTTCCCAACTTGGTAAAGTCATACGTTGGTGCCATTTCTCGAGAATAATTTCAAGGAAAAGTTCGGAAATTTGATTTGAAGGTTGATAGGGTTTCGAGAGTATTTGCCTTTGCCTTTTGAGAGAAAGAGATTGAACAGTTTTTAGAAGTGTGAGAGAAAGAGGCGAAAATGGTTTAAATATGGTTTATGAAAGGGCGTGCAGACGGTTTTGAATTGTGATCGAAATCAACGGCTTGGATTTCGCACGCATATTGAGCGATTCATGTCTCGTATTTAATGCGGCAGCATTTATATCCAATCATAGGCTTGGTGTGCGGCTTTATGTCCGTACACATCATCATTATCGACGTGTCTCTTAAAACATTCCCGCTTAAGTCAAAACGATTGCGTTTTTGTCACTTTGCTCATAAGTTATTCAACTTATCTCTTAGCCGATTTGACTCTCGCTTCTCACATTTCTCTTAGTGACTCAAATTATCGGTGACTTGGTATAGTCGACTTTCCGATCTGGTGATTCTCGAGCTAATTTTTGTTTTCAAACTCTTTTTCACCTTTCTTTTCTCGTTCCATTTCTTTTCTTTGATTCTTCGTCGTGTCTTAGCTTAGCTCAATTAGCCCCAACTCATGTTTGAGTTCTTCAAATCTTGACTCACATAATGGTTTTGTGAAGATGTCGGTTAGTTGTTTGTCGTTGAGATATATTCCAAGATAATGTCCTTCTTTTCAACATGATCTCTTATGAAATGATATCGACATCAATATGTTTTGTTCTTGAGTGCAACACAGGATTTTGAGTGATTGCAATGGCACTTGTGTTATCACACATGATTGGAATTTCTTTTTCTTCAACTTCATAATCCCTCATTTTGTCTCATCCATAGGACTTGGGCACAACTTGTTGCCCATGACTATGTACTCTGCCTCATTTGTAGAGGTGGCTATTGAGTTTTGCTTATTGCTAAACCAGGAAATTAGTCTGTTTCCTAGCATTTGACATGTGCGAAGTACTTTTCTGTCCACTCGTGCATCCAAGATAGTGAGTCGAATAGCCAATTAGCTTGAATCCACCTTCCTTTGGATACCATAGGCCTACTTCTTGGCTTCCTTTTAAGTATCTCAATATTCTCTTCTTAGTGATCATATGGCTCTCTTTTGGAGCAGATTGAAATCTTGCACATACACCTCTGAGAAAAAGTGATGTCGGCCCGCTAGTTTGTGAGATAGAGCAATGATCCAATAAGTGCTCAGTATCTTGTTTGATCTACTGTGCTTGCCATCCGCATCCATGTCCATTTTGGTGATGTGTTCATTGGTATTTTTACGAAGACTTCTCCTCCATACCAAATTTCTTCATTAAATCTCTCGGTGTATTTTGTTTGACTTATGAAGGTTCCATCCTTGTTGTTTCACTTGAAGTCCAAGGAAGAATGCCGACTCTCTCCCATCATGCTCATTTCAAATTTACTTTGCATGAGGTTTGAGAATTTTTCACACGACTCTTTGTTAGTGGATCCAAAAATGATGTCATCCACATATATTTGAACAAGCAAAGATACTCTTCTTGTCTTGAATTAAGAAAAGTGTTCTATCTACTTTTCCTTTTGTGAATCCATTTTGATCGGGAATTGTGACAGGGTATCATACCATGCTCGGGTGCCCATTTTTCAACTGCAGACAGGGCTTTCTTGAGTTTGTATACCTTGTCTCCATGAGTCTTCCGCTCAAATCCTGGAGGTTGTTCAACATACACTTCTTCTTCCAATAAACCATTCAAGAATGCACTTTTTACATCCATTTGATATACAAAGTGAAATTCTTGTGAAAGCATAGGCAAGAAACATCCTTATAGCTTCCAATCTTGCTACGAGGGGCAAATGTTTCATCAAAATCTATCCCTTCTTCTTGGCAATATCCTTTGGCTACCAACCTTGCTTTGTTTCTTACCACGTAACCTTCCTCGTTCATCTTATTTCGAATACCCATTTGGTTCCAATAACATTTTGATGTATGGGTCTTTGTACTAATTCCCATACTTTATTTCTCTCAAACTGATTGACTCTTCTTGCATAGCTTGAATCCAATGTGTGTCGTCCAATGCTTGTGACACATCTTTGGGCTCTATCTGCGAGATGAAGCATGTGAACATTGCTTCTTGTTGGGTTCCGGATCTTGTCTTGACACCTTCTCTTATATCTCCAATGACAAGTTCGGTGGATGGTCTCTCGGCCCATCTTACGTCCAGGTTGAAGTAAGTTAGCCGATTGATTGACTTGCGGTTTGTGTTCTTTGTGATCGGCTCTCTCGTGATCACTCATTGCAGATTTTCCACCGCTTTTGAGATTCAACTATCTCATCTTCTTTCGAATTGATAATCCGCTTGGCTTCAAAGAGGGACTCTTACGTAAGGTTGGATGATTGACTTATCACCGACTCTTCAATGTCTTCCCCATTTACATTTGGCTCATCGAATACTACATGAATGGATTCTTCCGCAACCATAGTTCTTTTGTTGAGTATTCTCAGTAGGCTTTGCTTTGTTGAGTATCCTAAGAAGATACCTCATCGATTTAGCATCAAAAGCCTTTAGGTTGTCTTTGCCATTGTTGTGGATGAAGCATTTACATCCAAATATCCTGAAATATGCAACATTTGGTTTTCTTCCAATCCGGATCTCATATGGAGTCTTTGTCACCGTCTATTTATCATACATCTGTTTTGGGTGTAGCAAGTTTGTGTTGATTGCTTCACCCCAAAATCTTTTTGGTAACCTGCTTCAACTAACATGGTCCTTGCCGCTTCTTTGAGGGTTCTTCTTCTTTCGCAACTCCATTTCTTTGTGGAGTCCTTGTACCGTGATAGTTCATGACCAATACCATTCTCAATACAAGATCTTGAGTTATTATTCCATTGACAAACTCGGTTCCTCTATCGATCTTATTTTGATAATGGTTTGACTCTTCTCATTTTGTATCCTCTTCATCAGTTGTGGTAGCTTTTTTGTAGAGTTTCTTTCTTCTTGCACATGAATATTGTCCATGTATATCTTGAGTAGTCATCTACTACCACCAAGGTGTATTTCTTTCCACTTATGCTTCTTTGGTTCCATGGGCCAAATAGATCCATATGAAGCAGATGTCAATATTCTTGTTGAGGATGGGCATGTCTTTTCTTTGAACGAGCGACTTGATTTGTTTTCCCTTCCGCCATGCATCACATATACTCTCTTCTTGTATATCGAGTCCTGGAAGTCCTTCTACAAGATGACTTCTTGCTAGCTTATTAATTGTTTTGAAATTCGGGTGACTCACTTTTTGTGCCACAAACAACTTGATTAAATTTGTGCTCTTTGCTAGTAGACAGAAAAGTCTTTGGGTGTTGCGATTGACCAATCTACTACATACATATTTTTCGTCTACATCCTTGCAACACAACTTCATTTGATTCAATATTTTTGATTTGGCATATTCCCATGTTGAATCCAACATTGTAGCCCTTGTCACGAGTTGGATCGATGCTTAGTAAATTGAAGTTTAGTCCTTCAACATATGCAACATCGTGATTTCTAAACCATTCCTTTTGATGGATCCAATGCCTCTTATTTCACCAGGAGCTTCATTTCCTCCAAATATGACTTTTGCTCCTTTGACTTCCTTGAATTTTGACAGATTTCTCTTATTTCTGTCATATGTCCGGGAATGACCACTATCCATGTACCAGGTTCCTTGGCACTCATTTACATTCTTGAACCGCAATCAAGGAAATTAAGTTTTAGGTACCCATTCTTGCGGGTCCCGAGGGGTTAGAATTATAAGATGATCCAACCAACCTATAGCCAAATGATTTGACTCTAAGAGGTTGCCATCTATCGGTGCCATAATCATAATTAATCCTGGCAAATTGCTTGGGAGTCCAGGTTCATACAAATTGTCTCTTTTGTCTCGTATGCCTGCATATGTGTTTTAGCAATTGCCTTTCTTGGGTAATTGTGGTGTCTTTGAGTGTAGTGCCTAGGTGCATATGTGTCTTGATGAAAGCTCTTATGCTTTTGGAATGGCCTTTGTTGAGTTCTAGGCCTTTGCCATTTGGGCTTGTATTCCATAAGTCTAGCCGATAGTTCACATTATTCCGATCGACTTGGCTTGGATATTTTCTACCATTCCCATCATATGTATTTCTTTTATGAGTTTTCTGGGATTTTTGGTAGCTCTGCTTCTTCTTTACTGAGTATTTTTTCGTTTGGAGTCTGTTTGAGGACTCGGTGAATCTCTTCTCGGTATGCCCTTTCAAAGACTCTCAATCGGTCATTTTCCTTTTCCTTTGTAACCAAGGCCGGTTTGCTTAGTATTGTGCTTTGGATTGAAAGTGTGTGCAATATTTAGAGTTTTGGATTTTTCAGACTCTTCATGACTTGAAGATCCTTTTTCCAAAATTACTTTTGAGGTTTGACATGGCACAAAGGAATTAAATCCTAAGCCTGTTTTGTCTCCACATTCTCTTTGACTCATAATAAGATCATCCAATGATTTAGATGCCTTAGTGAATGAGGCAATAACATTTTTGAGGTCATTCTCCTCTTTTCTATAGCAGCAATTTTCGCTTATTAATTTAGCATTTTCAGCCTTTAAACTTTTATTCTCATCAGCTATTTGACTTAGAGTACTCAGCTCCTTAGTCAGCTTTGAGTTTTGATGTGCTCAAAATCTTTCATCATTTTGCCTAATGAATCATAAAGATCAGTGGGTGATGAAGTGTGTGTGTGTGATCACTATCACTAGTGTCCGAGCTTGTTGAGTTAGATTGTACCTCATCTTCTTGATCTTGTTCTTTGGCCATTAAGCGATCATCAAGGCTTCTTCTTCGTAGTCACTTGAGTAGTCGGCTTCTTTGCTCTCGAGTGTTGTCTCTCTTGACTTGGTTGTCTCGTGATCTCTGCGCACCATCATTGCCTTTTTCTTCTCTTGTCTTCTTTCTCTCAAGACCTTTCTTTCTTCTTCGTTTCGTACTTGTTGACTACAGGATATGAGCAAATCAATGGCATAGTGACTGGTTGTCTACAATTCCAACATAGGTATTCACCTTTTTGATCACTCTTTCTATTCTTGAGTTGTCACCCTTTGATACTCAACTTGTTGATGATCATTCTCTTGGTTGGCCTATCATCCCTTGATTTGGAGGAGCCGAGTGTCTTCCGGAGGATTCACCCTTTCCTCTCTTGTAGTTCTTGTTAAAGAACTTGTTAAATCTTTTAACCATCGGCTATTTCTTCGGGTCAATTGCCTCTTTGACCTCAGCTCTCCTTACATCTTTGACAATTAGAGCAGCGACTATTTTGGGTTTGTCTCTTCCTAGTCTTTCCTTCTCACTCAAACTCGTAGGCTTTGAGGTCCGAGAATAACTCATGATTGGATGTCTTTGATAGGTCCATGGAGTGTCTCAATGCCATGACCTTCATTTCCCATTCATTTGGAAGACTTTTTAGGATCTTCATACACATTTCTTCTGTGTATATTCCTTTCCAAGTGTAGACTGACTCATTTGTGATTTCTCAGAACCGAGCATCCGGTTGATCCAGGTTTTCTCCCGAGATCATTTTAAAGTTCTCAAATTTTTGTACTGAATGCGATAGTTTGTTTTCTTTGATTTGCTCCGAGCCTTCGCAAATCAATGTCGGTTTGTCCCCATTTCTTAGCCGTTTTGCAAGATTTCACTTTATTGAACATGGCTTTGTCCAAGGTTTTGTAAAGAATGTCCTTGGCTACATTGTCCGGTTGTATCTTTTTCTGTCATCATTTGTCCACTCGGTTCTTGGTTTTTCAACCATGACGTCCGGTCCGGTCTTTGATCTTCTTTCCCCTTCATGCGCAACTCTTCGTGACAATTTGTGTTCACCTTTAATATTTGCAGAGGCCCATCTTCTATCACTATCCACATCTCATCATGTAATCTTTGATAGATGAGCCATCATACGAATTTTCCAATCATCAAATTCTTCAATAGTGAACATAGGAATGCGTGTTAGATTTGCTTCCATGATAATAACTTTTAATGATAGAAAAGAGTTTTGAAAGTTTAAGTACTAAAGCGGACTTTTGAAAAGTTTGGAGATCTAGTTCAGAACAAGTGCGGAGGGTTCAATGAACCAACCGCTCCGATACCACTTGTAGGTCCCAAGGGGTGTAAGTGTAAGGTTTAGAAGGGGGTTGAATAAACTTTACCAAATTTTCGATTTAGGCCTTTTAAATCTCTGAGTTCTACACAGTTTGTGTCCTTGATGGACGATCGAATTAGTCACTCAGAGAGTTAATCTCTCACGATTTCAGTGGTACATTAATAGAGTAACTCAAATTTGTTGGCTATAAATTGACTCAACCGTGGTTTTGTTTTTGCCGGAAGACTTAACACCCTTAAGTTTGATTAAGCAAGTTTTTCTGACTTGATTTAGTACTTATAAATTATCAAATGGATAGCAAATTTATCGTGAGATATAAGCAATTAAAAGTGCGAGAAATTTAAATCTTTGAAATGTAAATGACACAAGAAAGTTTTTATAGAGGTTCGAAGATGGGGTAATTCTTCTACTCCTCTCTTCTCCAACTCCCGGAGGAATCCACTAAGTAATGATCGGTTTACAAAGTGGTACAGTCCAGATACAAGTCTTGATCACAACGGCCGACTTGATCCTTTGGGACTCGATGCGGAGACGCTTGATCACTCGGTGGCTTCTCGTGCGACTCGGCTTCTTCTTCACAGTTGCTTTGCTACTCTGACTCACTTGCTTAAGCACTTTGGATTTGATCACGAAGCCCTCCAAGAGCTTAAGACTTGGTTCGACCTTGAACCTTTCTACAATCCTTCCCGGAATGTAGACCCCTTGTTTTTAAAGGTTTCCTCTTCAATCGGTTGAAGTTCTCTTTCCTTCACAAGGTAAGTGTTGGATTGATGTACTTCGAAGTGTAGGCTTGAGGATTGAGAATGTTTCAGTTTTTGGATAAGCTTGTATATCTTCACTTGTGTGTCATTCATCTCTTTTTCTCAAACAAATTCCTCGGCCTTTTATAGTGAACTTTCAAAAATTTGCCCGTTGAAGAGATAGGCTCATTTTTGAAAGTCACTTTGCGTCGTTGGCTTGCAGTTCTTGGAATTGCCATTTCCTCGTATGAATTATTTTATCACCTTTTCAGAGTTCTAACACGGTGTAGTGCTTCCCATTGGTTCATTCCTTTTGCACGCTTCGGGACCGAGCACTCCAAGAAAGGTGGTATGGAGATATTACTTGTTTAAGTAAGTCTCTTGATTTACGGCAACGGTTCTTTTACTGATTATCTCGACTTGATGCATTTCCTTGCTTTCCCAGGTGACTTAGAGTCGACTTCCAATCATTGGATGACTCTTGTCACTTACTTGAGACTTGCAGCCTTCTTGATTGACTTTTGATGTTCCACTCAGATCTCATCCGCTTCTTCTTGATCGAGTTCTGCTCTTCTTTGTTGTACTCAATTTGTCTCACACAGAGTTTTCCTTCAAGCCTTCGATTTGTCTTCTTGCAAGTTGGGGCGTAGGCCGACTTAACTCAAACTTGGCCACTCTAATTGTTACAATACATTTTATGAAGAATTGGGAGCCAACTTTCTATTCTAAGTTTTACATGGCATTCATCAAAATCTAAACAATAAAATTCCTAACAAAATTTGGTGTGATTTTTTTATTGTGTGAATTAAATTTTGTGTGGTTTTAATTTGTTTTTATTAACATTTATATAAAAAACAATTAAAAGTCAAGAGTAATGACTATACCTTTGGATTATCATTACATTAGCCGGGTAAAAAATGTGGTAGTACGCAATTGTTGTGCGGCGCTGCAGCGCCAGACCGGGCCAGGGCTTTTTTAAGTGCTAACGTGTGTTGTTTTTTTCTATCTTCCTCAAAACACATCTATTCTAACCCTCTTTCATCTTCTCTATACACAAGCATACACAAGCCTTCAATCTTGCATCATTCAAGGGAACATTTAAGCATCTTAATCTTCATCTTCATTCTCTCTATCATCTAGGTAAGATGGTTTAATTTGTACATCCCTTTCCCCCAATTATTAACCTAATATGAAGAATATGTCAATATTCCTTTCAATTTCGAAATTCATGCTTAATTGTTGGATAAATTGTTGGGATATATGATTGATGTATGCTAGAATTAGGTTGGTATTGATTATTGGGCATGAATTCATCTTTGAATTTGGTGTTCATCTCTTGTCATCACTATGCTCACAAGGCGTTTGTCAAAATGCTTCAATGAAAAAATTCACATCTATGCACTCCATTCTTGTCCTCATTGTTTATCAAGTATAATTTCGTCATGAATTGATGACACGGATGTGTATTTGTGGGATATTTCGAGAATTCTTAACCCCTAATCCGTATTGCTTGTTTCTACGTGTTGTCTTGTTTATTTACTTTTCCAGGACATCAGACTATCAATTAAATGGGGGAGTCAAATAAAACAAGCAAAGGCAAAAATAAAGCGAGTACCTCCGAAGAATATGATACTAGCCGTTTCACAAGCTTGGAGGCACAAAATCTTTTTTATGATAAATTAATCACAAAGAGCATAATCATGAGCGGGTTGCAACCGAGTTCGCGTGATGGTGATCTTGCACAAATGATTCACCAAAGGCGATGGAAAAAATTTTGTGCTCAACCCGGACCGTACGCACCAAATGTGGTTCGAGAATTATTTGCAAATGCGAATGTCACACTCGATAACCCTGAAGATATTTATGTACGTGATGACTATGTGTTTCTTGATCCATCAGAAATACGACAGTATTATGGATTACCTGAGGTGGATCACTCACCTTATACCGAGTTCATTTCTCCCACCGGATTTAGAGATGATTTTGTCGTGCTCTTTGTCGCCGGAGTGTAAGTGCGCCCAACAAAGGTCTTTAGCGGATCCTTGCTTCTCTCACACTACGTTGAGTCGATGACGGACGTGCTTGGTTTCATTTCATATGTCACAATTTAATGCCGACCAAGCATATCAGCGATGTCATGAAGCATCGAGCTTATCTGTTATATGCGATTGTTACCGACATCCAGTTTGATCCAGCAGTAATTATCGCACAATCCATCCGCTACACCATCCGACATTGTAAATTAGGGGGATTGATTATGTCGGCTTTGATTTGTGGTCTGTGTAAAAAGGAGAAAATTATGTGGGACAAGAATGGGCAGGCGGTGTACCTAACCCAAAGAGGGCGGGATATATCCTTGATCCCGACTTTGCCCTTCCACTTGTTGAGCCTGAGGTTCATGCCCAGTCACATGATGTTGGTGCTACATCTGGTTCAGTGGCGGGTCATTCCCGTTCCACGAGCTCTCATCACGATGACGACCCCGAGGCGTATTAGTGCGTGAGGTACAAAGAGTTGCGAAGGGCTCATCGTCGCTAGTGTAGCTTTTGTAGCCGAGCAACGTCATCGAGCATTTGTGAGGGAAGAGTATATTAATGAGCACAACAGATTTCTTGCTCAAATTTATGGTCAGACGCACCCACAATTCCAATTTTCGACACCACCACCACCGGGTCCTATTACTCATCTTCCACCACACGATTCGATAGGGATTCGATGCGGAGTCCTAATCACTCCAGCTACCAGGAAAGTTTTTCTCACTCTCCATTGGGGACAATGTTCATTTTAAGTTTGGGGGAGTGTAATCTATTTTTGTGCTTCATTTTGTGTCTTTTGAGTAAAAAAAAAATCGAGTCGAGTAGTATGTTGAACTGTTGAACTGCATGACTAAGTTTATTTGTTGATTATGAGTTGAACTGTCACAAGATTATGCTTTTAACTGGTGATCTATATATTGCTTCATTGAATTCATGTTCATGTATAATTCTGTTAACTTATTCAAGAAAAAATGATTAATGAAGTTGAGTGTTGTTTGTATGATCCCACCGGATTCTAGAACTTGTTTGATCACTAATCGAGGCGAAATCTTAGGTGAAGTAACATTAAGGAAGTGATTTAGGCCATCTTTGAACAAGCCAGAGCCTAGAATGCCTACCTTTGCATTATATTTTCCCTAGTGTCCCCTTTTGAGCCTTATAAACCCGTCTCTTTGGCAACCAATTTAATACCCAGAGCTTAAATGTGAATATTCGAATTACCCATCACTCATACACACAAAGTATAGAAAAATATTGGAAGTTGAGGACGGTATGATGAGAAGGGTGTATATTTAATTGAACGAAGTTGCCCGAGAAAAGAAAATATGGAACCCCATGTACGCAAAAGAATATGTTTGGGGGTTCCGAGAAAAAAAAATTTGAAAAATAAATCAGCGGGATTGAAGGTTCATAAACATTGGGGATGTCAAAAAGTGAAGAGTAGTTGCTTATTGATAATTCGAAGGGTTAATTGTGTGTTTTGGTGATTTGAGCCACTTAATCTCATATTTTCCTACCTTACCCTAAGCCCACATTACAAACTCTAAAAGTCCTATTGATCCTTGTGTTACATTAGCCTACATTATTGGAGATTAGTGTGAAAGACAAGCTTATGGAATCTGGTACATATCTCATATTGATATTTAGAAAGTGGATCATTTTGACAATACTTGATTGCGTGAATCTATTTGAATAAAGTAAATGGAATGGGCATGAACATTCCACAGTTTTGACCACAATGTTAAAACGCATGCTTGATTGATAGTGAAATGAGTATTGAGACAAATGTTATTGGTCGTGAAGTTTTGCAGTTGTTTGTGTCATTGTTGTCTTGTATTTTCATTTTAGAGTTGTAAATGTTTGAGGACAAACAATAGTTTAAGTTTGGGGGTATTTGTTAAGTTGGTATTTTACCAATTAATAATGTATTTTAGACTAGGATTTTATATTAATTTTGGATGTTTTAGAGCCGCTGGAGTCCATTTTATTTCATTAAGTGTCGTTGAAGAGTTAATACAGATTTTGGTAGCCGAAAAATGATGAAAACAGCAAAAAACGTGTTTGGGAGGAAGAAATCGCATTTAAAGAAGAAGAAAAAGAGGAAAATCGCAATTTTGGCCTTGAATTAGCGTGGCGCCATAACGCCAAGACCCCCGCGCTGCAGCGCGGGGGTGAAAAACCAGGCAGTGCAACAAGTTGAAGTGGCGTTGCAGCGCCCACCCTTTGGCGCCACATCGCCGGGATGTATCAAGGTGGCGCTGCAGTGCCCCATTTTTGGCGCCGCAGGGCCGTGCGGATAATAGGGGGCGGCTGCAGCGCCCATTTTTGGCGCCGCAAGGCCGTGCGGATAATAGGGGGGCGGCTGCTGCGGCGTGCTTTTAGCGCATGGCTCACGGGCGAAATTACAAGGCAATTTATTCCTTTTTCTTGGACTTTTGTGGGGTATAAATACAAGTCTTGGGGCGTGAAATTAGGGATCTTGGACCCTTGGGAAGAGAAAAAAAGCAGCAAGAAGACAAGGAAGAAGGCTAGAAACACATTGGGAAAAGCTTGGAGAAGAAGATTGAAGGCTCTTATCATCTAGAAATAGAGAAGATCCTCAACTCTTGTTCTTATTTTGTTACTTTCTCCATATCTTGTAAGATGTATTGTTGTGTTCTTATGGATTCATTTTCTTCAATCATGAGCTAAACTTTATTATTCTAGATGGATGATGTAATCTATGTTTGAACTTATCTTTTGATATTGTGGTTTGTCAATCTAGATTTTCCAATTTATTTGTGCTATTTGGATCTATTGCTTCTAAATTACTTGATCAATAATTTAGAGTGTTTGGTGTATTTGATTTGACACTTGAGAGAGGTAATTGAACACATGACCTTGAAAAAGCATAACCTAGGATTTCATAGAATTGAGAGATTTGTGAATCCTTTGAAGTCATTTATCAAGATTCATAGCTTTTATTGAGATTTTAATTGGTGATTTTTATAGAGATATTGATTTCCCAATTGAGATCTAAAATCATTTGGCACTCGAGAGAGGAAATGATTATTGTAGAAATCTTGACTTATAAATTGGTAATTGATGATTGATAAACCATATTGATAACATAAGGGATAACTAGATTCATCACACCTCTAGAATTCATTTAATCATTTGGATAAACTCATTGATATTTTCATATTCTTGATTTATTGTTGGTATTTTTAGTATAATAAACTCCATCAATTCTTGAATTTCTAAATAAAGTTAGACTACTATATTATAGTACTTAGCAATAATTCGATAATTATTCCCTGTGGATACGACAGCCTTACTTTCACTATATTAAAACTTGACACCGTAGACTTGAGGTTAGAAAATTCACTAACAAAATACATCTATGTTGTGACGCTCTGAACCCGCTAGGCTCATGAACGTCACTAAAACTTACTTTTCAATATTTAACTTAATTGATAGCGGAAGCTTATTACATGAAAAACTTAGTGTTAAATTGAAAGCTGGGTAAAATATCGCTTTTTAAAATAACCCAACATATATAATATTTCGAGCCCACACTTTAACAAATAGGGAGAAGACACGTTGCTCGTTGTCGTCAGTCCAGTTTCCTATTCCTTGGCCTGTAATGAAAATATAATATACGTGGCATGAGTATAAAAACTCAGTGGGGAACACCGCAAGCAGTTATAACCAATTGTCACATGCATACAGTTCATAAGAATCATTCATTCATTATTGACCAGACCCACTCTGTGAGACGGTCCATAGCTAGCATTAATCCCGAAGGATTTCTTTCATTCAGATTACCCGAAGGTGAATCCCATTCATTCATTCTTTGACTTCCCGAAGGAGAGTCCATTCATTTGTTCAAATAAACGACACATGGGACAACAATGATTATAACAAGTACGACATACTTACGGATCAAGAGTTACCCCACCTTTATGAAATATGCTTGGAAAATATGAATAATGACGATGTAGTGGTCTTTCGATTCAACTATGTCGCTACCCTTCTTCTCTGCCTCTATCGCTTTCTTTCTTTTCCTTTTCTTTTCTTCTATTTCCTTTTGTTCTGTTTCTTATTTATCTGACTTCTTTGTTTTTCGTCAACTCGTGTGTACTTGTAACTAATCTATATATCTATATATATACTACACGTAAGTCGGTTAATACATTAGCTTATTATTATTATTATTATATAATTACTTTTAGATCACACATAGATATGCATAGGTTTGCTTGATCATTTGGGATATATATATATATATGTACACGTATATAGTGTAGGTATGCATGTCCAACATGTGTAAATATGCATAATATATATATATATATATATCTTACCCATTAAGTCTTGCATGCATGTAATATAATTATGTTATATATAATTTAGCTATAAAGCTGCAGGTGCTATGAATTTAGCTATATATCAATGTGCATATCATACGCCACATGCAACTATCACCATGCATCTACGTGGCTTTCTAATTTTCGTGCAAATCCTCTTTCAAACATATATCTTATACTATTATTTTACTCTTGAGATATATATCTATAGATAATATATATGATATATCATACTAACATTATACATAGAAACTTGCGAACAAAGTTATTAATATTAGACTTAATATTCAATTCTCTTCTAATAAATATTATATTATTCCGTCTAATTAACGAATCAACTAATATATATCATTTTGATGCATATAGTGTTTAATATATTGGTCAAACGAGTAGTTTGAGATTCGGGGTATTACATTCTTCCCTCCTTAAAAAAATTTCGTCCTCGAAATTTGGTCATTTAATGAGTCCCACATACTTATATCCTTTATTACCAAAAGAAACAATATCATTCTTCAAATTTCGTAACCCCATAGCAACTCTTCGTATTTTACAAATGGTTTTCACATATATACTTTCTAATCATATCTGACCCATCGAGTATCATTCTTATAAAATCGTAACTTATCATTTCTACTTTATGGAACTTTAGAGAGAACTATCCTCAGAATCGGTTCATAGTTTTTATTCAACGAACATTAACCAAATGCAAAAAAATTCGTTGGATGACCTTAGATAACATAAAACCTTAAATATATCCTTTAGTTGAGATCATTCTTTTACTTATCCATGGACTCAAGATGATATACACTAATAGAAAATAACTATGTTCCCAATATTTATTGCAAACTCTTTTAGGCCAGTGATAAAAGCAGTGCGTCTCTAAATTGTAGCATAAAATAAATCCATTCTACTTATAGACATATACTTATGCCTAAAAATCCACCAATATGACAATAGCTCAAATTCACCAATATCCATATAATCTAAATACACTCCATTTTTGTTTAAGAGACTTATAACTTCCTTTTGAAATTGCAACTTATTCTAATCAGTAAATAAACCCAAATAAGAAGAGACAATGTCATCATCACCTAAATGTAGTCCTGTAATTTCTTGTAACATGTTCATATTCAATCTTCTAGAAATTTATCAAAATCTATTTAAGTATCCTCAAAAGATTTTTACATCGATCGATCCTAATCTATTTTTACTCAAAATATCAATAATGAATAATTTATCGTTTCTTGAGTTAGCCGAAATAATCCTCAATTGGACAATATCTCGTCTCGTGAATTAAGCTGACATATCCTGGTCCAACAAAATAATCCCTTCTGATGACACTAATTGTTATGTGGTTAATATATATAAATTTATTTGTCAATAATATTCTTAAGTGAAACTCTTTCGGATACAAATATAAATTAACAGGGATCCAAACCTAATGATAATACCACTCTAAATAACTTATATTTAAGGAAAAGTCACCTGAACCAAATTAAATTATTTAGGATTACTAAGATGTTGCTTCATTCTGTATTTATACTAATATAACCTCAAGGTTGTAGATGCTTACATAACCTTATTCCCATCAGATTACTTGTCCCACACATCGTAATAGAAAAATTAATTAAAAAGTAATATCTTTTTTTCCTCTTTGAAGTTCATATCCTTCTTTTAAGTATTGATTGACCATTTTCTAATCATCAAGAGTGCACTAAAATATAGTCAATGAAGTACCACTTGAAACGTATCCATACAAGCCAATCAAATACCTTATTCACACGTTTATAAATAATTAGGGCATTAATGAATCAATACGCACAAAAAGAAAAATGGAAACCCAAAACACCTCCTATCTCCACTTCATCTCAGATGTCCTAAAATTTGATTTGATCTCTATCTTTTACAATAGTTAACTTCATAGTCAATGTCAATCCCCATATAATCATGCAATCTCCAGCAATGCTAAGGACCTGTGGGTTATGGGCTCAACAATTGCTCTGACACTTGGTAATCTATTACTATAGTATAATAACCAGAGAAACTCTAGCCCATAGGCTGCACATTCTCCAGATATGTCGCATACCACCATACAACACTAATTTTTGCCCTCATATGTTTTTCTAATTGTGTACGCCTAATAGGGAATCTAAACCACAACGAAAAATAATTTCTTAAAGCTTCTAAGGCTGTAGTCAATTTTTGATTCTAGGGCTATAAACCATCGTGAAAACTATTCTCATGAAAGTTTATGAAAATTTTAAAATATCACAGGATAACTTCTCATGAAAGTTCTTTTCAAAATGATGTTGAATTCATAAATCATTTTTGAATCGCATCAAATCTTAAATACTTTTGTATCATAATTCATTATCAAAACATGTCCTGTTGATGCGATCAAACCATTTTAAATACATTCATAACATAACTCATGCTTCATAAGTGAAAAAGCCTTTAAATCCTGCATTACCTTCGGAATAGGCGTAGGACTTCAGACACGAGTACGTTTCTCCCTTGACAATTTTATAAAAGCCAACCCAGAACAACATCTGTTTTGGAAACACTATTTTTTTTTCTATAAGTCTACATAAAGGTAGACCTGCTCTGATACCACCTGTGACGCTCCGAACCCGCTAGGCTCATGAACGTCACTAAAACTTACTTTTCAATATTTAACTTAATTGATAGCGGAAGCTTATTACATGAAAAACTTAGTGTTAAATTGAAAGCTGGGTAAAATATCGCTTTTAAAATAACCCAACATATATAATATTTCGAGCCCACACTTTAACAAATAGGGAGAAGACACGTTGCGTTGTCGTTACCCATCCGATTTCCTATTCGTTGGCCCGTAATGAAAATATAATATACGTGGCATGAGTATAAAAACTCGTGGGGAACACCGCAAAGCGATTATAACCAATTGTCACATGCATACGATTCATAAGAATCATTCATTCATTATTGACCGGACCCACTGTGAGACGGTCCATAGCTAGCATTAATCCCGAAGGATTCCTTTCATTCAGATTACCCGAAGGTGAATCCCATTCATTCATTCTTTGACTTCCCGAAGGAGAGTCCATTCATTTGTTCAAATAAACGACACATGGGACAACAATGATTATACAAGACGACATACTTACGGATCAAGAGTTACCCCACCTTTATGAAATATGCTTGGAAAATATGAATAATGACGATGTAGTGGTCTTCGATTCAACTATGTCGCTACCTTCTTCTCCGCCTCTATCGCTTTCTTTCTTTTCCTTTTCTTTTCTTCTATTTCCTTTTTTTGCTTTTTCTTATTTATCTGACTTCTTTGTTTTTCGTCAACTCGTGTGTACTTGTAACTAATCTATATATATACTACACGTAAGTCGGTTAATACATTAGCTTATTATTATTATTATATAATTACTTTTAGATCACACATAGATATGCATAGGTTTGCTTGATCATTTGGGATATATATATATATATGTACACGTATATAGTGTAGGTATGCATGTCCAACATGTGTAAATATGCATAATATATATATATATATATATATATATATATATCTTACCCATTAAGTCTTGCATGCATGTAATATAATTATGTTATATATAATTTAGCTATAAAGCTGCAGGTGCTATGAATTTAGCTATATATCAATGTGCATATCATACGCCACATGGCCCACATGCAACTATCACCATGCATCTACGTGGCTTTCTAATTTTCGTGCAAATCCTCTTTCAAACATATATCTTATACTATTGTTTTACTCTTGAGATATATATCTATAGATAATATATATGATATATCATACTAACATTATACATAGAAACTTACGAACAAAGTTATTAATATTAGACTTAATATTCAATTCTCTTCTAATAAATATTATATTATTCCGTCTAATTAACGAATCAACTAATATATATCATTTTGATGCATATAGTGTTTAATATATTGGTCAAACGAGTAGTTTGAGATTCGGGGTATTACATATGTAAGTTTTCTGTAATAAACTTAGTGAATTTCCCTGTAATTTTCCCTCGGAATGTATCTTTGTATCTTAGATTAGATATACTATGTTTTGATATGTATACATTTATATTGCTTTGATACCGAATGTAAACAGTTGTGTAAAGGACAAGAATGATATGATCAATAAAGTGATATATTTTAAGCATACATTCTTTGTTACTGCATTGTCTGTATATATCTTTGTTGTTTACTTTGTTTGAATGTTTTTAAGTTTTGGCATCATCAAAAAGGGTGAAATTGTTAGGAAATTTATTGGGTAGATTTTGATACCATGTAAAACTTAAACTAGGAAGTTGGCACCCCATTTTTCTTGTAATTTGTATTGTAATAGATAGGGATGGAAAAACTGAGTCAAGTCAGCAATGCCAAGGATTACAAGAAGTCAACTGCGGACTGAATTGAAGACTCTGTTGTGAATGAGCTGTGTATGGCCTAGAAGGAAGTCAAGGACTCGACTGAAGGAGTTTCAGTTGAGGAACGGCTGTAAGAAGTGTTAGTCAAGTCATCTCAAGAGGCCAAGTCTCAAAGTTGAAGTGACAGTTGAGTTTTCAATAACTGGAGCTGACTCAAGTCACCTGGGGTAAAGATAGCAGTCTAGTCAACTAGTCAAGACAACTGACTTAGATCCGTTGATTAAAGTCAAGAATGTTACTCAATATAGTAATATGTCAAAGCTGTCAGGTCTAAAATGTTAGTCCCAGAAATATGCAAAAGGAACGAACCAATGGGAAACACTGCACCTTGTGTCGGACACCTACAATTTTGCGAAGACATTTAATACGAGGAAATATCATCATCAAGGACTGCAAACAAGACAAGCCAACGAACAAAAGTAACATTTGAAATTAGCTTATCTCTTCAACGGGCAAAATTTCAAATGTGCACTATAAAAGGCTGAGAAAGTTATTGAGAAAAGAAGACCTGAACCACGAACAAGCAATCAATATTCTCATTAACATTCAAGCAATTCCTCAAGCCTGAAACTCGAAGAAAATCGATCCAACACAAGTAGTGAAGGAAAGACAACTTCAAATCTGTTGAAGAGGAAACTTTTGAAGAATTCAAAAGGGGTCTACTTTCAAGCTAGGATTGTAGAAAGGTTCCAGGTCGATCCATTATCAAGTTTGTTGGAGGGCTTCGTGATCAAATCCAAGAACTTGAGAAGTGAGCTAAAGTAGCAAGGCAGCTGCCCTGCGAAGAAGCTGAATCGCAAAAGAATCCAACTGTGTGATCAAGGTTGTCTCCAGACTGTTCACCGCTTTGTAAACTGTTCTATTACATAGTGGATTCCTCCAGGAGTTGGAGAAGAGAGGATTATAAGAATTACCCCATCTTCAGACCCCTATAAAATATTTGTATCAATTTACTTTCAGCAAATTTACTTTCCTGCATATTCATTCTATATCTAATGTTTATAATTGCTATCCAACTGATAAATAACTAAGTGCTAAGAATCAAGTTTTAAAAACAAACTTAAAACAAATCTAAGGGTTTTAAGTCTTCCGCTGTTAAAAACCAATCATCCAAGTTAAGTAGTTGGCTTGAACAGCCGAGTTATACTATCAACAACTCTATCGAGTCTGTTGAGTGGGTAACTTAGCTAAAAAGCCAACTTAGTTGTCCATCAATGACACAGTTGTTTGAGTTAACTCTGTTGAATTATTTTAAAATGACTAAATCGAAAATTTGATAAGGTTTATTCAACCCCTCCCTTCTAAACCTTGCTTCACATCCCTTGGGACCAACAACCATACTCATAGAACAAATCTCCATGCTAAGTATGAAATTGGATGTGATGCTGCAAGTAACTTCAAGAGAGGCAGCAGTTGTTGTGGAAGAAGTTAATTTTGTGGGACATCAAGGCTACAACAACTACAGAAATACTCAGACACAATCTTACTGTAATCCGGGGCTACCAAAGGAACAGAAACCATCTCTAGACGAAATGTTAGCTTCATTCATCGGATAGACTCGAGCTCGATTAAACCAGGATAAAGCTAAGATCGACAGAATCGAAGATCTGGTAACTCAATTAAACACTAACATGAATGATAGATTGAAATCTTTGGAAAAACATGTGGGGCAGATTGCTACATCAATACACAACCAACACTAGAAAGGTAAATTCCCGAAAGATACAAGAATAGATCCGGGAGAACAGTATCAATCCATTCGTCTGAGGAGTGGAACAAGTTATGAAGGTCCAAAGATGCCAATTGATCAAGAAATAGAAGCACTCGAGGAGTAGGACACAACAGTGGAGGTGGCGCCACCAGCAGTGGAAAAGGAAAAGGTAAAATATGCTCCAACTATCGCAAGAACTGAGTTACATATCCCTTTCCGGCATAGGTTTCAAAAAAAGAAATTAGATGATCAATTCCTTAAATTTCTGGATATTTTCAAGAAAATTCAAATCAATATACCTTTTGCGGATGCTTTGGAACAAATGCCAAACCGTGCTCAATTTCTTAAAGATATCATGGCAAAGAAAAGAAAAATCTCAGAATATGAAATGGTGAAACTGATAGAGGAGTGTAGTGCAATTATTCAAAGGAAGTTACCTCAAAAGCTTAAGGATCCCGGGAGCTTCATGATTCCATGCATAATAGGGTAACAATCTTTAATAAAGCATTATACGACTTAGGTGCGAGCATTAACTTGATGTCGTTATCAATATTTTGGAAAGTGGGATTAGGCGAAGTAAATCCTACAAATATTATCGTATAATTAGCAGATCGCTCGGTAACAAATCCGAAATGGGTGATTGAAGACATTTTAGTGAAGGTACACAAATTCATCTTTCCAGCAGACTTTATTATGTTGGAGATGGAAGAAGACCATTCTTGGTCACATGTAGAGTACTATTCGATGTGCAAAAAGGTTAACTAACATTGCGAGTAAATGATGAACACATGTTATTTTCTATTTACAAAGCTATGCAATTTCATGAAAACGTTGAACTTTGCAACATGATTGATGTGCTAATCCCATGCATGAAAGCTGAGTTTGAACAGGTTGTAATGAAAGACGTATTGGAATGGTACTTGAGTCACTCGCTGGAGTCCCAATGTATGTGTTTTGATATTACTAACAATGAGGTTAACGAGTTTGTAATTGCCTTAGAGTCAGCGAATGATAAAATACCAGAAAATGGCATTCTGGACACTCATACACGGGCATGTGGAGTAACACGGCATGGTCATGCGCGCCCATGCGCGATGCCATGTCAGAAGAACTTCAATCACACGGTCGTGTAACTCTACACGGCCAAACCATGTGATAGAAGAAGGGCCCATCGCACGCCCGTGTGACATCACACGGCCAGACCGTGTGATCAACCTCCGACATTCTAATTCCACACGGTCGTGTGGTGTCACACAACCTGACCGTTCGACATGCTTTTTCAGCTGAAAATTCGAAAAACGATCTCCCGACTCCTCCAGAACTTGAACCTCTTTCGGATCATTTGAAATTTGCATTCTTAGGCGACAACAAAATCTATCCGGTAATAGTTTCTTCTTCTCTTACTGAAATCAATTGGAAAAACTACTGCATGTCTTAAGGGAACATAAAAGTGTTATTGGATGGTCTATTTCTGATTTAAAAGGTATAAGTCCTTTGATTTGCATGCATGAGATAAGAATAGAAGATGATTGTAAACCTTCTGTGCAACACCCACGAATGCTTAACCCAATCATGCAAGAGGTCGTTAAGAAATAAGTACTTAAATGGTTAGATAATTGTTGGGAAATTAATTTTTAGATTTTGATGAATGCCATGTAAAACTTAGAATAGAAAGTTGGCACCCCATTTTTGTTGTAAATTGCATTGTAATAGATAGGGATGGTCGAGCTGAGTTAAGTCGCCTATGCCCGAACATGCAAGAAGACAACTCGGAGACTAAAAGGAAGACTCATTGAGGCGGTGAGTGTGGCAAAGAAAAGAAGACAGAACTCGATTTGAAGGTGCGGTGAGATGCGGTGCGTGAAGTGTCAGTCAAGTCAACTCAAGACATCCAAGTCTCAAGTTGAAGTGACAGATGAGTCATCCAATGATTGGAAGTTGACTCGAAGTCACCTGGGAAAGTCTAGGAAATGCAGTCAAGTCGAGGCAACTGAAAGAGATCCGTTGCACAGAAGTCAAGAGAATTACTTAAACAAGTAATACTTCCATCGCCTTTCTTAAAGTGCTCGATCCCATAAGCGTGCAAAAGGAATAAACCAATGGGAAGCATCGCACACGTGTCGGGACTCAAAAGTCAAGAATCATTCATACGAGGAAATGTCAATTCCAAGAACTGCAACAAGACAAGCCAACGACCACAAGTGTCTTTTGAAAATTAATCTATATCTTCAACGGGCAAGTTTTCAAAAGAACACTATAAAAGGCTAAGGAATCACTTTGAGAAAAGGTAACCTTGACAATCAGAAAACAAATAAGAGCAAGAAAAGCAATATCTGTAACCTGAACTATTCTCAAATCATTCAAGTTCAATCCTCAAGCCTACACTACGAAGGAAATCAATCCAACACTTACCTGTGAAGGAAAGACGACTTCAATCAGTTGAAGAGGAAACAGTTGAAGAATCAAGGGGTCTACATTCCAAGGAGGATTGTAGAAAGGTTCAAGGTCGAACCAGTTTCAAGTTTTTTGGAGGGCTTCGTGATCAAATCCAAGAAGCTTGAGCAAATGAGCTTTAGTAGCAAGACAGATGCCCTGTGAAGAAGGTCGAGTCGCACGAGAACCAATTTGTGTGACCAAGGCATCTCGGATCGAGTCCCAAAGGATCAAGTCATTTTGTGTGATCAAGACTTGCATCCTGGACTGATTACCACTTTGTATATCTTGATCAATACTTAGTGGATTCCTCCGGGGAGTTGGAGAAGAGAGGATTAGAAGAATTACCCCATCTTGAACCTCTATTAAAATTTATTGTGTCATTTACATTTCAACACTTTAATTTCGCACATTATTTCAATATTTGCTGATAAATTTGTTGTCCAATTGATAATCAAAAAGGTGCTAAAACCAAGTATTAGAACAATCTTAAACCAAATTCAAGGGTGTTAAGTCTTCCATGAAAATATATCACGATCAAGTTAAGTTCTAGTCAAAACAATTTTGAGTTATTCTATCAACGGCTCGGTCAGTCTGTTGAGTGGCTAACTGGCGATTAACTAACTTAGTTGTCCATCTAGGACTCGTTGTTAAGTATTAACTCTGAACGTTTTAAAAGGACTAAATCGAAATGTTGGTAAGGTTTATTCAACCCCCCTTCTAAACCCTACACTCACACCCCTTGGGACCTACAAGTGGTATCAGAGTGGTTGGTTCATTGAGCCTTCCGCACTGGTTACTGAACTAGATCTCCAAGTTTTTCAAAGCTTGCTTTAGCACTTGATCTATCAAAACTCTTTTATTCAGCAAAGTTATAATCATGAAAGCAAATTTGACACGCATCCCTATGTTCACTATTGAGGAATTTGATGACTGGAAAATACGTATGCAGGCTCATGTATCAGCATTACACGATGAAATGTGGATAGTGATAGAAGATGGGCCACTCCAAATCTTAAAAGTGAACACAGCTGCAAGGAGAGTTGCAGCAGAAGGAGAAGAGGATGCTGCTCCCAGACCAGCTATGGTTGAAAAACCAAGAGCGGAATGGACAAATGATGACAGGAAAAGATATAACCTGGACAACGTGGCCAAGGACATTCTTTACAAAACCTTGGACAAAGCCAAGTTCAACAAAGTCAAATCATGCAAAACGGCAAAAGAAATCTGGGACAAGCTAACCTTGATTTGTGAAGGCTCAGAGCAAATCAAGGAAAATAAACTATCTATTCTTTGTCTGAAATTTGAAAATTTCAAGATGCTTGCAGGAGAAACCTTGGATCAATCTGGATGCTCGGTTCACGAATTACCAATGAGCTATATGCACTTGGAAAAAGAATATACGAGAAGAAATGTGTATGAAGATTCTAAGAAGTCTCCCATCCGAGTGGGAAATGAAAGTCATGGCCCGAGACACTCCATGGACCTATCAAAGACATCCAACCATGAGTTATTCTCGGATCTCAAAGCCTACGAATTTGAGTGAGAAGAAAAGACCAAGAGGAGACAGTTGTGCCCAAAAAATTTGCTCTAATAGTTAAGGATGGTAAAACAAGTGAGGTCAAGGAAGTCATTGACCAAGAGGAGATTGCCCTGATGGTTAAAAGGTTTAACAAATTCTTCAACAAGAATTACAAAAGAGGCAAAGGTGAATCCTCCAGAAGACACTCAGCTCCCTCCAAGTCAAGGGAAGATAGGCCACCCAAAAGAACAGAGCATCAAAGGATTGAGTATCAAAGAGCTGACAATCCAAGGATGGAAAGAACTGATCAAAAGGTTGAAAATTTATGCTGGAACTGCAGGCAACCTGGTCACTATGCTATTGATTGCCCATATCCTGTAGTCAACAAATACAGGAATGAAGAGGAAAGAAAAGTCTTCAGAGAAAGAAGACAAGAGAAGAAAAAGGCAATGATAGCTGCAGAGACTGCTGAGACAGTCAAGTCAAAACACACAGCAGACTCGGAGAGTAGTGAAGCTGACTACTCAAGTGACTCGAAGAAGAAGCCCGATCCGTCTAATGGCCAAAGAACAAGACCAACCCGACCAAGAAGATGAGGTACACTCTAACTCATCACACTCGGATTCTAGTGACATGTGATGATTGTGACACACACACTTCATCACCCATCGATCTTTATGATTCATTACGCAAAATGATGAAAGACTTTGAACACATTAAATCCTCACACACACTACTAAATGAGGAGAACACCCTACTCAAAAGCTAAAACTCACGGTGACTAAGGAGCCGAGTACTCTAAGTCACATAGCCGATGAGAATAAAAGTCTAAAATTTGAAAATGCTAAGTTAATAGCAGAGATAGCTGCTATAGAAAAGAGGAAAATGACCTCAAAAATGTGATTGCCTCATTCACTAAGGCATCTAAATCCTTGGATGATCTTATTATGAGTCCAAGAGAATGTGGAGATAAGACAGGCTTAGGATTTAATTCCTATGTTCTATGTCAAACTCCAAAAGTGATTTTGGAAAAAGGATCTTCAAGTAATGAAGCATCTCAAAAATCCAAAACTCCAAATGGTGCACACACATTTATTCCAAAGCACAATCACAAGCAAACTGGCCTTGGTTATAAAGGAAAAGGAAAAAAGCCGATTGAGTGTCTTTGAGAGGAAAGCGAGAAGAAATCCACCGAGTTCCTCGGCAAACTCCAAACAGAAATACTCAAAGAAGAAACAGAGCTACCAAAAGCCCCTAAGTTCTATAAAAGGAACACATATAATGGGAATGGTAGAAAGTACCCAAGTCAAGTCGATTGGAATAATGTGAACTATCAGCAAGGACCATGGAATATAAACCTAAATGGCAAAGGCCTAGAACTCAGCAAAGGCCATTCCAAAGGCATAAGAGCTATCATCAACACACATGTGCACCTAGGCACTACACTCAGAGATATCACAACTACCCAAGGAAGGTAATTGCTAAAACACATGCACAGGCATACAGACAAAAGAGACAGTTGTATGAACCTAAAATCCCCAAGCAATTTGCTAAAATTAATTATGATTATGGCATTGATAGATGGCAACCTCTTAGAGTCAGATCATTTGGCTATAGGTTGGTTGGATCATCTTACAATACTAACCCCTCAGGACCCAGGCAAGTATGGGTACCTAAAACCTAATTTCCTTGATTGCAGGTTCAAGGAACAGCTGAGTGCCAAGGCACCTGGTACATGGATAGTGGTTGTTCCAGACACATGATAGGAAACAAGAAAAATCTGTCAAAATTTAAGGAAATTATAGGTGCAAAAGTCATATGTGGAGGAAATGAAGCTCCAAGAGAAATAAGAGGCATTGGATCCATCAAGAAAAATGGATTAGAAATTACAGATGTTGCATATGTTGAAGGCCTCAATTTCAACTTACTAAGCATAAGTCAACTCTGTGACAAGGGCTATAATGTTGGATTCAATATGGGAGTGTGCCAAATCAAGAACACTGAATCTAATGAAATAGTGTTGCAAGGATGCAGACAAAAGAACATGTATGTGGTAGACTGGTCAACTGCAACACCAAGCACTTATCTGCTAGCAAAGAGCACATCAGAATCAAGTTGGTTGTGGCACAAAAAGTTGAGTCACCTAAACTTCAAAACAATTAACAAGCTTGCAAGGAGCAATCTCGTGGAAGGACTTCCAGACTCAGTATAAAAGAAGGAAAGTGTATGTGATGCATGTCAGATGGGAAAACAGATCAAATCATCATTCAAAGAAAAGACATATCCATCTTCAACAATAATATTGCACCTGCTACATATGGATCTATTTGGTCCAGTTGAACCAGCTAGCATAAGTGGGAAGAAATACACCTTGGTGGTAGTAGATGACTACTCAAGATATACATGGACAATATTCATGTGTAAGAAGAAAAGAAACTCTACTTAAACTACCCACGGTGATGAAGAGAATCCAAAATTAAAAGAGTCAAACCATTATCAAAATAAGATCTGACAGAGGAACTGAGTTGTCAATGGTATAATAACAAGGACTCCACAGCAAAATTGAGTTGCAGAAAGAAGGAATAGGACTCTCAAAGAAGCGGCAAGGACCATGTTAGTCAAGCAGGCGCTAAAAGATTTTGGGTCAAGTAATAAACACGAGAATGCTATACTCAAAATAGATGCATGATAAACAGACAGTTGACAAAGACTCCCTATGAGATTTGGACAAGGAGAAAGCCAAATGTTGCATACTTTAGAATATTTAGATGCAAATGCTTTATCCACAACAATGGCAAAGATAATTTAAAGGCTTTTGATGCTAAAGTCGATGAAGGTATCTTCTTAGGATACTCGGTGAAAGCAAAGCCTCAGAGTGCTCAACAAGAGGACAATGGTTATAGAAGAATCTATTCATGTGGTGTTTGATGAACCCAATGTGAATGGATAAGACATTGAAGAGTCGGTGATAATTTGAATCGCCCAACCATGCGAGAAGAGTCCATATGTTGAAGTGGAAAGGCGGAATTATAAACCCGGATGAAGATGAGATAGTCGAGTCTCAAAACGGTGGGAAATATGCAGCTAAGTGATGATGAGAGAGCTGATCAAAATAACACATTGCAAAGACGATTGAATCCACTAACTTACTCAACCTCGATGTAAGATGGCCGAGAGACCATCCACGAGAACTAATCATTGGAGATGTAAGAGAAGGTGTAAAAACCAGATCCAGAACCCAACAAGAAGCTATGTTCACTTGTTTCATCTCACAAATAGAGCCAAAAGATGTGTCACAAGCATTGGATTCAAGCCATGCAAGAAGAGCTGAATCAATTTGAAAGAAACAAAGTGTGGGAATTTGTTCAAAGACCTACCCATCAAAATGTTATTGGCACTAAATGGGTGTTCAGAAATAAGATGAATGAGGAAGGTTCTGTGGTAAGAAACAAAGCAAGATTGGTATCCAAAGGGTATTGCCAAGAAGAAGGAATAGATTTTGATGAAACTTTTGCTCCTATGGCAAGATTGGAAGCCATAAGGATGTTTCTTGCCTATGCTGCTCACAAGAACTTCACTGTATATCAAATGGATGTAAAGAGTGCATTACTTAATGGGTTATTGGAGGAAGAAGTATATGTTGAACAACCTCCAGGATTTGAGCAGAAGACTCTTGGAGATAAAGTATACAAACTCAAGAAAGCTTTATATGGATTGAAACAAGCACCAAGAGCATGGTATGATACATTATCACAATTCCTGATTGAGAACGGATTTACAAAAGGAAAAGTGGATAGAACACTCTTGAGAATTCAAGATGGGAAGAGTATCGCTTGTTCAAATATATGTGGATGACATCATCTTTGGATCCACAAACAAAGAGTTGTGTGATAAATTCTCAAATCTTATGCAAAGCAAATTTGAAATGAGCATGATGGGAGAGGCGACATTCTTCCTTGGACTCCAAGTAAAAGCAGTGAAGGATGGAACCTTCATAAGTCGGACAAAATACACGAGAGATTTAATGAAGAAATTTGGCATGGAAGAGAAGTCTTCTCGTGAAAATACCAATGAATACATCAGTCAAAATGGATATGGATGCGGATGGCAAGCTGTGGATCAAACTAGATCTGAGCACTTATTGGATCATTGCTCTATCTCACAAAGAAGCGGCTAGACATCACCTTTGTTGTAGGTGTATGTGTAAGATTTCAATCTGCTCCAAAAGAAAGCCACATGACTGCAGCCAAAAGAATCTTGAGATATTTGAAATGAAGCCAAGAAGTTGGCTTATGGTATCCTAAGGAAGGTGGATTCAAGCTAATTGGTTATTCGGACTTTGACTATCTTTGGATGTAGAGTTGTGGGAAGAGTACCTCAGTACATGTCAAATGCTTGGAAATAGGCTAATTTCTGGTTTAGCAAGAAGCAAAATTCAATAGCTACCTCCACACTGAAGTGAAGGCAGAATACATACATAGTCATGGGCAAATTTGTTGTGCCCAAGTCTTATGGATGAGACAAAGTGAGAGACTATGAAGTTGAAGAAAAAGAAATTCCGATTATGTGTGATAACACAAGTGCAATTGCAATCACTCAAAATCCTATGTTGCACTCAAGAACAAAGCACATTGACGTCAAATATCACTTCATAAGAGATCATGTTGAAAAGAAGGACATCACCTTGGAAAATATCTCAACTGATAAGTAGTTAGCTGATATATTCACAAAACCATTATGTGAATCAAGATTTGAAGAACTCAAGCATGAATTAGGGTTAATTGAGCTGAGTTGACACTCAGAAGAGCCAAAGAAAAGAGATGAAACACGAAAAGATGAAAAAGAGCTGAACTCCTGAATCAGCTAAGTGATCAGCCGTATCAGAGAATCAGTTGCGTCAAGATAACTGACAGCTGAGTACATATGTGCAAAGAGACAAGAGTTAAATCAGCTAAGGAATAAGCTGAGTCATTTATGAGCAAAGTGACAAAAATTCAGTCGTTTTTACTAAGCGGGAATGTTTTTAAGAATGACGTCAAGATAATTATGAGCGTGTCTGATCAAAAGTCGCATACCAAGCTTATGATTGGATATAAATGCTGCCGCATTAAATGCAAGAAATTAAATGTTAATCGGCGTGCAAAATCTAAGTTGTTGATCTTGATCAAATTTCAAAAACCACCCGCACGTCCTTTCATAACCCATACATATACCGTCTCGTCCAATTTTCTCTCACTTTACCAAAAACTGTTCATCTCTCTCGAAAGCAAAGAAAGAAATTTTCTCTCAAAACCCTACAGATCTTCAAAGTTCATTTTCAAAGTTTCATTCGGTAAAACATCGAGAAATGGCATCTACTCACGATTTTGTCAAATTGGGAAAGCAAATCCACACTGGGTCTACTGTGGATTTCGACGGCATGATCAAACGGTCCGACGACACCCTTTTGAAGAAGATAGCGAGAAGAGAAGCCGAAAAGTGCGGATTGAAACCATTTTTGACGATGGAGTTTCGATGACCTATGTGGAAGAGGTCGCACGATTCTATGTGAACGCTGAAGTTCACGATGAGGGCATCAAGTCCTCTGTTCACGGAAAAAGAGTTCACCATCAACGCAAGGATGCGCGAACATCATTCGTTTTAAGGAAGAGTCGGAGATTTATGAAGCGATGTTAACCTGGGCTGCTTGCTTGGAAGGAAGTAGCCAAAACCGACTATCTTTGCGAAGGTTGTCTACACAACGGTGAGAAGAAGCTGCGAAGGAAGACTACCACAAGCTTGGATATTGTTGCCAAGTGCGTTGATATCAAATTTGGAAGCTTTAATGTTTGTCCAAAACTAAGCCGATCGTGATGGTGCGATCATAGAAGAAAAGAAGGTGAACAAGGTTGAGTTTGTATCTGTGGACTACGCCAAAATATTGGGAATAAATCCTTCAAGAAGGATGGTTCGTTTGGAGGATCCTGGGGTACGGCCTGGTGATTGGTCGGATGATGGAAGTGAAATGAGTCCCTCTTCGACATGGAAAGGCATTCCATGTCAACAAGAAAATGTTTCGGTCTAACTCGGCCCGAGCACGAAGCGAGCATATGCCAAGAGAGCGTCACGAGTGAGGAGAATCATCGACCCTGAAGAAACATTTGTCTCCTCCTCTCCCTGAAGAAGTGCCCTGCACTACAAAGAAAATTGCTGCCCCAAAGAAAGAAAAATAAAACAAAAGATGCACTGCCCCTGGCAGTAAGTCACCCGCCTGCAGCCGCGGTGGAGAAGGAGCCTCAAATACCTTTTCCGGTTATCAAGAAAAGGAGGGTGATAAGCCGAGGCGGCTCCTCGAGAAAAAGACAACAAAGACCGGCCCCCCGCCCAGACTCGAAGAAACCGTATCCAAGGAGAAATCCCTCCTCGGTAAGGACTAAAAGAAGAAGAATCTTCAAGCGTTCGAGCTTGAGAAACCATTAGTCGCCCACTCACAAACAGAATTAGGAGACGCTGGAGAAGTAGAGTCTCCGAAATTGTAGATAAAACAGACCAAGTGCTGAAGGTTTCATTGAGAGAGGCAAATCAAGACACGATTGTCATCGAGCAGATGAGACACAAGAAGCATCCGAGAAAGCAAACTCTCCTGGTGACAGGATTGTATCCCCTCCCCGCAATGCGACGCCGAGGGTGTGGAGCACAAAGTTTGCTACCTTCAATCCTTGAGAATGAGGGACAGGAGGGAGAAGATGACAAAAATGATGATGATATAAAGATCCTATCCCCACCATATCCAGACATCCAAAATCGTCTGCGAGAGTGGGAAGTGGAAAGTCGAGTCGATCTAGGAACGATTCAAAGACCGGAATTTATTGAAGAAGAAACGAACTGTTGAACTTTCTCGGATTGACCAATGTGGTCCAAGCTTTGGATGAAGAAAATTGCACAAATATCTTGTAGATCTTCAAAGACAAGGAGAAGCAGAGATCGCGAGAGGAAGTCAAGCTCATGAAAAGACCGATTTGTCCCTTCTTGGAACCATCGACCATACACATCCTCATCTTGACATTCTCTCGGAAGTGATGAGGAACTGGACCCCCGGCCGCTGCTGAGAAGAATTGGAGATGCAGCAAGCCATGCGGGAATCTAGGGTCCTACATGAGCAACGGCTATTGGAAGACCCAAGGGAGTCTTCCACATCGCAGCTTGATTGGAGATTGATCCGATGGGAGTGGTGCAGCATATTGCCACGATTGTTTGCCTGCCACCACTTCCCCGCTCACTCGAGAAGAAGGTGTTAAGGGCTGGCGATGGCGGGATTGTGGGGACCCTAGTCGAGCCTACCCCTAATGAAGGTATCTTACCACCGCCCAACTATTTGAATACTCAAAGGGAGCAGTATGGGAGTCCGGAGATGAGTGACCCCAATCAAGTCACTCAATTTGGTGTGCCCGGGGGAAACTCCCTCGCTGCGCCTAGGTCGAGGTTGCTGCAGATGACTCCACAACGAATCTTGGAGGCGAAGTGGAGAAGAAACACCAAACGGATATACTGACAAGTTGTCAGATTGACGAGGCTCGGATAGTTAAGACGTCTCGGTGAAGTTCCAATCGCTCTATAGGCCAATGAGCGTTGCGATGCGGTCGAGGCACGGAAGGAAGCGCCTAGAGTTAAACACTGGGCAACGAAAGTGCAATCCATAGAGTTGAGACTCAGTGGATGCCACCTCGAAGACCCCAAGACAACCGACACACGTCGAAGGGGCCCAAGGCCCCCCGTAGTTGAGGCGTAGGAGGTAATGAAGGCCGACGGGAGGTTGAGACTTCCGGGGTAAAGAGACGGCTACGTAACATTCTCCTACTATCATTGATCCATCCGAAAAGGAGATAAGTGATCTTCACGATTCCCAAGAAAATCGATGTAACCTTTTCGGGATCCGAAGGTGAAGACGGCCGAGTCATCCCCTATTGCCCATCCAAAAGACTTCGGTGAGGATGTTCTCTCAAGCACGAGTAAGTCTCGACCTTAAGGCTACTCGCCAAACCTTTAATTTTGATGATGAGCCACCCATGCAAATCTCATCATCGCCGTCGATGATGCTTACGATATAGCCGAGACCCGATCAACTCATATGGAAAAATCATTTGAGACCGACGAAGCTATTAAGACAGTGAGGCTCGGCAAAGTGGGTCAACTCCACAACAGACCACGGTGAAACAGTCAATCGCAGGCTCCCAGTTTGAGCGGAGGATCGACTCCACTAGGAACTTCACGAGCACAAGTTGTCATTGAAGCGATTCCGTTGCCGTGATGATCCGTTTGAAGAATCGTTCCCTTCTCTCTGTAAGTACCGACCTTCTTTGAAGAATCAGCTCGAGATCAAGAACGTTTCCATAAACTCCGATCCCGTTATTCCAACAGACACCATCGTCCCAGCAGACTTTGACTTTGATCTTTGCTTGGCCGCCGGTGAGAGAAGTGACGGTGAGGTTCGAGAAGTTTTCAAGGCCATATTTGCGAGAGATAGAGAAGATGGAGAGGAACCAGGCCTCACCTTTGGACATGAGGTGGATAATGAGAGACGCAAATCTTCTGCCGATCTGTGAGGATAATTGTCGAGGATCCGGGAATGGTGGCAACAACAAACAATGCGCGTAGAACAAGCTCGATATTTCAGGACATTGTTCAATTAATTGCTAGTCTGGCGGGCTGAGAATGCTGATATGAAGACAAGAATGCAAGAGAACATCGATCGAATGCATGAATCTCACAACACAGAGATGTAGTTGTTGCGTGAATTTAATAAGAAAGAGCTCCTACGCGTAGAGGATAACATGGAGAGGAAATTTAGCCTCCTCATGGCTGAAATGAAGCTGTAGCAATTTGAATCCAACGCCACCCGCTCCGAATTCCGTGCACCATACTCGCAGATTGAAGCATAACTCAGCTATCAGCCGCTTAGACTTCATGATTGCTAGCTTGTTTCAGGAGTTCCTCTCTCCTTTGATGATGCCAAAAAGGGGAAGAGGAATACCTAAAAGCGTCTGGAAGGCGAGAAAAAGGACCTTGATTGTGAAGGAGAAGACAGCTGAGGAACTAAGAAGAGAGAAGAAGGGAAAATTTGTTGAAGGTTTGAAAGGTTCAAAATATATGACCTTGATGATTGCTAAAACCCCCCAACAAGATCTTGTCACAGCTGATATCATCAGCAAACATCCCGTGACTCTACCGCTCCAACATCCTGCAGTACCCATGGCTGAAAAGAGAAAGATAGTTGAAGCGAGGGATGAAGGAGGTGGAAGGAAAGATGGATGCCCGAGTTATGGATATATCTTTGAAACAACATGGAGGCATTCCAATGACAGACACCTATGCCATTTCGGACATTGGAAAGGCAAGATCATTGATGAATTCAAGACTCTCATCCGGGTTACTTCGCAAATATGTCCATGGCTCAAGCCTGGATTTGTATTGGGAAAAAGGGCTCAAGTTATGTGAAGAAGGCGACAGCAAAGCCAGACCATCGCGATCACTCTGCTGGTCACTCAGGAAAAAAAGGCCCCAAGATAATACACGCCTGAGAGAGCGAAAGGAAGAAGCGATGGAGGAGGAAGAGGTTTGGACCAGACCTCTTCCCAAAAACATTGAATATATAGATCCAGGCAAGAAATGAGGATCTATTGGGCTGATTCGATGAAGTAGCCAACCTACAAGTGGCCAAGAACAATCTTTGAGTATGTGAAGAGGATCGAGGAAGAAAATAGAAGACAAACTCACTTTGTGGGAAGAAACGCAAGAAAGAAAAAGAAGAGTTGAAGCTGCGAGGAAAAGCATATGAGAAAAAGAAAGTAGTTGAAGAAGAGAAGAAGAGGAATAGATCGAGAAGACAGGAGAGTGAAGAAGAGGAAAAAGAATGAAGGTGAAGGAGATGAAGTGTTGTTGTCCACCCCTTCATGTATTTTACTATGTAAATACATCTTTATGTAAGTCTTCTGTACATCGAATAAAATTGTATAATTTCTATACTTGTGTAGATATAGAATAGCATGGCTACATTAAGTTCTGCTTAAGCTCTGATACACTATGTAAATAGCTGTGTAAATAACAAGAATGTTGTGATCAATAAAAGATTAATTCTACGCATACATTTTGTGATTCTACATTGTCTGTACGTATCTTTGCTGTTTAATTATTGTTTGAATGTTTTAGGTTTTGGCATCATCAAAAAGGGGGAAATTGTTGGGAAATTAATTTTTAGATTTTGATGAATGCCATGTAAAACTTAGAATAGAAAGTTGGCACCCCATTTTTGTTGTAAATTGCATTGTAATAGATAGGGTCGAGTGAGTTAAGTCGGCTATGCCTGAACATGCAAGAAGACAAGCTGGAGACTAAAAGGAAGACACGATGTGAGGCGGTGAGTGTGGCAAAGAAGAGAAACGAGAACTCGGCTTGAAGGTGCGGCTCGGATCGGTGAGTGAAGTGTCGGTCAAGTCAACTCAAGATAGCCAAGTCTCAAGTTGAAGTGACGGATGAGTCATCCAATGATTGGAAAGCGACTCGAAGTCACCCGGGAAGTCTAGGAAATGCGGTCAAGTCGAGGCAACTAAAAGAGATCCGTTTGCACGTAAGTCAAGAGAATTACTTAAACAAGTAATACTTCCATCTCGCCTTTCTTAAAGTGCTCGATCCGAGAAGCGTGCAAAAGGAATAAACAATGGGAAGCTTTTGTGGTCGAACTCGAAAAAGTCAAGAATCATTCATACGAGGAAATGTCAATTCCAAGAAGCGCAACAAACAAAGCCAGCGACCACAAGTGTCTTTTGAAAATTAACCTATCTCTTCAACAGGCAAATTTTCAAAAGAACACTATAAAAGGCTGAGGAATCACTTTGAGAAAAGGTAACCTTGACAATCGAAAACAAATACGAGCAAGAAAAGCAATATCAGAATCGAACTATTCTCAAATCATTCAAGTTCAATCCTCAAGCCTACACTACGAAGGAAATCAATCCAACACTTACATGTGAAGGAAAGACGACTTCAATCGAGTTGAAGAGGAAACATTTGAAGAATCAAAGGGTCTACATTCCAATGAGGATTATAGAAAGGTTCAAGGTCGAACCGGTTTCAAGTTTTTGGAGGGCATCGTGATCAAATCCAAGAAGCTTGAGCAAGTGAGCTTTAGTAGCAAAGGCAACTGCCCTGTGAAGAAAAGGAGTAAATGCGAGAAGCTTGGTTGTGTGACCAAGGCATCTCGGTGAGTCTCAAAGGATCAAGTCATTTTGTGTGATCAAGACTAGCATCCGGGTGATTACCACTTTGTATCTTGATCAATACTTAGTGGATTCCTCCGGGAGTTGGAGAAGAGAGGATTAGAAGAATTACCCCATCTTGAACCTCTATAAAAATTTATTGTGTCATTTACATTTCAAAGACTTTAATTTACGCACATTATTTCAATATTTTTGATAAATTTGTTGTCAATTGATAATCAAAAAGGTGTTAAAACCAAGTATTAAAACAATCTTAAACCAAATTCAAGGGTGTTAAGTCTTCGGCTGAAAATATATCACGCGGTTAAGTTAAGTTCTAGTCAAAGCAAAGTGAGTTATTCTATCAACGGCTCGGTCAGTGTTGAGTGGCTAATCTCTATTTGATTAACTAACTTAGATGTCCATCTAGGACTCGGTGAAGTATTAACTCGAACGCGTTTTAAAAGGACTAAATCGAAAAGTTGGTAAGGTTTATTCAACCCCCTTCTAAACCTTACACTCACACCCCCCTTGGGACCTACAATAATGGAATAATATTTGCTATATCGATAGCAATTGGGTAAGTCCAGTACAAGTTGTACCAAAAAAAGGAGGGATAACGATAGTAAAAAGTGAAACTGATGAAATCTTAGCCACTAGAGTTGTCACAGGCTGACGTATTTGCATTGATTACCAAAAGTTAAATGCAGCAATTCGCAAAGATCACTTTCCCCTCCCCTTTATGGATCAAATGTTAGATGCCTTGCAGGTTATGAATATTATTGCTTCCTAAATGGGTACTCGTGGTATAATCAGATTGAAATTGCTCTAGAGGACCAAGAAAAGACATCATTTACTTGCCCTTATGGAGTGTTCGCATTTCGTAGATTACCATTTGGGCTATGTAATGCACCTGCAATATTTCAAAGATGTATGATGGTGACTTCTCAGTTTTTGGTAGTTCGTTTGATCATTGATGCAAAATCTAACACTTGTTTTGCAGAGATACGAGGAGACGGACTTAGTACTAAACTTGGAAAAATTACATCTTATAGTAAGAGGTGGCATTGTACTCGGTCTTCGTGTTTCTTCCACAGGTTTAAAGTTGACCGAGCAAAGGTGGTGGCAATTGAGAAACTTTCACCTCCAAAGAATGAGAAAGCAGTAAGGAGCTTTTTGGGACATGTGAGTTTTTATAGACACTTTATTTGGGATTTTTTAAAAATAACTAAACCCCTTCCCCACTTACTTGAAAAAAATGTACACTTTGCTTTCACCCTTGATTGTCTACAGGCATTTGAAACACTGAAAAAGACTCTGGTGACTGCACCAATTTTGATCACGCCAGATTGGAGTCAACCTTTTGAGATAATGTGCGACGCAATCGAATAAGCAATAGGAGCCGCACTAGGACAAAAATGCGAAAAGTTGTTTTGTGTTATTTACTATGCAAGTCGAACACTGGATCTGCCACAACAAAATTACACCGCAACTGAGAAAGAATTACAGGCAGTGGTGTTTGCATTTGACAAATTTTGGGCATACTTAATTGGGACAAAAATAATAGTCCATACGGACCACGCTGCGGTCAAATACCTATTCGCAAAGAAAAACGCCAAGCCTAGGCTCATTCGATGGATACTCTTGCTACAAGAGTTTGATATCGAAATTCAGGATCAGAAAGGATATGAGAACGTGGTAGCTGATCATCTCTCACGATTTGAGCAAATGGCTAATAATACACAAAGGCACAACAATCAAAGAAATATTTTCGGATGAGTTAATTCTGATGGCTGAAACAACCATCCCCTGGTATACTGATATTATGAATTACTTAGTAAGTGGAGTTCTACCCCCGGATATTACATATCATGCTAAGAAGAAATTTCTTCATGATGTGAGGTATTTTTTGTGGGATGAGCCCCAATTATTTAAAAGATGTGCAGTCTGTTATTAGGAGATGTGCACCTCAAGAAGAATGGGCAAGCATCTTGGAGCAATGCCATTCATCACCATGTGGAGGCCACTTTGGACCAACACGCACTGCGGCTAAGGTATTACAGTACGGTTTCTTTTGGCCTTCTATTTTCAAAGATTGCTATAAGTTTGTTTTGCAGTGCGATAGGTGCGTATGGGAAAGATTTCAAGAAGACATGAGATGTCATTGACTAATATCATAGAGGTGGAATTGTTTAATGTTTGGGTTATAGATTTCATGGGACCTTTTTCCAGTTTCAAATGGGTACATGTATATCCTCCTTGCAGTAGACTATGTATCCAAATGGGTGGAGGTGATCCCTACTAAACAAATTATGCCAATGTTGTGCTAAAAATTTTACAAAAGAACATCTTAACAAGGTTTGGCATCCCACAAGCCCTTATTAGTGATGGAGGATCTCACTTCTGCAATAAACTGTTTAACAACATGATGGCAAAATATGGAGTCAGACATAGAGTAGTTGCTACTTATCATCTACAATCAAATGGTCAAGCCGAAGTTTCAAATAGGGAAATCAAGCAAATATTGGAAAAATCGATTAGCATAAATCGAAAAGATTGCTCTTTGAAGCTTGATGATGATTTATAGGCTTATCGTACAGCATACAAAATACCTCTGGATATGTCTTCGTATAGGCTAGTTTTTGGGAAGTCATGCCACCTTCAGGAGGAATTAGAACATAAGGCATTTCGGGCAGTAAAGAAGCTCAATTTCAATATGACAACAGTAGGCGAGAAATAAAATTGCAAATAAGCGAATTAGAAGAATTTTGTCAAGATGCATACGAGAATGCCCAAATTTATAAACACCGCACAAAAAGATGGCATGATAAAAGAATTTTAAGAAGAGAGTTCGGACAAGTGGTACTGTTATATATTTCGAGATTACGATTATTTCCGGGTAAGCTGAAATCAAGATGGTCGGGCCCATTTGTCATCAAAAAGATACTATCACCAGGAGGAGCCATTGAATTACTAGCAAAGGATGGTCGAGCTTTCATAGTGAATGGGCAAAGAATCAAACATTACTATGAACAAAAAATGCAACATGAAATTTCGACCATTGACTTGATCGACAAATAAAGACAATTAGGAGTCCGGCTGAAGATATAAAACTTAGGTCTTGTTGGGGGGCAATCTGATACTTCATCTATGTAAGTACCTATTATGCATTCCTCTTTTCTTTTGATAACTTCCTCATATGTTCGAGACGAAGCATATTTTAAGTTTGAGGGAGTTATCAAGAATGTGTAATTTAGTACTTTCTTGCATTTTGCATTACATTTACGATTGCAGGTAGAGCATTTTGTTGCATAAAAAAATTCAATTTTTTTTTAATTTTCGATTTTGTTGTAGTTTAGTACGTTTACCGCTTTAGCACGTTCAATTGCTTTTTTGTGTGATTTTTAATCAAGGTTTTTCGAAAATGCCCAGCTTTCGTACGATTTTACTATGAGCATTTTATGGAATGAGATAACATACTTCTCGGAATAATGTGATGAATTGTTGGGAAGATGTCATTTATTTGCTTAGCATTAGTTGAGAAAATTGGGTATTTGAGCATGATGCGAAAAATAAGCCTATGAGCTTTTGTGCCTTAAACTGCTCTATATTATGCAGACTTATTTTTTTCTTAAGTGTGTTATTCATGATTGATAGAACTCTAGAACTTGCTATGGTATCTTTATTAAAGCCATGTGTGTGTGCGATTTTTCAAAATAATTTAAGGCCATCTTTGTTTAGCTTACTTAGCCAAAAAAGCCTAACTATGAATTCATGATTTCCTAGTTAGCCAATTTTGAGCCAAAACTTTTATTGTTAGCCTCATTAATCTTTAACATGATTTTATCCCTGAAATTTCTTGAGCTTGTAGAAAATGAACAAGTTTGGGGGGATATGGTGAAAATTTATGAAAAAAGAGAAGAAGTTGGCAAAAAAAAGAGTGATGAGTAGTGTCTAGGTGAATGAAAAAAAGTATGAAGCTCAAAAAAGAAAGAAAATCTCTGAGAAATATTGAAAAAAGTGATTAAAAGAGAAGAAAAATTCTAAAAATTGTGAAAAAAAAAATGAGAGCTTGAGGCTAAAAAAAAGAAAAGAAAAGAAGACCTAAGAATGAAAAGGGAGAAATAAGGGTACAATCGAGTTGAAATAGAGAATATCTTGAGAATGAATTTTATGATAATAATTGGGTTGGTGAATTGCAAGTCTGTATGCTTAAATTCTATTTGCTCAAGCCAAGTCACTCAATCCAAATTTTTCTACCCTTACCAAAGAGCCTACATTACAACCTAATGAAAAGTCCTTTTTGATTCTTAAATTATGAATACAAAAGTGGTAGAGATGTTAGACGATTTGCAAGACTATGGTAGTTCTACATTCACTTAATTGATTTTGAGTGCAAACACTTACCATACACTTCGAGAGTTGAGTGATACACTACTACTACTTGTGAGTCGCGATGTAAAGTACCCGAGAGAGTATTGACTATATCGAGCTTATGAATGATGACTTCTTGATAATGAATTGCATGATTTACTTAAGTATGGAGTCAAACGAGATTGAATGTTCATTAGTGTTCTTGTGTATTCATTTTACCCATTGAATTTATTTTTCTTAATTTGCTCGAGGACGAGCAATGCTTTAAGTTTGGAGGATTTTGATGCGTGTAAAATATATGTGCATTTTGGGGCTTAAAATGATATATGATTGATGCATTTGCACACATATTCAGTGTGATTTTACTTGGTTACCTTAGAAGGGCATGATACTGCGTATTCTTGTAACTTTTTACAGGAAATGGAGCTTAAACGAAGAAATATCAGTTGGAATGCCTGGATAAAACTGACAAGTACGAAGAGAAGATCAAAAAGACGAAGAAAATGAATAAGAACACGTCACACGGCCGGGCCATGTGGGATCACACGGTCGTGTGAAGTGCCCGTGTGAAAAGTGACACGACCATGTGAAAAGAAAAAACTGGGGACAGAACCAAGCTGCACGGCCGGACCATATGGACCCACATGGGCATATGGTATTGGGCAGCATGAAACCCACACGGCTATGTGACGTCACACAGCCAGACCGTGTGGGACTCTGCCACGCGTTTTTCCGAAGTTTTTTTCCCGTTCCAACTCTACAAGTGATCTCTCCCAGCATTTATAAAAGGGACCCAAGACTTGCACGAAAATAACAACATTAATACCACAGAAAAAACATCAAATTATGCGGGAACACAAGATGAAGATTTTCTGTGAGAGAAAGGCTAGGTCGCGAAGAATACCACAAAGCCTTTCGCATCTACGGGAGCACAAGAGCTTCGAAAGCTTAGGAGGGGAATCCATCCTGACAAGAAGGGGTTTTCTTTCTCTGTCTAGACAGTGTTGTAAAAAGTGGCCTAGGCGGCCGCGTAGGCGCCGACTAGGCGCTAGGCGCACCTAGGCCAATCCGATTTTTCCAAAATCGGCAAAAAAAATTGGTCCGGGCAAAATCGGTCTAAGCGCCCGCCTAGGCGGGCTAGGTGACCTTGGCTAGAAAATCGGCAAAAATCGGGAACAAAATCGGCCTAGGCGGTCTAGTCGGAATAAATCGGCCAAAAATCGGCAAAAATCGGCCAAAATTAAAAAAAAAAAAAAAGAAAAAAAAACTTGGGTTTTTCTAGGCGCCCGTCTAGGCGGCATAGGCACCCGTGGGTGCCTAGGCGCCCGGTTGACGTCTGACTAACGCCTAGCGATTTCTACAACCGTGTGTCTAGATCTCTTGTCTGTGCTTAAACGATGTCATAATGTTGATTTCGAATTTGTTTATGAATTTGTTATCAATGTTTGTCTAATCTTTCGGATCTTAGGGGCATAATAAAAAATGTGGACTCATGTTAATTATTGATTAATGGCTTTCTTAATTGATTCATGTGTTCTATTTTATGGATTCGAGTGCTTATTCATAATTGTTGATTATTTGGCCAATATTTGCATGTCATACTTGTTAGTCCAGAATCCGAGAGGTGAGTTCTAACGAGATGAAAATCAAATTTAGACATAAACTGAGCAATGTATCGGGAGACTACTTCTGTTTGTAGGGAGTATTTCAATTCAAAGATCTTTTGGGAGTTAATAATAGTTGTGATGGATCGGGAGACCTCATTTATTATTAATCGACTGTTTATTGGCCACCCGGGAGGGGGAATAACCTATTTTAGGAATTGAACCATAGAAACACATGAATTTTGGTTATTGAAACTTTAATTGGATTTAATATTGAAGAAACGTGTTGAGATTATGTGCCCAAGGTTGATCCTGTAGTTCTTGAAAATACTTGTGGAGTTCGCAAATTTATTTCTTTTATTTCTTTATTTTCGATTTGTATTACAAATTCGATATTCGATCGCTTCAATAAAATTGGTTTACAATGTTATTATAGCCTAAGTGTTTCACATATCAATCCCTGGGGAATATAACCTTGCTTGCAATTATCCTATAAACTACATTGTACACTTGCAGTTGTATGATCCAAATTATTTTTGGCAAACAAGAAGCAGGATTCGGCTATTTCCTGTTATTTTTGCAGAAAGTTTGGGCATATGAAAAGGGATTGTCCCAAATACCTTCAGTGGCGTATCAAGAAAGGTACACTTCTCAATTTGGTTTATTTTGAGGTTAATTTAAGTTCCATACCTAGACGCACTTGGTGGATAGATTCTGGTGTTACTACTCTCATAAGTGTGTCTATGCAAGGTTGCATGTGGAGCCGAAAGCCAATTGATGCTAAAAGATGCACTTATGTGGGAGATGGTGAAGCAGTTGCGGTTGAAGCAATATGGACATTTAGGTTATTACTAAAGACTAGTTGTTTTTTGGATTTGAAAGTGACATTTGTTGTTCTGTCGTTTACACGTAATTTTATTACATTCATATATGAGTATTCGTGTCATGGTTACCTATATTTAATTCGTGAGAAGTCTCAGTCCCTAGAATTTAAGGACTTTAAGCTGAAGTTGAGAACCAACTCGGAAAAAGGTTTAAAGCCATTAAATCTAATCGTAGTGGTGACTACTACGGCATATATGATAAATAAGGTGACCGGCATCCATGATAATTCGCCAAGTTCCTAGAGGAATGCGGCATCATCCCACAATATACAATGCTAGGAAAAAGCAATATGAATGGAGTTTTTTTCGAAACGATAGAACTTTTATTGCAAACTTAACCAAATACAAACATCGATGCCAACGGGCACTAGAGCCTCCTTGTGCAAACATAGACCAAGGAGGAAGGAAAAACTCAAGCACTCCTACACGGAGACTAAAACACTCCTCACAAGAGGAACTAGGCACACCTCAAGGGAGGCTAATAAACCGAACCAAAATACCAAAACACATCGGGCACGAGCAACCACCACGCACTACAAGACAAAATAATCTCGCCTACGAGTTTCTCTCTTCAATCGGAACAACTAAAATAAATAAAAAAAGAAAAAGCTGAAAGTGAAAAAAAAAAAGGTGAAGCCTCTCCCTCTTCACAACTCGTTGACCACCGAACCATCCCCAGCCACCGACTCAGCCCTGGCAACACCATCCACCCCATCTGTGACCGGAATAACCACAGATCTACCACCATGTATCGAACACCAACTCTTCCAATGCATCCAAACCAGTAAAAAACCCGAGCATCCCCGCCATGGGGGGCTTTAAGATTGGGGAAGCAGTTATGAAAGGTGTGGAAAATACCCCATTCTTAGATCTGAACGAAAGAAAAAAAGGAGGTGTTAGGGAGTCCATGCCATCTCCGGCCAAGGCCAGAGCTTGGGTAGGATGAGGCTATGGTGTGGAGAGGGAGAGAGAAAATGGATCTAGGTTCTTTTGCTGGTTTATTGAGAGAGAAGAGAGATTTTCGAGAGAGAGAGAGAGAGAGAGAGAGGGAGAGAGAGAGAGAGTGGGCTTGCAAAGGATTATTGTTATAGTGCAGTATGAATGGAGTTGCTAATAGATAAAATAGGACAGTTAAGGATATGATAAGAAGTATGATTGGTCATTCTTCTTTATTTGAATCCCGCTAGGGAGAGGCACTAACAGCATACATCCTTAGACGGGTTCCCAGTTAATCAGTAGCTAAAACCCCTCATGAGCTATAGACAGGTAGAAAACCTAGAATTAAGTGCCTACAAATTTGAGGTTGTCCAGCTGAGGCAAGGCCGTACAGGCCAAGTGAAAAGAAATTGGACGCAAGCTGCTACTTTGTTGCATACTCCCAAAGGTCTATAGGTAACAAGTTTTATGATCCCTCCCCTAGGTCATTTTATGCGACGGGAAATGCAATATTCCTTGAAGATATTGAGTTTGTGGAGAGAGATAAAGTACGGGACATTGTCCTTTAAGAGGAATTTATTTCTCTTCCTACAGTTGCTATTGATAATGATAATTCTCTTATTCCTAACACTATTCAAGACGCAAATTCGGATCATCAAGACAATGTTGAGGAACTTTCTATCTCAAATCAAGAAGTTTGTGAAGAACAAACTCAACAACCTTAATGAGGAATGCCATTAAGAAGATCCACTATAGAAAGGAGGAGTGCGCTTCCGGATGACTACATGGTATTTCTTCATGAACATCAGTTTGACATAGGAGTGATGGAAGATGATCCTATCAATTTTCATCAAGTTAAAGAAAGTTCCAATTCTGAAAAGTGGATTGATGCCATAAGGAATGAGATAACATCCATGAAAGACAATGATGTTTGGGATCTCGTCGAATTTCCTAAAGAAGTGAAACCTATTGATTGCAAATGGTGTTTAAGACCAAAAGGGATTCAAATCGAGAGATATAAGGCACTCTAGTCACTATTCGCCAGAAATATTTGGATCTCTGTACTGCAAGTGTACAGTGTAGTTTAGAGAATAATGACAAGAATGGTCGTATTCCTCAGGGATTTACTACGAAACGCTTAGGCTATAATAACATTGCATTTCAATTTTATTGAAGCAACCGAATATCAATAGTTTTATAAAATTGAGAATTAAGAATAAAAAGAAATAAATTTCAAACCCCACAAGTATTTCCAAAAAATATGAAAGCAACCATAGGCATATAATCTCAACATGCTTCTTCGAATTAAATACAATCAATGTTTAACAAAACCAATTCATGTGTTTCTATGGGTTCAATTCCCAATTAGTCTATTTTCCCTTTCGGGCGACACATAAATAGTAGATTGTAACAATTGTAGATCTCCCGATACGTTACAATTATTATTAACTCTCAAAATATCTATGAATTGAATGACTCCCCACAAACAGTTGCAGGTCTCCCGACTCATTACACTCGTTTATGTCTGAATTCGATTTCCGTTTTTGTTAGAACTCCTCTCCCAAATTTCGCACTAACAAATCTGGCATGCAAATTATTAGCCAAATAATAGGCAATTAAGAATAAGTACTCGAATTCATAAAATAAAACACATGAATCAATTAAAAAAATAATCAATCAAGATTGAACATGAATCCATAGTTTTGATTATATGCCCTAAGATCCGAAAGATTAGCCAGACATTGATAACAAATTCATAGACAAACTTGAAATCAACCTTGTGACACCGTTTAAGTACAGACAAGAGATCTAAACTAAGAAAGAAAACCCCTTCTTGAAGGGTGGATCCTCCTTTCAAGCCTTCGAAACTTTTGTGCTTATGTGGATGTGAAAGGCCTTGTGGTATTATTCGTAACCTAGCCCTCCTCTCTCAGAAGACCTTTTATCTGTGTAATCCTGTGTATTTTGATGGAGTGTATGTTGTATGAATGATGTAAGATGATTAAAATTCGTTCAGGCCTTGGTCCCTCTTATATATGTGCTTTGAGAGATCACTAGTAGAGTTTTGAAGGGATTAGGACTCAAAATCAGTTGCAGACACATCACATGGGCCATGTAGTTTCACATAGCCACCCCACATGGTCGTGTGGGTCTACACGGGCCAACCATACGATTGGTTTTTGACTCTGAAAATCGCTGAAGCACTTCACATGGTCGTGTGACAGTTCACACGGTCATGGTGACTTGTAAAACGTGCGAATTTGCTCTTAGGGTCTTCATGAACATTGTCGCCCTTTCTCTTATATTTCCATAGCCACTTGAATCAGCTCAATATCTATTTTGTAGAGAAAGTTATGGCCAAAATACTAAACTCTTCCAGTGCTGGAAACTGTTAATGCGTTTGGACATTTTTGAAGGAAATTCCCTTTTGTTCGACTGTCCATACTTCTTTCCTTCACATCTTTGCTCGTACATTGTCTTTTGACATATCATTTGGAATGTGCTATCACTTTTTGTCCAACTTAGCTCCATTTTGTGCAAAATTCACAAGAGTATGCAGTATCACACCCAAAAAATGAAACCAAGTAAAATACACTAAATATGCGTGCAAATTCATCAATTATTGTTAGGAATTTTATTGTTTAGATTTTGATGAATGCCATATAAAACTTAGAATAGAAAGTTGGCTCCCCAATTCTTGTTGTAAAATGTATTGTAACAATTAGAGCTGGCCAAGCTGAGTTAAGTCAGCTACGCCCTAACATGCAAGAAGACAAATGAAGACTTGAAGGAAAACTCTTGAGAGAGACAGTTGAGTACGGCAAAGAAGAGCAGACGGGAACTCAATCAAGAAGCAGTGAGATGCTGTTGAGTGGAACATCAATCAAGTCAACTCAAGAGAAGCCAAGTCTCAAGTCGGGCGATGAGAAGAGTCATCCAATGATTGAAGTCGACTCTAAGTCACCTGGGAAAGCAAGGAAATGCAAATCAAGTCGAGATAATCAAAAAAGAACCGTTGCTGAGTAAATCAAGAGATTTACTTAAACAAGTAATATCTCCATACCACCTTTCTTGGAGTGCTCATCCTTGAAGCGTGCAAAAGAAATGAACCAATGGGAAGCACTACACCGTGTCGAACTCGAAAAGGTGATAAAACAATTCATACGAGGAAATGGCAATTCCAAGAGCGCAAGCCAACGATCGCAAAGTGACTTTCAAAAATGAGCCTATCTCTTCAACGGGCAAATTTTTGAAAGTTCACTATAAAAGGCCGAGGAATTTGGTTGAGAAAATTGATGATGAATGACACACACGTGAGATATACAAGCTTATCAAAAATCAAAACATTCTCAATCCTCAAGCCTACATTTCAAGTACATCAATCCAACACTTACCCCGTGAAGGAAAGAGAACTTCAATAAGTTGAAGAGGAAAATATCGAAAACAAGGGGTCTACATTCCGGAAGGATTGTAGAAAGGTTCAAGGGCGAACCAAGTCTTAAGCTTTGGAGGGCTTCATGATCAAATCCAAAGTGCTTGAGCAAGTGAGTCAGAGTAGCAAAGGCGGTGCCTGTGAAGAAGTTCAGGAGTCGACGAGAAGCCACCGAGTGATCAAGGCGTCTCTGACCGAGTCCCAAAGGATCAAGTCGGCTGTTGTGATCAAGACTTGTATCCGGACTATTACCACTTTGTAAACCGATCATTACCTAGTGGATTCCTCCAGGAGTTGGAGAAGAGAGGAGTAGAAGAATTACCCCATCTTCGAACCTCTATAAAAACTTTATATTGTGTCATTTACATTTCAAAGATTTAAATTCATGCACTTTTAATCGCTTATATCTGTGATAAATTTGCTATCCATTTGATAATTTATAAGTACTAAATCAAGTCAGTAAAAACTTGCTTAATCAAACTTAAGGGTGTTAAGTCTTCTTTGAAAACAAAACCACAGTTGAGTCAAATTATAGCCAACAAATTTGAGTTACTCTATTAATGACTCAAACCGAAGTGCATTGAGCGATTAACTCTCTTGAGTGACTAAAAAGGACACAAATTGTGTAGAACTCAGTAGATTTAAAAGGACTAAATCGAAAATTTGGTAAGGTTTATTCAACCCCCCTTCTAAACCTTACACTTACACCCCTTGGGACCTACAATTATGTAGTAAAAAAGCCCTTAAATGTACGTAAATTTTACACGATTATCACTATTTAGGGTTTTACTCAAAATGAAGGCATCGATTATAAAGAGATTTTTCTCTGGTTTCATCGAAAGACTCTTTTAGTATCATAATGGAATTGGTGGCTTATTTTGACTTAAAGCTCAGATGGATGTAAAGATTGTGTTCCTAAATGGTGACATTGACAAAACGATCTATATGGTATAGCTTAAAACTTTGTATTTGAAGATCCAAATAATATGGTTTGCAAACTAAAGAAATCCATCTGATCTTAAGTAAGCTTTCCAATCAATGGTATTACAAATTTCATCGAGTCATCATCTCATTTGGTCTTGAAGTGAATAAGGTTGTTGATTGCATATACCATAAGTTCACTGGAGTAAGTTCATATTTTTGTGTTATATGTCGATGACATAATGCTGGCTAGTAGCGATATAAGTTTACTGCATGAAACTAAGAGATTTCTGATTAAGAACTTTGAGATGAATGATCCTTGGGATGCCTCTTTCGTATTAGGTATACATATACATCAAGATCTCTCTCGAGGTATCCTTGAGTTATCACAAAAGAGTTTTATCAAAAGAAATCTCCGCAAATTCAACATGAAAGATTGTACACCAAGAGATACTCTTATTGCTAAAAGAGACAAGTTCAGTCTCAATCAGTGCCCCAAGAATGAGTTTGAAACTAAAGAAATGCAAAAGATTTCTTATGCTTCTCCTATAGGGAGACCATGCTCAAGCATGTATGTGTTCGCATTTTGCGTTCGTAGTTGGAATGTTGGGCAGATATTTAAGTAACCCCAGAATGGATCATTGAAAAGGAGCCAAGAGGGTTATGTGTTATTTACAAAGAACAAAAGACTACATGCTCACTTATCGGAGATCATGACTTTTGGAGATTACAGGATACTCTGACTCCAATTTTGATGGATGCCTAGACAGTAAAAGATACACTTCATATTATATTATCTACTAGTTGGGGGAGCTATTTCTTCGAAAAGTGTTAAGCAGACACTTATAGCTTCTTCCACCATGGCAGCTGGATTTATAGCTTGTTATGAGACATCTAATCATGGAATATGTCTAAGGAACTTTGTCACTAGGCTACGTGTTGTGGATGGCATCGAGAAATCATTAATGTTATATTATGACAATAAATCGGTTGTGATGTACTCTAATAACAATAGAGTTCTATGAAGTCAAAGCATATAGACATCAAATTCCTTGTTGTGAAAGAAAGAATTCAGAGTGGTATAGTGTCTACAAAATATATTGGGACAAACTCCATGATTGTGGATCTACTTACTAAGATATTGCCATCCAAAGTGTTTCATGAGCACACTGCTCATATGGGTGTTGTGTTGTTAGATACTATGCATGTTTAGTGGGAGTTTGTATTTTGATGTTCTTTAGTTTGGACACATTTTGTGTTTATATTCCTGCAGAATAAAAAAGATGTTTTATATTTTTGTATACTCTGAATTAACTGTGGTTTTGCATGATCTCATAAGGAAAGTTGAACCAATTGGAAATAGGCATGTTGAGATCACATTACATGTAATTTCCATGCTACACATCCGTACTTGATCTGTGTCGTTGAATATACTAGTGTGGTGACCATTGATGAGTGTAGTTACCATTTAAGTATAACAAATATCGCTTTGATCTCATATTGATATAGGAGATGGACCTGATTATATCTAAGGAGATATTTCAATGATAAATAGAAAAATTTTGTGTACACTAAGGATTTCATAATACAATTGTCTTTGATGACATATGTAGTACAAGTGGGAGATTGTTAGAATTTTTTTTCCTAATTAATTATATGGACTTACATATGTCTAACAATTTATATTATGGTCTATTTAATTAATTATGGCCAATTAAGTTATCTAACTAATGGGTTTTAGAAATATCTATTGGGTATGGAATGTGCAATGTGTAGATTCCCTGTACTAGTCAAAATAATATTGATGGGCTTTTAATTTGACCTAGTACATAAAGTCTATAAAAATATGGTTGTGGTCATCAAGTCAAATACACGTTCATTTACTCTTCTCTTCTTTTCTCATCTGAGAGAGATCCAATTGAGTAATCGGTGATTTGACTGTGGAAGACTTAAGTCACTCAATTCAATCAAACACTATAGATTCAAGTACGCTTCCGCCTAAGATTCGGTATTTGATTTGTTTGTTGATAATTCGCATGAGTTTCGGATCTGAAATGTTTTAATCAATTCTAACATTCGTTACATGAGAGCAAACATCCAAATCTGGCATTTTGGATAATTGGAGGTTTATGTTTTGGATGTCAACTGCTCCTGTATATAGTCAGTGATTGGAAAACACTTCTAAGTGTCTCTTTTTGGTGTTTTTGTTATATATTTTTTTCTTGTTCTTTTCCCCAACTAAAATAGGTTTATTGGGTCAGCAATTCAAGTAGTTTGTTTTCTGGGCGTGGTGGTCATTAGCAAGTTTAATTATAGACAATTGATCCAGTTCTTGTTTCTATAAGGTTTTTGTGGCCTGATTGGGAATTCATTTGAAATTCAACTATTATTAATATTTATATCAAGTGAAGTATATATTTTTCCTATAATTCAAGCTATAAACTTCTTTAAAATATGAAAGCCTAATCAAAATTATTGTATGAACCGTTTATAGGTAAAATACATTTTATTTTATTGTATGAATGACTTTTAGAAATAATTACATAAAAAAAATCAATACTATTTTCAATCAATTAAAATTTTGACTTAATAAATTGGTAAAATAAATATGGACCATGTGCACCTTACTAGTTAGCATAAAAAAAAACACTGATTAACCACTGGTTTTCGATTGAACAATTTTATTGAAGAAATTATTGTCTTTGTTCATCGGCGCCTACACGAAACGACTGATATATGTCTGAATGATATGTTCCACAAGAACCCTATATGCTTTCTCAGTAGGATGGTAGCTATCCCAGAATATGTACTTAGAGTCATCTGCACATGTTGCACTATATTTGTTACACAATATAGTCACTTCAATATTTCCAGTGCCACAACAGCCTTTGTCATTTACTTCAAACCCTGAAACCATTGGAAACCCTTTTATTACTACACTAAAATTTTCAAAGAAACAAAAACAATAGTGTTGAACAATAAGGGATAATTGCGATAGACCCCCTGAGGTTTGGGCTAATTACAAAAAAAATCCATTGATGTTTTAAAAAATTTTAAAACAGGTTTTGATTTTGTCTTAAATTTAAGGAGGTATAGTAACTGTAATATTTCTAGAAATATTGGGTGTTTTAAAATGTATTTTGATTGTGAAGGGGGAAATATAAGACGGGATCAATCCTCAATGGGTTTTTTGTAATTTCCAAAAAATTTTGGGTTTTTTTGTAATTAGCCCAAACCTTTAGGGGATTTTGTAATTATCCCAAAATATAATGATAAAGGAGGAGGAAATAATATTGGTTACCATAATTTTGAGGATGTTGGATGAGATCAAGAAAAGGGTTGTAAATATCAATGTAGACAACCCTTGACTGAGGCAAACTATTTTGGGTGAGTGAGTTAAGTTGAGGTATGAGCTTGGCATTAACCAATTGTGCTGCTTGGTTGTAATTCTCTGCGCACAGTCTCATTGAGCCACCTGCAAGTGTTCTTTGAGATGGCAAACACCCAATTGGTGGAATGCCAAATACTGCAATTCTTCTTGCCCCAAGATTGTACAATTCCTTGCAAGTCATAAATTTAAAATTATTTTTCAATTTATAGGAATGATAATTAGTAATTAATGCATGTGTTATCACTTTAAATGTAATTTCTAGTGTTATTATAAATTAAAGATAATTACAAATAATATCCTTGAACATTAGCTCGTAGCTAATTACAAATAGGGATAATTACATAAGAAAACCTCAGGTTCGAGCTAATTACGAAAAAACCAAGAATTTTTTTAAAATTGCAAAAAATCTCTTAAGGTTTGATTCCGCTTACATTTTTACCCTTCGTAAGAAAAAAATATTTCAAAACCCCCACTGATATTTGTAGAAATATTACAGTTGCACACTAAAATTTAAAAATAGAATCAAACTTGGGGTTTTTTTTGTAATTTTGAAATATTTTTGGACTTTTTTGTCATTAGCCCAAGCCTTGGGTGTGTTTTTGTAATCATCCCTTACAAATATATTAAAATTACAAAAATTTGTTGACATTTGTTTTTGGTGTACAAACTGCACCTGTTGATGGCGTATTTGTAAATTAAAGACAATTCTCAAGGGGGTGTAAGTGTGTAACGCAAATGGGTATTTGTAATTCATAGGTTTTTGAATGTTACAGAAATCTCCTTGAGTTTAATTTTATATCATACATTGCTCCTTTTTAAGCAAAAATATTTCAAACACTCCTTTACATTTGTAAAAATATTACATTTATAATCTTACTAATATAAGGTACTAGAATCTAATATCACGGGGATTTTTGAAATTTTGAAACTTCTCTGAGTTTTTTTTGTAATTAACCCAAATTTCAGGGGTAGCTTTTGTAATAATTTCTTAAGAAAAACCTTGTAGACATATAAGAAGAATTAATAATACCTGTATAAAAGTGGAAGCAGAGGAAACAAGAAGATCGGCATAAGAAGAAATATCGTACTGAGAACGTCGAATGCCGATAGTAAAATAAGTATTGGCAATATCATCGCTGCCTGCTATCACAAAGTATATACTGTTTCTCAATATGTTGTTTGTACTTTCTTCCCCTACTGTCCCTCTCAGCCTCCCAATGTATTCTTTAAAATGATCCAATTGTTCCGGCAACGATATCACTGACTGTAAAACAATTAGTATCACACACATCCGGAAAAATCATATAAAGACAAAATAAAAATAAATTACTAAAATATCCTTGGAGTTTAGACTAATTTATGAAAATAGTTATCATTTTTCAGACTTACAAATAATTTGAGGGGTATTACAGGTAGAGCTATCAAAACTAGTCCGTTGCAATGATATGGCCACGCCGGGCCGGACTGTGTATTGCAAGCCCGAGAAAAGTCGGGCCTATTTGGTCTGGTCCATTAGACCCAAAATGTCAAACTGGCACGACTTTTCATGGATTGGGTTGGACTTGGGCCTAAAAATGACAGCCCGATACAATTTTGGCCCGGTGCGGCCCAATTTTCTCTTTGACCCCGAGGGCTAGCATTGGGCTGGGACAACCCATTTGACTGCTCTAATTACAGGACCCCCTTGATGTTTTAGTTAACAAATACCCCTGTTGAGGGTGCAGTTTGCAAAACAGAAACAAATATCAAGGGGTATTTGTAATTTTGAAAAATATATAATTTTTATCTTTTTGTAAAAAAATGAACTTCAAAGGCATTTTTGTAATTAACCCAATAAAAAATTGAACATGATCAAATGGGAAGTGGTACTAAAATATGTGTTATAGGGTATATAATGTACCACTAGTTTAGATGTTTGAGGATCATATCCACAGCCACCGGAAGCAAAGCTGACGCCGGTTAGAAGATCTTGATCCTTCAAATTTGTGTCGTTATAAGCCGGTATCACGTCTTTTACTCCCAATTCTTGAGCTGTGTTATTTGGATGCAATGTTGTTAATTAGATTATTGAGGGGCTAACTGACTATATATCGGCCAATGTTTTTTTTATTAAAAAAAAAAAAGGGTAAAGTGTTATACAAATCAAACCTCATGGGATTTTTTGTAATTTTTAAAAACATATGGTTTTTTTGTAATTATCCCTAATTATTATGGATACTTACATGAATTACCACTTAGGTTTAATCTAATTGCAAATACCCCTGCTGAAGATGCAACTTATAAAAAAGAAACAAATATTGTCTAGGGACATTAGTAATTTTGAAAGATAACGGGGTCTTTTTATAATTAAACGAAACCGCAAGAATAACTTTTTTTATAATTAATCACCTTGGTTATATGTAATACATTTTGAAAATAAAAGTAAGTTCATTATTTATTTATTTTTTTTTGAAAGGAGTAAGTTCGTTATATTCAAATACGTTAATAGGCAAAAAAAAATATATATGATGTTCATTAATAGTAGTATTAAAAATAAATTAATAAAAGTAATTACCAATTAAATCAAGAGGTGTCATCCCATTGCTAAATCTCCCCGTGGGCTTTCCACCCTGAAAATCCTTACCATATGGTGGAAAATTGCAGCTAATTAGCGTCTTAATTAAGTTGTTATTGCCATGATCAACAATTGAGTCTCCGAAAGCAAAAACGGCTGGAACTGTCATATTCTCTGGCAGCTTTACAACCCCTTCACAACAACTGCTAAACAAAACCAAAACACAAAACCAAAAAAACACACTTGATTGTGTTGATGCATAAAAGGGAAATAAATTATTATTAGGAAGTTGCTTCATTTTTTTTTGGTGTTGTATAGGGTATAGAGGAAAAGGGAGTTTAAGGTTGTTTGTTTGGATACTATGATGTTTCGAGTTGGCCCTATATATAGTAGTGTGTGTGTGTGTCTGTGTAAGTATACTTTTTTTTATACGTGCACTTATGTTGTACATCAACTCAATTATGTGCAAAATAAGTTTATAATAACTTTAAAATGTAGGCTGAGTGATACAAGTACAAGAATGAGTTGTAAAAGCATCACAAGTTTTTTGTCCTCTCTTCATATCATATTCATTGTTTTTAACAAGTTAAGGAGATAATTACAAAAACAACCCTGAGGTTTGGGGTAGTTACCAAAAAAAAACCAGAGAAGTTTCAAAATTACAAAAAAAAAAAAAATTGATTTTGTTTTAAATATAAGGGGGATTACTGTAATATTTTTACAAATACAAAGAGGGTGTTTGAAACGTGTTTGCTTATAAAGGGAGTAAAGTGTAATACAGAACTAGACCTCAAGGGGATTTTTGTAATTTTCAAAAATCTCTGGGGTTTTTGTTGTTAGCTCAAATCAAGGGATTAGTTTTTGTAATTCTCACTAAGTTAGGAGGAGTGATTGGAAGGGGGGTAAATGTCAAATAAATTTAATGACTCAATGTTCGAACCCGATCAATACATTGCAAATCGCAATGAGTGAGTGATACCACTTGAACTGTAAGCTCGTAGTTCATATCATATTCATTATGTCATGCATCGGCATAGGGCGTAGCTAAGGGGGACCTCCCGCCCCACAAGACCCCAATTTTTTTTTTTTTTTGTCTCATTTTTTCTATGGAAAAAAAATATAAAAAAAATTATATATATATTTTTAAGGGGAAAAATAGTTGAGCTAGGGTGGAAAAAAATGGGCTAGGGAAAATCATCCGAGCTGGCTAGTGGCTACACCCATGCATCCACATATCACACATTAAGCATATCATTAAAAAAGTTCCATTTCAATTGATCATAGGAAAATGGTGTGCATCTTTTCCAACCTAGATATCACACATGTTGACTCTTAGTTTTTTGACTGATGTGTAAGAACAAGTTTGATACATTTTTGGGAGAGTTTGGACATAATTTTGCGTGTAGCATATTTTTATTTTTTTCTTCATTTCAAGAAAAGTTATATGATGATATGCAATTGAATGTTTTTTGAGCTCCATGGAGATATTGGATATGATAGAAAAAAAATGTCTTTGTAATCCCCTGATTTATCACCTTAATTCTCAGAATCTCAGCACTACATTAAGTTCTTACTAAGAGAATTGCAATTATTATTAGGACCCAAAATCAATTATATACTCTATCCAGAAACTATATATATGTTGTGTTAGATTATCCTATTATTGAATATTTTCACAACCCCAACCAAAATTCATAAATTATAAATATGGAGGTACAAAATATGTCGTCCTAGGTTGGTTCAGAAGAAATGCTCTTGTACAAAATGGTGGCACTACAAAAAGTTTGGTGGGCTACATTTCAAGGTATGTATACTCATAATTGACAACTTTTCTATATAAGTAATTAAGCCGAATAATTAAATGAAAACTTATTGTTGTGTGCATAATACAACCTACACTAGCTCTAATTATTTTTTTGTACACTGCTCTAATCAATTATTAGGGATAATTACATCCCGTGAAGTTTGGGGTACTTACACACAAACCAGACATGTTTCAAAATTTACAAAAAAACCATTGATGTTTGATTCCATCTTAAATGGAAAGAGGTCATTATAATATTTTCTATAAATGTAAGGGGTGTTTGAAATATTTTTTTGCTTATGAAGGGGGTAAAATGTAAGACAAAAATCAAACCTAAGAAAAGTTTTTGTAATTTTGAAATTTCTCTTGAGTTTTTGTAAATACCCAAATCTCAGGGGTTATTTTGTAATTATCCCTGATTATTACATCATACTCTTTATCAGATTAATTAAGGAAAAGCAGCTCTTCAAATAAACTGCCAGAAAGTTTTTTTCTGACCAGCTCAGTTGATTACAATAAGATAAGCTAAAGTTATGAGGTAGTTGAAACTAAACTAAGAAATGCTTGTAACATAGGACTCGTCAATTCCTTGTAGTCCACGAGCAAATAATAATGTTAGCTAACTTCTACTAGTGGAACACTTAAGTTTTTCTTGAGTGTTCAAACTCCATTTGCCTAAATTAATTAAAAAAAAAAATCACCTAGAATTTTATATTTTTAAGTATAATAGGGATGTAATTTTTCGAAATGCAAGCCCATAATCGGTAATCCGTCAAAATATTAGGGTGATTTTTATAATTAAAAATTTATGCCCGTGGATATTCTTCTATCTTTTTTATTGAAATAAAAATGTAATGGTGTTTGGGACAAATTCGACTTTTTCACAATTATTATTATTGTTTTAATTATTTTACACATTATTTAATTTCAAAATTACTTAATTAATTATCCAATATATTTTTTTTTGAAAATAATTATCCAATATTATTAATTATTATGGGATCGCAGAAATAATTATATCTGGCCCGCGCACCCACTTTGTCCTATGGGGCCCATGCGGCCCATCAAACAAGGTATAAAAAGTCTCTCCTCGTTATTTGTAAGTATTCTCAATTAATTACTCTCGTTCTTTGCTATGGATTTTCTCTCATTATGACTTGAGCGTCGGAGGGGCTTCTTTGAGACAACCCCAGAGCCGTTCTAACTTTTGTTGGTATCACAATTCACAAACAAGTTCCCCTCCGAAGAACTACCAACTCCAGAGAATAAGTTGGACAATTAATAAGAAACTTTGACTTGGAGTGGTCTGCAGATTTAAGCAGCATCAAAAGTCAATAGATAATGGTGCAATTAATAAAGTAAAGATGAGTTGGTCTCCTGTCAGATGGAGCCCCAACAACAGATCCAATCCAACCTAACCCAAAAAAACCACACACAAATTACATTTGACAACCCCTTCCGGCCCTAACCCAAACCCCCGCAACGGCACAACAATTATACGACGTAAACCTACCAATTGCCAATTATCAATTGATGCAACCGATTAAATGCCGCACACAAAAAAAAAAAGCAAAGGGGAACAACCGAACAAGAATGCATTGGGGTTTTGGAATTTTTTTTGGTTTCTTTTAGTATTTTTTAATAATTTATTCTCCATTGAAAAGCTTATGCTTTGAAATATGTGAGTGTCATGGCCAAAGGTGATAATTAATTCAAAACTTTAAAAGTCGTATTTCAATTGTTTCGATTTCTGATTTTGATTCTTGGTAAGCTATCCTTTTGTTTTGCTTCGAGTTTGGTATAAACTTATTCAGCCATTATTTTTCAAAAGTACATTCATTCATGCCATCCATGTATTTGTTGATTTGTCTGAATCAATTTTGACGCATTTCAGGAGAACTAATATTTTTCATGAAGACTACTAATACTTTTCAAGAGAACGACTAATATATTTCAAGGAGAAAAAACCGATATTTTTAGGGAGACTAAATATTTTTCAAAGTGTGACTACTAATACTTTTTAGGGGAAAACATAATATTCTTACCCGGAATTACTAATACTTTTTATGAGAAAAACTAATACTTTTCATGGGGAATTACTAAATACCTTTAATGGTAAAATTTAATACTTTTCGGTGGACTACTAATACGTTTTAGGAGGATTAATAATACTTTAATTTGATGGAAAAATTAATATTATTCGAAAGTGCTACTAAATGTTGTTTAGGGAACTACTAATATTTTTCCGATGTATAGCTAATACTTTTCAGGGAAAAAACTAATACTTTTCGGGGTCCTAGTGAATCTATGCCGCTGCTTATTATTACAAGAATGTCACCGGGTCGGATTGGGGATCCGTCTAACTGATTTTGGCCTATTAGACCGTCTGACATGAGTCTTTGCCAATAAAGATAGTTTCAAGAGAGTATTAAAATACATGGAGACTGTATATATATGTAATTTATGAACTTAGTCTTTGTGGATGGGCATATTTTTGGGTGATTTTTATAATTAAATCTTCGACAAAATAGAGATTAGTGAACCATGTTTGAGATGAAAAGCCACGATTCGGAAATTACTAATTTCAGACATTTATTAGACATTCTTGTATTTGATAATAAGATTGGTTTCTCATAAGATTGGACTTTGGTATACCATCAGTCGACAAGATGAAGAAACTGGAAAAAACAGCCAAAAGCATTTTCATATTTTTATGTGACACTTATTAGCAACTTGAATTTATTTTCTCTTCCACCTCAAAGTCATACCAAAGGTTGAACAAAATCTGTTTGAATCAATCTTATATGGCAAATGTTATTACGTTTATGTCATAATAATTGATGACGGGGCTTCCTAAGTGTGAAATATGGAAAAAGGAAAAAGGAAAATAAACGTATGACAAATCAAAGTGTTCATCCAAGTACGGATTACTTGTAAAGTTTTGCAAGACCTCATATGAGATAAAGTTCTCCAGAGGGGAGAAAAACACTACATTCACCTCCAGCCTCCAGGCTCCAAGATCAGTTTTTCCTTTGTGTTGCCAGTCGGTTTTATTAATTTATAAAATATGATAATAAATCATTAAGGTCTTGTATGGTCATATTTCCATGGATCATTTCCAGTTTCTAGTGTTGGAAAGTGAATTTTGAGAATTTATTGGTTATCGTGTGAAAACTGAAATTATGTTTGGATGATAGAATGAAAATGAATTTTATGTAGGTTTGGAAATGAGATTATGTTTGGTTGAGTAGTTTTGAAATAATATTTTATGTATATAATAATTTAAAAGGTTGATAGTGGTTGAATATTTTAATTGAATATATAATATTATATTTGTAAGATTGTAGGTGGTGGGTCACATTGGATAGATATAATTAAAAATAATAATATTTTAAGTAGATAAGTTGATAATGGAGGGTCCCACATATATAATTAGGTAAAAAAAATGAGAATAATGATTGATGAGTAATGTAGCCATGTACAAACTAAGTCCTTAGTTTTCAATGAAGGATCCGAAAAACTGTTTCAATTTTCAATGAAACATAAACAAACTAAGTCCTTAGTTTTCCGAAAAACTGTTTCAACATGATTTAAAAGTTCTGTTTCAACTATTCATTATCGAACACCGAACCAAGTATAAACAGGGAACTTTCGGTTTCCTTTTAGAATTAATATTATAATTAGTGCAAAAGAATATAAATATATACACATACATAGTAATAATAAGATGTTAAATGGCTATACAAAGAGTCTGTTACTTTTTTTTATCGGTACAAAGAGTCTGTTATATATTAAGTGACAAAATACTGATTTTTCGTAATAATAATAGTGATACAAATTGCTAGTTGAATTGTCAATATTGTTTAGGCAAAAACTTGTATAGGACCGTCTTACGGATCCTATTCCGTAAGACGGATCCTCCAGTTGCCCACCCGACCCGCTTGATTATTTTTAAAAAAAAATGCATATCCTAACACGCTGGGCCCAACAGACCCAGCCCATGTCGCACGGGCCCGCCCGCCCAAGAGACCCAGCCCCAGTTGCATGCTTAATTAAAAAGTTAACAAATATGCTCCAGCTGGGAATTGAACCCAAGTCTATACCCAAGCAATGTGTTATTCTACCACTAGTGCTTGTTGTACATATTTAGTATAACCATGTATATAAAGCTTCATTATCATCCCTTCATTTTAAAACTTTAAATTCTCTGAATACAAAGTGATACTTTATCCGAAAATAGTAATACTTTTGGGTAATAAATATGATACTTTTAAGGTGAACATTGATACTTTAATTTTTACATATTCAAAAAATAAGATTTTTTGATGTATTCATTCATGTCTCATAGCTAATGTTTTTTACATTGAAAAACTCATACTTGTGCTGGAAATAGTGATACATTTGATATTAAATATGATACTTTTATGATGGACAATGATATTTTAAAATTTTAAATTCTCTAAATAAAAAGATATTTTATATTAAAATAGTGATACTTTTGAGTAATAAATATGATACTTTTAAGGTGAACATTGATACTTTAATTTTTACATATTCAAAAAATAAGATTTTTTGATGTATTCATTCTAGTCTCATAGCTAATGTTTTTACATTGAAAAACCGGTACTTATCTTTGGAAATAGTGATACATTTGATATTAAATATGATACTTTCATGATGGACAATGACATTTTAAAATATTAAATTCCGGGAAAAAATTGATACTTTATATTAAAATAGTGATACTTTTGATAAGAAATATGACACTTTTAAGGTGAACATTGACACTTTAATTCTTATATATTCAAAAAATAAGATTTTTTTATATTAAAATATGTGACTGTATTAAAAAAACATGATACTTTATCTCAAAAAATGGATACTTTTACTCATAAAAGTGGTACTTTTAACTATGTCATATTTATTTTTCTTTTTTCACTATACTGAATTCATACTTTGTGATTTATTTACAAAAATATGATACTTTATCTCAAAAAATGGATATTTTTACTCATAAAAGTGTTACTTTAGCTCTGTCTTATTTATTTTTCCTTCGTGATTTAAAGTATCATGTTTTTTAATATAGTCACAAATTAGAAAGGAAGGAAAGAAGGAAAAATAAAAAATAAATATGATATAGTTAAAGTAACACTTTTATAAGTAAAAGTATCAATTTGTTGAGATAAAGTATCAGATTTTTTAATACAGTTACAACTAGGAACAAAAAAAAAAAGAGGAAAAATAAAAAAATAAATATGATGTAGTTAAAGTAACACTTTTATAATTATCCATTTATTGATATAATGTATCATGTTTTTTTAATAGACTTGGGTTTGATTCTTAGCCTTTACATTTATGGGCGTTTTTATTTTTTTATTTAATTACCAGGCGTATTTATGAATGGGTTTATATAAATTGTTATGCTAAAATTACACAATAAGTATTAGTGGTATAATGGTAAAACACCAACTTACCTCTCCATAGCCAAGTAGGTTCAATTCCCCACTGAAGCGTAATTTTTTTTTTAAATAACAGGTGGGTGTGCTAGGCCTGGGGGCGGATGCCTGGGCTAACTGGGCTGTCCGGGTGGGCGCGGGCGGGTGGGTCAGGATCCGTCTTACGGAATAGGATCCGTAAGACGGTCCTACAGGAGACCTACTCTATTGTTTACTGATGGTTATATATATAATTATCTGACAAATAATTATAACTTTCTAAAGATTATAGGTTGTGTTCATATATAACTTATGGCATGATCAATTTCACCCCAATTCGCTAAACAGTTTTTCCTCAAGTAGTAGGTTACATTTCACCACATAGCAAGTCCAATACATACACGCGTGTAAATATTACATAATTTTCTGTTAATATCTTAAATCAAACCCTCTACCTCCAACCACAATATGTAATTTTTTTACTTTTCTTCAGATGAAGCAACCAAATAAAGCAGTAAATCATACATCAGTCAACTTGTGCTGTACAACAAATATCGTAGATAAGCAGTTCAAAATATTCTCAATTGTGTCTAGTAAAAGCGCCACAAACATATTAAACTCAATTTACATTCAGAGGTCAATCAACTCCACAAGTGCAATACTCAAGAATTACGATATACATGTAACCAATGCAAAACCAGCAACAAAAATAAATATACCATATAAACAAGACAGAAATTAAAGCCCGAATATTTAGTAAAAAAGAACCCTCAAACCTCTTAAAAAATACGATAAATAAACACACCGAAAATCAAATAAAATGAATTCGACAATTAGGCCAAATGGCCAGTGACTGAGAATCAAAGAAGCAGAATTCGACAATTAGGTCAATGGCCGGTGACGAGAAACGGATGCTGGCAAACCCCACACTCAATTGTCTCAGAACCAGAACTGGGAACTTGAACCTACACAAAATTATGAACAGCCACACAATCAAAATTTATGGACTATGCGAAAAGCCATCACTTAAATTCAAACACACGTAATAAATTTATTCGAACCTGCAAATGGACTGTACAAGTTGGGCAGGCAACCTCTTTCATCCTCCTTCCAGAACCTTCTGATCTCGAGCCTGGATTATTATAAGAACAAAAGAGGAATTTTAAAACCACAAAATAAAAAGAGCACCACAGCGGGTTAATGACAAAGAAACACAATTCGAATCAGATAATATCACTCTACAGTTTTGCTGAGTTTAAATTACAGGCACGTTTTTCTAGAAACTTCTTAAACAAAACCATCATGAACCAAAATTTGGAGTTCATTAAGACTACTAGTTTCAATTTTCATTTTGCATTGCAAAAGGTTTCCCAAGCACTTTGCCTTTTTTCATTCCTCCAGAAGATATAACAGAAACAAAACCGCAAAAGAAGTTCGTGTATGAGGGGGAGAAAGGGATAGGGTTGGGCCAAAAGGTGGACGAGGAAAAAATGAGTAAAGAACATTTCTCAAAAGTGTCACCATAGACCAAACGTAAACTAAGATATGAATATAACCAAGTACCCAAAATCAACAGAAGGAAAGTAACAGTTTCTATAACTAAATGCAGACTGATGCACACAAAAATAGGCAACAAGCTGGTATCACAACCAGTTTTACATACTTCAGCATTAAATATTTAAATTTTACCTGACACCTTGCAGCTTCTTTCCATCTCCTCCTGTAAAAATAAAAAATCCATGCTGAAAACCATATTGTGTATAGATATTCGAAAGTGGGAAATTAACTGTTATTAAATTCCTAACAAATAAATGCACATTGCATCCTAGTTGCAAAGAGAGAAATTTCAACACCAGATGCTTAAATCAAACACCATCAAAACACCTAAATCATTAAATTAAGCTCCAGGAAGCTGGAAAATATAAAAAAGCTGCAGATCGAAGATCTTGATAGTTCCTCTCTACAGGAGTACACTGAAAGAAGTAAACTGTGCAAGTGGCTGTGTGATTTTCTATTTATGCCTCATAGTATGTTACCTGAAGTTTCTTGGCGAGATCCTCATGACTTTGAACAGTTGGTCTGCTGGCAGCTTCCTTAGCATTGCTCAGTCTACGGGAAACTTCGGCCTATAAATAAATTTGAATATCCATAAATTAGATTACAAGGACACTTCTGCAGATCACCATCAAAGCAAACTGTTACAAGCATGAGAAATATTCAAACATCATTTTTATGTAAAAAACGAAGATCACTCTGATCGACAATTTTCCCCATTTTTTTGGTTTTGTTTTCTTTAACATCATGTAAGTTAAGGCGGAAAGACCGGGAATGGAGAAGAATCATAGTTGATACATACCAAGCACCGATCACAAACTCTAACCACCGGAGCATTCTCATCAGCAGTGAGAGCAGTTCTACCGTGAGTACACTTGTCACAAAAAATATCACCACAGTTCCTGCAATGATGCTGAAAACAGAGGCCAGTGTAAAAATAAATATGTGCAAACACGTACGTAAAACATGTATACATGTAGACCATGCCCAGTGTGTATAAGCAAAACAGAGGAAAGAATTAATATATTCCAGGCTGAGGAAGAAATAAGATAAAGAGGAGAAAATTTGGATAAGGCTTGCCTTTCGCACAAAAGCACCAAAGTCTGTCCCACAAGCTGTGCATTTTGTTACTGCTTCATCAGGGACCTGTTCAAGTTGAACAAAAAATGAATAAACCCGGAGTTCCAACTCTAAGACTGAACATGTCAAAGAAACTAATTTATGAGAACTTCGCAATTATACGTCAATTCCAGGGTTTCACCACAAAATTAATACACAATAACGGCATAAGGAGCAGCCACGGAAATCACAGTAGTTGTAACAGAACTTCAATGCCCCCTACTTCACTCGACTGAAAAAAAAAAAAGAAAAAGAAAACAGTTTACCCAGTGATCTTTCTCCTCGTTGACAGGCTTTATCAAGTTCACAAAATCAGTAAAACCTTTCTTCTTCTCTGTAGGTTGTTCAGCAATCTTCGGATATTCAGAGGGACGGCTTCTTCCACTCATCTCCTTATACTGCAGTTTCAAAAATGAATCAACATCTTACTGAAACAATGCAAAATAACTAGAAAAACCCATTTTCATGAGATAAAGCACTCTAACCTGTACAATCGCAGCAGTAACCGTGTCCAAAATGGTGTTGGTGGTATAACTATTAGACTGCAATCTAATACGTCTTGGTTCAATGTCCACAGAACTTTTTGACCAAAAGGCTTAACGTCAATGAATCAATAGCCTAAGCAATGTAAACCAGTATTTCAGTAAGCATAGTCGAAATAAGAGAAAATAAAGGTGCAAAAGCTGAGACCAGATGAACTAGACAAGAAATCAGAGAACATCTTATCCAATAAATTAAGAAAGCAGCAACTCACCGTAGCATTGAGCATTAAATAACTTTGATTCCAGCATGACAATCTAGTTCAATAAACTTCTTCATTTACCAAAATCAGTAGCCATAGTCTAATTACTGTCATATAACTTCCAAATACCACATAACATTATTTTATTGACATTAAACTTAGATTCACATTACTACAACAGAAATGAAGTCTTGATAAATGTGCGTATGGAATCAATTCTGCACACACTAAAATTAAGCTTCTTAAGAGAAGGAACTAGTTGGTCATCTTGTCTTGGTGTTGGTAGTAATAAGAATAAATGACCTTGAGAAATTCCAAGCATTGTTCATAAAAACAATCATTTCTCCCAAACCAAAAAAGAAAGTCAAATCATACCTCACATCTGGTTATTGTGTCAAGAAGATAAATTCTCAAAGTCCGACTGGTACCTGGGTCCAGCATACGAATTCCATCCAAGCCAATCTGAAAGAAAAAAAAATAACTAAAGTTAAATATGTATTTGATGCTGCAAGTAACAAAAAATAAGGAAAGCAATTTCTATGCTACCACGTCACATAATAATGGAACATCACAAAGCAGCACCGACTTATATGTCCTCAAAGAATAAATAAATCTACTACCACAAAAGTTACTGCTGAAATATGACATGACACGATAATTCTGCCAGGGCATGGAAGAGAGGAAAAAACATCGTCAATTTTAATATGTAGAGCAAACATAGTCCAAAAACTATTATAATACTAATATAAAAAGTGGAACCACAATTTACTTAAGGGTTGGTTGGCAAATTAAATGGTTAAATATTTTCGTATAACTTAATGAAGGACAAAAAAACAAGATTATTCATAGATAATTGAAGCAAACCTAAGATCAACTTAATTCAAAAGTCTAAAAACATCAATAACATATCTAGATTCAATATGATTGCAACTCAAGTGGGGTGGGGTGGGGTGGGGCGGAAGCTATTTTACAAACAACATTTAGTATATCTAACACATAAAATATAAAAATAATAAAGTAAAGTATATCTATGATAAAATGTATTAATAAGTTCAGCAATTTCCATAGACTTCAACAAAATTATCAACAGCTGAAATTAATGAAAATAATGGAAGTACTTGAACAAAATACCAGGATACGAAACGTAATTATAGGCATACTTAGATAGACACACTCCTGAAGTTTGGTCATATTCACAAGAAAGCCCTCATTATTGAAAAATTAGTGGCAACCTCTATTAGTGATGTTTCCATTACAGATTCCCCCTCAAATATTTTCAGCTCGAAAATTTGAGGATGTCAACTAAACCAAGGGTTGCTTTTCCTAGACACCGATGGGCCATCCGCCAGGTCAATTACTACGAACAAAAATGTCCTTACACCTTAACTGTTTTGGATGTTTTGGATGTTATTACCATATACCTCGAGGGCTGAGAATGTAATACAACTTTGTTTAAATTGTTGTTCTCCTCTTTTTGTATTTTATATTTTCTTTTATATTTATTTCTTTACATCTCTCCCTACTCTTTTTCATTATAATGTAACTTTATTTAGCTATTATTCAAGAAAAATGAAATTAATATGATATAAATATTTCAACTAATATAATAGTTGATATTTTTTTAACTACTCAACTATGTAATAACTATTTATTTTTTACTCATTAAATAATCAAATAACTAATTCATTTTGATTAATTAAGCAAAAATAAATTTTTAGAAAATTAACTATCCACAATTGAAGTAAAATTTTATCATGCACTGGTTTTTAACATTAAAATTTTTAATACTTAATTAATAACTAAAGAAAACTATAAATTATGCTAAAGAGGCAAAAATAAATGTTACGAATGAATTTGTTTTCTATCTTTCCCATTTATATATTTCCCTTCCATTTTTTTCCATCATTCATCTTCAACATTACACAACACCACCCACCCAACCCAAAAAAATTATTAATTAATTAAATAAATAATCATGGCATCACTGCATGCACCCATACCTGACACCCCACCCCACCACCCAAAATCCCCCGACCCCCACCATGAATGAAACCCACCCCGCATCTCAACTACACCACCCCAACCCGCAGCCACGAATCGCTAACCCCAAAACCAACCACCACACCTCCCATTCTCCGCATGTTAATGTGTGTGCACATAAATGTGCTCGTATCTCGTGTGTATATGTCTCCGTGTGAGTATTTGTGTGTAATGGTGTGTATATATGTGTGTCTGTGTAATGTGTATGGGTGTCAATGTCATTAATATGACCAAACCTCAAGTCGTACCAGTCTACATAATCATCCCTAATTTAATAGTAAAAATCCAAACTAATTGTTGTTGTTCAAATTGATACAAAAGCTCATAGTAATGTGTTTACTGAGGTGAGCCATGCGGAACCCATGTTTACATGCTCCTCATCTTCTTTTTCCATTTAAATTCTTCTACCTTTTTCATCTCCCTCACAAAAAGTTGAATCTTTTCTAGGTGCATCTCTATTTCCTATGTCCTTGACAAGAGTGACACTCTTTATCACTCACCAACAATGGCAACATCATTTAACATGAACACCAACATCAAGTCATCCCATCGATTTACCATATAATTCAACTAACATAAACATATAGGATAGTGAAAGTCACACTACTATCATGCTTGGAGCTCGCAAGGCCTTTGGATGCGGGAAATGCCTTCAAACCCAATGAGTGCAGCTTGAAATTGAACTATGAATAACATGCCCAGAAAAGATAATCCAACGAATGCGCATGGGTTCTTTAGCCAAAACTTTAAAGTGTTCACTTTTTCAACTTTTAGGACATGTGGAATTGGGCATCACAATCACCCTTTCTTCACAACTCAATGCTCTAGTTGTGGCACCACACGATTCATGATCAATTGTCAGTGTTAGGATTATAAATTGCAATCATGCAGCAATGTGCTGCGGGTTTCAGAGGTGGTCCGCATAGTGCTTGGCATCAACACCAACATCACATCACCACCCAATTTTACCATAACTCAACTTCCATATACATACACAGTTCTTAAAGTCACACAAACTATAATATAACCCAGTGCAGATTTTAGTGAAGGGGAATGGTCCTTGCCGGCACCTTACTAAGTCCACTTACGTAACCCTAGAAGTCGACATTTCAAGAATGAGAGGAGTAAGTTACAGATGGACAAGGCCAAAAAAAGAAACACTAAAACTCCCTCAGTCCACGTTGGATCTTTAATATCCTAATTTCGTAATAATAACTTTTCAACTTTCAATTGTGCCCTAACTTGATGCACTTAATACTTGGTATCACAGGCCCTACTTTTGCAGGGAAGGAGATAGAGAGTTACGTCTTGAAACTTTTTTAATTTCCATTCCATTTAACAACCAGAATAAGGAAGCGGGGTGAAGGAAAAGTTCAGATATGGGAAACAATTGTCATATAGATGTGTAAAATAGCACCAAGAGAAAATATCAGCAATACATATAAACTACTGGAATAATTAAAGTAGTATCCTACCATATAACATGTACATTTGAACACAATCACAGTTCATCTCAATACAATATATAGCTACTAGAACCCAGCAAAGCATGAGCTCCAGAACTAGTTATATTAAATGCACCAAATATACATACACTAAACCAAGAAAAATTAGTCCACAACCACATGCATATAATGATAAATTTTCAAACAGCGTATTCAAACTATGTAATCTTAAAAACACAATAAGACATTTCCAGACTAGATCTTCATAACAAACCTGGCAAAGAACGTCCATGGTGCTCTGTCCACCACTTTCTGCCAGCAACTTCACCCTGAACTTCTGAACCCCGCTCTTCGCATCCTGCTGCGTATCTGCCTTCGGAACTGCCTTCACAACCTTTAACCCAGAATTCGATGGTCGCTCTTTCCCCGAAGAAGAGGAAGAATATCCGATAGGCCTGCCAAAATCATCGAACCCAGACCATGTTGACGACTTCGGAGCCGTTCCCCGAGCTCCATACGGCTCACTACTTCCCTTGTAAGCATAAACCCCATCGTTATTCCCATGAAGGCCATCGTTTCCGTAGCCACTGTACCCACTATCCGCTCGTTTGCCATACAATTCAGCTCCCAAATCTGACCTGCTCCGACCCAAATTCACGTCGTGATTATCATATGATGCTTCATACAGAGAGGAATTTAATTGAGGGTACTGTGAAGAGGGGTGAATTGACGGATAACGTGAATTGGGGGAAACGGGATTAGGGTTAAGGTTTGAGGGGTAATTAGGGGCCGGCTGATCGTAAGAGGGAAGATATGACGGTAATTGGGTTTGTCCTTGAGGTTGGGACGGGGGTTGGTAGGGCCCATGGGCTTCGAATTGTGGGAAAGAATATGAGGATTGAGGCTGCGAATACGACGGCGCCGCGGGAACAGGATCCGTGGTATGGAGAAAGGAAGGGTATGAAGCGGAATTGTGGTGGTACGTGGTGGAGTAATCGGTGGATGAAGGCGGTGGAGGGGTGTAACCGGTGGGGGAGAACGGCGGGGCGGAAGCGTAAGACGGCGGCGCGTGGTAAAGGGGTTCGATCGGATTCTGGTTCGGGTTTGGATTCGGATTCGGATTCTGGGTTGGCGGATAATTTTGTTGCTGGTAGTAGGGGACTGAGGTGTAATCGGCGTTGTGCATTATGCTGACGAATGAGAAAGGGAATATTCCGGTGACGGATTGATTGATCTCTTTTCTCCACGGCGAGTAGAAATAATTGCAGAGAGAGGGTTTTGTCTGTTAAAAGAATCACAGCAAACAAAGAGGGAGCAGGTAAGATTAAAGAAGAAAAAACAACACGCTTTTGGAAGCTGAAGGAATCCTTCTTATTGTTAACCACGGATATATGTGTCGTCGAGTATTATATTAACTAGTAATCCCACTAGCAAGTATATGATTATTTTAATATTCGGAAAAAGTAAATAAAAATAAATATTTATATATCAAATTTATAGAGCACTTTAATCATTTATATGATCCCTCCGAACAAGCCCAAGCTTCTCGCCAAATGTCCCTTTTATTACGAAGATCGCCCGGCTGTGCAATTTTCTTCTCGTATCGACGAATTAGAAGAGATGTCGCCCCAGGTTCTAAAGAACCAGACTGCTTCACTCTAGGCCCGAAGTACTGTGCTATGATATCCCCCCGCGGTGGAGCATTGATTCCCCATAACGAATAGGCTAGCTCTACCTTTCAATTACCTATCATGTGCTCGAGAAGATCCCTCAGTTCCTCCTGACGACGGAACGCATCGTCAATTAAAGGTTCCTAGGCCGTTTCAGCGGATTAGTTGGTTGGTAGGGAGGTGATCCCCTGCCTTTGCTGTTAAGCTGGCCCAATGCCTCTACTTAGAGCTACTTAAACCATCTCCGACCCATAACACTAAATTTGGTGTAAAAACTACACCAAATTTGGTATTTTAGTGTAATTTTGTCAAAACCATCTCCAACCCATTACACCAAATCTCACACCAAATGAATATTTTATTCTTTCTTTTCCATTTTATAGTAAGCAAATTTATGTATTCATACAATTATTTTATTTACTTATAGTTTATTACTATTAATGTAATTAACTAAAAACATATATTTAATTACTATTAAATTAATTAATTATATTAAAAAAATAATATTACAATTAATATTAGCATCTCTTTAGTTTAAATTATCATTGTTTGTTAGTTATTATTATTTATAGAAAATATTAATTAATTATTAGAACCATATTATATAAATTAATTATATATAAAATGAGGATACAATTGGAATTTAAATTTGAAATAGAAGAGAATTGGAGGGCAAATGGGGGATATTGTATTACACCAAATTTGGTGTAAATGAATAGTGTTACACCAAATTTGGTGTAATATTATTCACTACACCAAATTTGGTGTAGTGTTTAGAGTTGGGTTGGAGATGCTTTTTTGCATATTTGGTGTTATAGTGTGGTATTTGAAGTTGGGGTGGAGTTGGCCTTAGCTAAGAGAAAGATAAGCTAGTCTAGACATATTGGATAAAGACCTCGACCGATAGTCCGAAGGGCGTAGCGGACGGGTCGAACAGAGACGAAAGTCGGCTTTTTTTATCATTTCATTTCATTTGTGTTCTTGCGGATCTCCCGGTAGAAACGGATTGATCGCTCGCTTATCATACGCTCCAAGAGAACAACTTCAAATTATGGTGGAGACAAGCCGGGCAATTTTTCCGAGGCCTGGATCATTTAAATGGTAAATTCAACTCTCTCCTTCTCTCTAACTCAAAAAACCTAAACCTAATATCCTCTTCCCCTCCCTCCCCAACCATAGCCGCCCCCCATCTCTCTCCCCCTCCCCTCCCCTCCCCCTCCCTCTCCTCGCTTTCTATTGGAGGGCCAATAGTGGCGGTACCTTGAGTGTCCAGAAGGTGGCCGAATTTTTGGGTCCGGGGTGAAAGTGAGTCGGAGTTTCACGGAGTTGTCTCGGAGCGAGTAGATGATGGGTTGCGATGGATTTGGAAGAGGGAGAGACATTTTTCTCTTTTATTTTCGTTTTTCTCGTTTTTAGCTATATATTTTTATATTTTTCTTGTTTTTTTAGTCCTTGTTTTTCCAGTTAATTTGTGAAACCCGTAGGTTGGACAGTAATTTCTGTCTTGCAGTGCGTGATGTAGCTCGTGCCCGGGTTGTTCCAGTTATGGGTGTCCTTTGCGGAGTACCTAGTCCTTCTTTTGGGGGTGGTTTAGTCTCCGATCAGAGTGCGTAGTTTTTGTTTTGTTGTTTTTGGTTTGTTTTTCTTTGAGTCGTGTTTTATTCCTTAATTAGTGATTAATTTCACCTTGTGTGGAGCTTTCCCCTTGACATAGATGTTTGTTCAAAGTGGCCTATTTGCTAGTTGACAGTATAATTTTGTTCTCTAGTTTTTAATATATAAGCTATCGCTTCGGAAAAAAAATGGTAAATTTAACTCGTTTAGATTTATCTCAATATATGCATATTGCTATTATATCTATCACTCTTTCTTACACACATGGTACCCTCTCTATAAAAAAATTATATATATTTTCATATTAAACTTGTATTGTTGAAAAATTTCACAACCTAAAAATTCTTATCTATGAAGTTTATTTAAAAATACAATGGTTAGAGCTAGAGATGTTAAACGGGTTGGCTCTAGCCCTATAGGGCCAGTCCTATAGGGCTTCAGACTAAATGGGCTACTATTAAACGGGTTAGCATTTTGCGAACCTAACCCTAACCCTAGCGGGCTTCAGGCTAAACGGGCCATTAAGGGGCTACAAGCCAAAAAAATATTATTTTTTATTTAAATCTAAATTTTAAACTAAAGCATGTATAACAATATAACATCCAAACTAAATATGCAAAACTAAATTACACAATTTTTTTATGTTGCATTATAAGGATAAAAGTTTTAAAATTCAAAATACAAAAATTCAAATACAATCAAACATCATCATTATCGCCAAAGGCTTTGAGACTTTAAGAAGATTCTTACTGCAATAATAGTTAAAACAAAAATATGTGCAATTAAAACTCATTCCTAAATGAAAATAGAAACAACAAACCACAATGCAAAATGATTAACACCATAAAATAAATATTTTCTTAATACCGTTGAGTTTTTACAAATAAATTAAATAAATTTAAAGAATGATAAAAGCGATTTGATGTTCAATGTTTGTACGTGAGAGAAGTTGGAATCTCAAAATGCAACAAATTCATCTCTTATGATTATTTGCATAAAGTTTCAATTATTTTTGTTACATTTTAAGTCACAGAATTTTTAAACTATTTAGATTATAATGTTGTATTTATTAGAGCGATATAAATTATATAACATTTTAAGTCATCATAATTGATCACATTTTAAGTCACTATAAAAATATTTTTCTTAGGAAAAGCTACATAAGTTTTGTTATCCCTTAATTCACCAACCCTCTATTTTGAAAAACAAAAATTTCACAAATAAAAATAAAAAAAAACTTGCCCAGGGGCCAGCCCGGTTGGCCCGGCGGGCTGACCCATTTTAGCCCGCGGGTTAAGCGATCCGAGCCAAAAAGACCCGTATTTAAATGGACCAGAAAAAGATGGCCTAACCTTGTTCATTTTTCGGGCTAAAAGGGTTGGCCCACAGGCCCGAGCCCGTTTAACATCTCTAGTTAGAGCATCTCCAATAGTGTCTTCAAATGGGAAATGCCCTTTATTTTGAAGAGTCGGCCACAAAAAATCATATCCAACAAACTCTTCATTTTAACATTCAAATTTATGGGGGTGTCCCCAACCGTAGAATTTAATGGAATTTAATGGAATTTAGAATTCCATAATATTCCTGGTATCCTCAATTTGGATTTGGAATCCATTAAATCTTGAGGTCCTCAACTTGGATTTTAATGGATTCCACGAAAATCAAGTATCCTCAAACATTCAAGGAATTCGATGGAATTCTTTTATAAATGTATTTTGGTGGATTCTACTGGAATCATAAGCTAGATTTATGAAGGATAAATTCTCACCTTTCTCCATCGGAATTCAAATTCTATTTTCTAATAATAACAATAATAATAAATTTTGGCTATGGTATAAAAAAATAATATATATTTTTTCTCATGTATATATCCCCACACATCGTCTTATAATCTCAACAATTCACTACGTTCTACCTCAATTTTGTGAATATTCACTGTAGAGTAACTAGAGTTGATTTTTCGTCTTATTTCAATTACTAATATTTTTAATTTTATCAAAAATTGATAAGAAAAACTATTGTTATAATAATACTTTACTGGGAATCATTGTTGATCAATTTTCATTCATTCATCTTGATTAACACATTATTTTTGTGTTAGAAAATGTAGCTTTAAAATTATCTGATAAGATTTTGGTCATCAATGTTGTTGTTGTTTGTTGAATAAATATTTTAAAAATAGTTGTTTATGGAACTATTCCAAATTTTGACAATTTTAAATTATATCTTTGAGAAGTTTATGAAACTTCCTTTTTTTTTTGCTAATGACTTTCTTTCAATGTTTACATTTCATATTTTTAATGATTATGATGTTATGCTACTAGTTTCATAAAAAAAATTAATTATATTTTTTATAACATCCAACAAATTCCACTAAAATCCACACAATTCTGTTCGCCAAAAATATTTGAATCATACAACTGCAAGTATATAGTAATTTATAGGATAATGGCAAGCAAGGTCGTATTCCTCAGGGATTGATATGCGAAACACTTAGGCTATAATAACATCGCATTCCAATTTTATTGAAGCGACCGAATATCAAATTTAAGAAAATCAAAAATAACATAAATATAAAATAAATTTGTGAACCCCACAAGTATTTTTCAACAACTACAGGAGCAACCTTAGGCACATAATCTCAACATGTTTCTTCAATATTAAATGCAATTAAAGTTTTAAAAACCAATTCATCCAATTATATGGGTTCAATTCCTAAAATAGTTTATTCCTCCTCCCGGGTGGCGCATATACAGTAGATTAATAATAATTGTAGGTCTCCCAACTCGATGCAACTATTTTTAACTCCCAAAAGATCTATGGATTGAATAACTCCCCACAAATAGTTGTAGGTCTCCCGACTCGATACACCCGTTTATGTCTGAATTCAACTTCCGTCTTTGTTAGAACTCCTCTTCCGAATTTCGCACTAACAAATATGACATGCAAATTATTGGTCAAATAAAAATCAATTAAGAATAACACTCGAATTCATAAAATAGAAAGTATGAATCAATTAAAAAAATAATTAATCATACTTAATATGAATCCACATTTTTTATTATGTCCCTAAGATCTGAAAGGTAAGCCAAATATTGATTACAAATTCATAGACAAATTCAAAATCAACATTATGACATTGTTTAAGCACAAACAAGAGATCTAGACATAGAAAGAAAACCCCTTCTTGTCAAGATGGATTCCCCTCCTAAGCCTTCGAAGTTCTTGTGCTCCCGTAGATGCGAAAAGTCTTGTGGTGTTCTTAAGGATATTTCGATTGCCTAGAATCGGGCATCTATTGTTTGCATAAACTTTACCATGAGTTCTTCCAAGTTAGGCTTTCCTTAGGTCGGCTGGAATCCAGGAGGCGTGTGCATATTAGGATTGGGATTAGGTCGTGGTTGGCCTTGATTACCCCAATTGAAATTAGGTTGTTGTCGCCACCCTGTATTGTACGTATTACTGGAAGGATTTGTAAGTCCAAGCGGCTACGATAATCTAGAGGGGGGGTGAATAGATTATCTCCATATTTTCGATTTCGCCCTCTTTTTCGAACCGAATGCTCAAACAAAATAATGAAGGTGCGGAAAGTAAACAACACACGTCGATTTAAAGAGGTTCAACCCACCTAGGGCCTAATCCTCTACCACCCCAAGATATCAAGGATGGATTTGAAAAGAAAAAGAATTTTATTAATTACCAAAATTAATACAAATTCAACTTACAACACCTTGAAGAGCACCACACTCTTCTTCAACACCACCTTTGGAGATTACCACAATCTCCCTTTGAAGATTACCACAATCTTCCTTCAACGGCACCTTGTGAAGATTACCACAATCTTCAACCTTGAAGAATACCGAATTCTTCAACACCTCAAACAAGAAGATTACCACAATCTTCTCACACCTAACACCTAGATCACCCAAGTGTGTTCTTACCACAAGAACACTCACAAGGATATCTTGTGTTTGAATGACGACCACAAATTCAAGATTACAACTCGATAATGAATAATACAATTTGAGTGCAAAGTGTAATCAAGAATAGCCTAGACCTCAAAGATGTGAAAGTGATAAGCTAGGCAATTTTACAACAAGAATAATGACTATGAAAGACCAAGTGTTTGCTTGAAGTGTATCTTGTTGTGTTGTATCTCAATTGTTGTGTTGCTTCAATTCTTCCTCTATTTATAGAAGATGTCTTGTACATGATAGGCTCCTCTTGGGGACATGAATTCTGTAAAAAATTGCAAGACAATTGAAGAAAAGAGCTGTTAGAAATCAATCCCACAATTTAAGGAAAAAGGTCTTTGACAACGGTTAGAATTTTTCTTTGTCAAACTTGGGCGACGGTCGCGCACAAATAGACGCGTTTGAAAGTGAGAAAACACATTTACAGGCGGCGTCGGCGGGGTCCGACCGGTCGACCCTATGTCCAGCCGGTCGAGCAGGAACCAAAAAACGAGTCCAGAAAAGAAAATGCTCCTGTTTTAGAAAATGCTCCCGGTCACCGGTCGACCGGTCGGCCGTCGACCGCACCGGTCGCCCACTTGGTCGACCGGTCGACCACACCGGTCTACCACCCTGTTGACCGGTCAACCAACCTTTTTTCAGCAAATAGCTTATTCACTGTTTTTCACAATTTTCAGGTACGGGATGCCCTATAGGGCGACCGATTGGCCTCAAAACAAAAGTATTGTCCAATTTTATATCGAAAATAAACTTCAAGAAATACTCCAAAAAATAGTAAAAATATTTTAGACCGATCGGGAGTATTAGGACAATATTTTAGAACCATTGTTTTGGTGTAAAAACACATTAACACAAAATCATCAAAAGTGTTGTCCAATTTATATCGAAAATAAACTTGTAGAAATACTCCGGAAAATATTAAAACCATTTTAAATCATTTAGGAGTATTTGGACAACCTTTAAAAACATTGTTTTGGTATAAAAACAAAATCATCAAAATCATGATAAAATCATTTATCAAACAATCTCCCCCTTTTTGATGATTACAAACCAAAACAATTTTAACGAGGTCGATTTTGAAAACAAAACATTTTTCCGGTAAAAGGAACTTTCCGTTATGAGCGACAACATTCCACGCAATATAATCACAATGATGGGAGTAGAGATATTCAAACACATATAGCAAATGCTCCCCTATCAACATGCACAACAAGAGTTATATAGAAGCAACTTAAACATAAGCTAAAATATTAGCTTATCGATATTGAGCTTAAGTATCAAAAACTTAAAAGCTCCCCCTGTCAAAGATACATCATTAGAACCGTATATAAGTCCATACTACAACCAATGGACCATGATTCATACATAACCATAATGCACCAAGTGGACTAAATATGATCCACAACTTATGGCTTTATGAAGCCATAGCTTATAGCTTCTTTTCGTTAAGCTTATCTTAGCTTTTACGAGCTATTGAGCTTATAACCTGTTTCTCCCCCTTTGGAATCATCAAAAAGAATGCTAGCACGATAAATACATCATATATTTTTATCAAAGTGCGCAAGTAAACCGATGTATCGAGCCATTTGAACATTGAAGCTTTTAAACCAAATAGAAGAGTCGAATCATACGACTTGTAGAAGCTTATGAAAAATCATTTGATTTGCAAAAACATGATCTCTATAAATATATGAGACTTTTGAAATCGAGAGAGTCATGTAGGTGATGAATTTTTCATTGAAACGTTTTATCGAACACTTGGCGGGCGTCAAAAATAGAAAAAGTTATATATAGCCCTTGTAAATGAAATCAAGCCAAGTTTTTTTCATCACCAAATACAATATAACAAATATCATTCATCAATAATCAATAAGCTCATCACAAACATATATGAATTACATCAAGAAAAATACATATAAGCCACAAACTCAAGGGTTCAACCTAATTGAGCTAAAGATAGTGAAATTCTTACCATTCAATCGGTAAAGTCGAGCAATGATGATGATAACCGAGCTAGATAATCTCCAAAATATAAAATGTATGCAATAAAACAGATTTGGAGTGAAATTTGTGTGCAATTTGCGAAGGGACGAAAAATGGACAAAATAAGCCAAAATGGCGAAGTCACGGAAAGTAACTATTTTTAGCCAAAAAATCATCCAGGGCACGGTCCAGGGCATGGGCGATCGGTCGAGCTAGTGGGCGGACGGTCGGCCCCTCGCCTTTTGCACCCATTTGTTATGGTTCTGTTTGAAAAATCCGAAGTTTTATCCAAAAATCCGATTTTTCGCCCCTAAGTTTTAAAAACGTGCAAAATGCAAACGTAGACCTCATTCAATATACATTATGTTATAATCAAGCTCGAAATGAGGTAAAATACTCGGCGGTGGGCGATTTAAAAAGTCCGCGAGTTATCCTTGAGACGGAATTAAACACATCTCAAGTTTTTTTGTTAAAAATCACAATCCCTTAAAAATATATCGAATCTCAATATGTTTAGTTCGATTATGACGAACCAAATTTTGAATACGAATAACCGTATAATAGATATCAAACTTGTTATCCTGAAAAAAATAAGAACGTTTTAAAGCTTTGGATACAACAAGTCATAAGAAGAAGTGCCTTTCAAATATTTGAAAATTTCTTTTAATGGCACTTTAATGAGATTCGTTGGGATAGTTTTTGAAATCGAGCATATAGACATAAGGCATATGGAATGTCGAGTCTATAGGAATAATACAAGAAGACATACCTCGAATTTGTTTGTCAACCGACATGCCTTTCTCAACCTTTGTCCATCTCTTCATTGATAGCCATAGAGGTTGGAATGATTCTTCCTTCTTCAATGCCTAACTCCTTCAAGAGTTCTTTTGAAATGTAACCATCTACTTGGCATTGAATGATTTGAAGTCCAAGCAAGAAATCATGCTCATTTCAAGTACTCCTTGCATCAACTTAGAAAACCATATCTTGCACAAATATTCATTAGTAGTACCAAAAATATTCTCATAAATATGCACAAGTTTAAACAATATTGCCCTTTTTCACAAACAAAGAGAGTAGTATCAACTTTACCTTTTGTAAAATCATTTAGCAAAAATAGCTAAGTCTATCATACCATACACGGGGTACTTGTTTTAAACCATACAAGGCCTTAAAAACAATCATTTGGCCTAGAAAAAAAAATTTTAAACCCCGGAGATTGTTTTACATAGACTTCTTTTTGAATAAAACCATTTAGAAATTTGGATTTAACATCCATTTGGTAAAGCTTGAAATTTTCTTTAAAACAAGAATGGGCAAGTAAAATGCAAATAGCTACTAAATGTGCTATGAGTGCAAATGTTACAACAAAATTAATTACCTTCTTCTTGAAAATACCTTCGAGCTACTAACCTCGCCTTAGTTCGACCAATGTTGCCTTGGTCATCGAGTTTGTTCCGGAATACCCTTTTTGTCTTCTTCATCACTATCATCATAGGCCATCCAATTGATCTAAGGTGTTCATAATAGAACATTTACATCCAAATATTTTGAGGTAACTAATATTTGGAGTACTTCATTTCTCATCTACACAACTTAACAAACTCATTACCGGCATCGCTTATATAAGCAAGAAAAAATAGTCCAAGTGTAAAAACATGCCTCAATCATCAATCACAAAAATATCTTGCATAAGAGCATAGTAGAAATAGACACTATATATATAGACCATGAAGCAATAAACACATACTATGCATTTAGAAGATCATCAAGAGTCTAATAAATCATGCAAGTTCAAATAAGCTTAAGAAAGCTACAAAAGTCTCTTTGAAATTTGAAAATCCGATATCATATAATTGAGACCTCATTTAAAAGAAGTATTTGAACAAAAGTTGACAAAGCAAATATGTGCAATCAAATATCGAATAGTGCCTTTCAAAAAAATCTAAAAATCCTCTTAATGGCACTTGTATGAGATACTATGAAAAACAAGCACATAGGCATATGGCAATACATATATCGAGAGTCTATAAGAGTAAAAGTAACACAAGTAAACGCCTCGATAATTTATGCCTTTCTTGACAAAATGGTCATTTGTGAAAATATGTAAATCCTACACAATTCTTAAAATAAATCTAGAACAAATCATTATGATAAAAGTGTAGGCTAATAGATATCACAAGTAAGCTCATGCCATAAAAATCCATAAGATATGATAAACCACTTGAGTCTAAAAATGCACAAGGGTTTTTTTTTTTAAAAAAAACATCATATAAGGTCTTCTTTTCAAAATATTTTAAAACCACAAATATATATTGAAGACCTTAATTTTAAAATAAATATATGAAAACTCATTTTGCAAATAAGACACAAATAAAAACATGCATAATAGACAAATAAAATGCATATTCGAATGGGGAGATACGGGTTACCAATTACGCCATTTCCATGGGTTGTGTCGTTCCCATTGTTGATGATATCTTCCCCTCGAGAAGTCATTTTGTTGATGATGACTTCTTTGATTACTCCATTTCAAGGTTTGTTACCCTCCCATTGTTGATGGTCTCTTCCTCTTTGAAAATCATCTTGTTGATGATGTCTTAGCCATTTCAAGGATTGTATTCTTCCCATTTTTGAGTATATCCTCTTCTTGAAATTTGCTTTGTCGAAAATAGTTTCTCCTTCTTTGATCAAATGAAACGGTCATTTGATGCCTTCTTGGCGATATGAATTTTCTTTGATCATTATTCCGCCGGGTACCTAATAAAACATTATTTTGTGGTACCCTCAAGTGCTTGGGTCCTCTAGGATTAGTCTTGAGACTTTTAGGTCTCCAACAATAATTAGAGCTATTTCTAGCCCGACAAGTATTTACCGTATGACCCTTTTTACCACAATAAAAGCATGTAATAATTCTAGGAGCATAATGACCAATATGCATAGTGACTTGATCCTTTTTCATATGATTAACAACATTAGGCTTATGATCAAGTCCTTTATCACAATTATGAATATCAACAATATTGGACATTTTATTGGTACTCAAGTTGGATTTTAATAACTCCTTTTTCATGCAATCAATATTCTCAACAAGAGTACTATTTTCTTTTTCAAGGTTTCTAACCTTGTCAAGTGTGGTGGTGTGAGCACATGATAGTGATTCATAAGAAGTAAATAAACTATCCTTATCATTTTTCAAAATATTGAATTCCTTTTTCAAATTTTTGTATCTAACAAGTAAGCTTTGGAATTCATTTTGAAGTTCATCATAATCATTTTGTAAATCACTATAATCATTTTGAATGACAATATCATAGGAAGTAGAGGGTTTAAGACATACCTCATTTTCTTCATTGATGCCCATAAAACAATATTCAACTTCTTCATAATTGGAAGTTGTAGGAGTTTATTCCTTAGATTTGAGCTTGTATGATCTTGAGAAGTAGATGCTTTTGTTTGACTCCTTTCATTTGCAAATACTCCATAGATGGCTTCTAATTTTTGCCATACTTCATGTGCCGACTTTATTCCTACAATATGTTTATATTCTAAATTAGTAAATGAACAATACAAAATATTTAAAGCCTTACCGTTTAAGGAGATGATTTTCTTTTCTTCATCTTTGAGCTTTTTGAAGCCTTTTGAGGTGTATGGTGTATCTTTCGTCGGAATGGATTCTCCATTAATGACGGTGTTCCAAATGTCGAACCCGCAACCTTGTAGATAGCATTCCATTCTTTCTTTCCAAAAATTAAAATTCTTGGAATCAAATAGTCGTGGCTTGGTGGTGGAGTAGGATAGATGAGCTTCGTTCGTAGCGCCGATCGATCGTTTCTCTTCACTCGCGATGTGAAACGAGCTTGCCAAAGAGTTTGGCTCGATACCACTTGTAAGTCCAGCGCCTACGATAATCTAGAGGGGGTGAATAGATTATCTCCATCTTTTCGATTTCGCCCTCTTTTTCGAACCGAATGCTCAAACAAAATAATGAAGGTGCGGAAAGTAAACAACACACGTCGATTTAAAGAGGTTCAACCCACCTAGGGCCTAATCCTCTACCACCCCAAAGATATCGGGATGGATTTCGAAAAGAAAAAGAATTTTATTAATTACCAAAATTAATACAAATTCAACTTACAACACCTTGAAGAGCACCACACTCTTCTTCAACACCACCTTTGGAGATTACCACAATCTCCCTTTGAAGATTACCACAATCTTCCTTCAACGGCACCTTGTGAAGATTACCACAATCTTCAACCTTGAAGAATACCGAATTCTTCAACACCTCAAACAAGAAGATTACCACAATCTTCTCACACCTAACACCTAGATCACCCAAGTGTGTTCTTACCACAAGAACACTCACAAGGATATCTTGTGTTTGAATGACGACCACAAATTCAAGATTACAACTCGATAATGAATAATACAATTTGAGTGCAAAGTGTAATCAAGAATAGCCTAGACCTCAAAGATGTGAAAGTGATAAGCTAGGCAATTTTACAACAAGAATAATGACTATGAAAGACCAAGTGTTTGCTTGAAGTGTATCTTGTTGTGTTGTATCTCAATTGTTGTGTTGCTTCAATTCTTCCTCTATTTATAGAAGATGTCTTGTACATGATAGGCTCTCTTGGGGACATGAATTACGTAAAAAATTGCAAGACAATTGAAGAAAAGAGTGTTAGAAATCAATCCCACAATTTAGGGAAAAGTCATCTGTCACTGACAACGGTTAGAATTTTTGTTGTCAAACTTGAGGCGACGATCGCGCACAAATAGACGTTTGAAAGTGAGAAAACACATTTACACAGGCGGCCGGTCGACGGGGTCCACCGGTCGACCTTATGTCCGGCCGGTCGAAACGAGAACCAAAAAACGAGTCCGAGAAAGTTCTGTTTTAGAAAATGCTCCCAGTCAGGTCACCCGCCGGTCGGTCGATCGACCGCACCGGCCGCCCACTTGGTCGGCCGGTCGACCACACCGATCTACCACCACCCTGTTGGACCGGTCAACCAGCCTTTTTCAAAGAAATAGCTTATTCACTTTTTTTTCACAATTTTCAGTCACGGGATGCCCTATAGGGGCGACCGATTACCTCAAAACAAAAGTATTGTCAATTTTATATTGAAAATAAACTTCAAGAAATACTCCAAAAAATAGTAAAAATATTTTAGACCGATCGGGAGTATTAGGACAATATTTTAGAACCATTGTTTTGGTGTAAAAACACATTAACACAAAATCATCAAAAGTATTGTCCAATTTATATCGAAAATAAACTTGTAGAAATACTCCGGAAAATATTAAAACCATTTTAAATCATTTAGGAGTATTTGGACAACCTTTAAAAACATTGTTTTGGTATAAAAACAAAATCATCAAAATCATGATAAAATCATTTATCAAACAGGATTATGTTGGGAAGGTCGAGATTGGTTACCTAGATAACCACACACTCAGTTGGCCATATTGCATGGGGGCATTCCTGGTGATTGTGAGATCCTCCACAAGTTTCACATGTTAAAACTTGTAGTGGTGGTTTCGAAGTCGCAAACTCGTCAATCTTTTGAGTTAGAGCTTCGACTTGTGCATCTAGTGTAACCACCGCATCTGCATTATACACACTTGTTGACCTGTTAGTCTTATCTTGAATGGATTGCCATTGGTAGCCGTTCATAGCCATTCCTTTGATCAAATCCTGAGCGGCTTCTGGCGTTTTGTTATTCAGAGTTCCCCCGGCCGCTGCATCGATCATTTGTCTTGTGGAAGAACGTAGCCCATTATAGAATGCTTGGACTTGCATCCAAATAGGTAGGCCATGGTGCAGGCACTTTCACAACAATTCCTTAAATCTTTCCCAAGTATCGTATAAGGTTTCATCATCTTCTCGAGTGAATGAAGAGATTTTATTCCTCAATCTTGCGGTTTTTGCCGGTGGAAAATACTTCAAAAGGAATTTTTCTGCCATCACATTTCATGTTGTAATCGTTCCTTTTTGCAAAGTATTTAACCATTGTTTTGCTCATCCCCGAAGAGAAAAGGGAACAAGCATAGGTGGATGGCATCATCGGAGACCCCGTTGATTTTGAAAGTGTCACAAATTTCAAAAAATAATGGGATGTGATTATTGGGATCTTCGTCTGGTAGACCATCCAATTGGACGAGCTGTTGCACCATTTGAATAACATTGGGTTTAATTTCAAAATTGTAGGCGGCAACAGCGGGTCTTACAATGTTTGACGTCGTGCCGTCCATGGATGTCTTGGCGTAATCATACGTAGTTCTTTGTGGTTCATCCGCCATAGCAAAATTGTTGCTTTCGTTTTTATCCTCCTTGTAGTCTATATTAATGATTCCTTCCGTATTAGCGTTACTACCGGCGGTTTCGTCTTTCCCGCTTCGACAACGACTAGCCATGCACTGCGGTAAATAAAGACGAGAAGTGTTAATCAAGACTCACAAAGATAAATAAGAAGAAAAACAATGGTAAAGTAAAAAAAAATGATTAGATTAACAAAAATAAAGTGTTCCTAATATCACAATCCCCAACAATGGCGCCAAAAACTTGATGGCTTGAAAGCTAGTCTAAAAACCTTAGGCAAGTGCACCTATCATTTTATAGTATAGATTACCGAGTACCGAGTGTCATTCCCACAAGGATTACAAGTATTAGTAATTACCGTCTTTTGTTATCTAATCTAGCAATTTTCAGAGGTTTGTTGGATAAATATAGAAAATAAAGAATCTAAATTAACAAATTACAATTGATAAAAATAAAGGAAGATTTGTAAAATAAGAAATCAAGAGATAGAAATGTATTCCAATGTAAATTCCTCTAGAATGTCGTTGTGATTTAACAAGATAAAAATATAACCATAAGCCCTTAAGCAAAAATCATTCTCTTTTAATAAAATCTCATGTTTTATGGCCCGTAGAAATTCACGATTTAAGTTAAACTCTTTTTCAAGGTGAAAAACTCCTAATCTCAAGTTGATTAACTGAAATCTCGTTCTAGTTAAAACCTCCAAGATTGCATTATAACGATTTATGAATTCCCATATTAGGTTTGACTCTAATCCAGAAGATTTATGTCGTCCTATGTCTAGGATTGCATGCAATGCTTTTCACTTATAAAGGTTCTTTCTCACCATAAATCTCTCGATTACCCGATGAGGAATATGTTTCAAATTAATATACTGGCAATATACTCGAATGAATAAAGCATAATATAAGTGAATCACACAATACGTGAGAATTTTATTAAAAATAAACAAACCTTAATCACAAATCCATTATAGAGTTCATTACATCCAAACACTAGGAGTTTAGCTACACATGATTTTGACAAAAGAATAAATTACACAAGAAGATTTAAGTGTTGTAGACATGGTGTACTTATCTTTCTCAAAATCTCAATGGACTTTTCCTGAAGAAAAAAAATCTCAATGGACTTCTTTCTTGATTGATGTTAATGATGTTGCTCCAAACCTTCTTCTCCAATATTACCCCAAGCTTTCTCCTCCAAAACCCCTTGATCCCAATTTTACTTAATGGATGTAATATGATGGATACGATGAATATTTTCTGAATTCCTCTCCCAACTCATATTCTTGACTTTTATACATCAATTTTGTACAAGAATGCATTGATAATGGCATCTTTTGTTAAACAATTGCTCCACTTCCATAGTTGGGTTGTTGAATTCTTGTTTTCATGTGATAATTGAGGGAATATGGGGACATGGTACAACAAAATTGGGTGTTAAAGGTGTACAAAAGTGGTCAAAAATCTTGGTTGGTGAGTTTCCAGAATTTCCGCATGGAAAAGTTGCAGAAAAGTGCCCAGACACGGCCACGTCGCCTAACACGGCCAGGCCATGCTGTTTCATTCCACAGAAAGTCAGGCCAACACGGTCGTGCTTCCCAACGCGGTCGTGTTGGAGAACACGGCCAGGCCGTGTTGGGGGCTGTTTCGTGCGATTTATTCTCATTTTCGATCCCGTTGGAACATGGTTGTGTTGTCCGACACCTCCTGGCCGTGTTCGGCCTAAAAGGCCCCGAAATGACGCATTTAGTTTGGGATTTTGAGTGTTTCTGCATCCTTAAACCTCGGGGTATATTGTGACATGAATTCATGGCCCGAAATTCACCAAAAATAGCTCCGAATGGTCAATCCACATCAATAAAAGCACCTCAGAGTAATATGAACTATGTACAATCAAAAAATTTACGAAACTAAACAATAAAATAACTCAAGTTCTACTCAAATATACATATAAAACATGCATAAAAAGACACTTATCAATTGTGCATCTTTGTTTCATAGTTTTCGTCCATCTTGTTTTCATAAGAGATCTGAATTGTTTATGATCTTTAGTTTTGGACGAGTAGTTTTACACTCCATGCATCTACTCACATATAGGAGTTTTAATAGTTTTGTACTAATTGAGTCGTTCAAGTTGTGGTCTGTAATCGATACAATCAACTAGTGGAGTTTTCGCCCTTCTGACACGTTTACAAGTATATTTTTATGTGTAAACAAATTTTATCTTTGTTTTTTATTATCCATTTGCCGAGTTAGAGTAAGTGTTACTAGACTTGTAGGAACACTTTATATTGAATGCTTTATTCTTGAGCGTTGGGACCTATAAAACTTTCACAAATATCATGTGTTTATTAATATTCAAGCAAACTGAATATTGGTTTTGATTAGGTATCTATAACGCTCAATCAAAATAAGCAAATTGAGTTTAAAGATAGATAAATACACTAATACGTCCACACTGATTTATACCATGTCATCCAAGTGGGCACATACCCAACTGAGTGCATCATCGTTGATCCACATACACACATATGAGTGTGTGCGTGTGTGTGCATATTAATGTGACGGTGATGCACCCAGTTCTAGGTCAAAACTTACTCGAATACAGTATTTTGTTTTTTGTATTTTATTTTGAGAAATCTTGAAAGATTCAGGCTACGATTGGATATGGATGTATTTTCATTTTCGTTTTGCTGGAGAATTTTTTTTAACCAAACTTACAATTTTTTATAAAAAAATCAGAAATTATACTATTATCTCAATTTTACTTTTTCTCATCTTTTCTCTTAACAATTACATCTACACATTTTTTCACAAAAAAAAAACTAATCATTATTGCACATTCTCCCACAAATTTCACTATTTACCCACTCACATATTTCTAACTACTAATCATATCCAATTATTATTTTACTATTTTTAAATCAAATCAACTTTCATCATTACTTTCTCATTTCACGTCCAATCACAATCTCAAAATTCATCTTTTTTCTTCCTAAATTTTTTTACAACTATTCTCTAGTAAAAAAATTCAAAATGAAAGTATATCCAAGCGCACCCTCACTTTTACCAATTCTCCCTTCACCCTAAGTATCTTGGTTTTTAAAAATGGTTAGTGGGCTAAATTCTCCCTTCACCCTAAGTATCTTGGTTTTTAAAAATGGTTAGTGGGCTATATGTTTAAATGGATTTTTGGGCTTTTGGGCTTGGGACGTGAGTCGTGACAACTACGATAGTCTCTTACGCAGATAAGCCTGGACAGGAACAGATAAAGAGAAATATTGTCCCTTTCTTTTTTTTTTTTCTTTTTCCTTTTTTTTTCTTTTTTTCTTTTTTTTTTTTTAAATGTCCCCCTCTTTATGTACATTTTGGCTTTAGCACACGGGTTTAACACAACACACCATTTAGTTATTGCTCTTAGAAGGGAAAATAAGATTTTTAGTCCTGTAAGTTGGACCTTTTGGAGAATTGGTCCTCTAAATTGTCACATTCATTTTTTAGTCCTTTAACTTTCACATTTCTAGTTATTCAGTCCTTTAACTTAACAATTTTATTTTTGGTCCTAAAACTTAACATATTTGAAATTTGGACCTATAACTTAATATATTTTAGAAATTTAGTCCTATAACTTAGCAATAGTTAAATTTAACTATTTTATAGGACCAAATATAAAATAATTAAATTTCAATGTTTGGAAACTAATTAAATTATAAAAATAATTAAAATTAAATTAATTTAATTAATAAAAAAGTTTGAATAAATAGAAATTTCTAAAATAATTAATGAATTCTAGGAAAATTAAAATAATTACATCAAATTAGTAACTTAAGAATAATTTGTCATATTTATGGAATTAACCTTTGGTGAGGATAATTATCTCCAAGAAATGTAATCGTAGACTAGTGTACAAGATGCATTTAATTAGGAAGGTTTAAAAATTAATGCTTAAATATTTTTTTAAAAATTAATTAAATTAAAAAATGATTAATTATTTTTTTAAAAAATTAATTGTTAATTAAAATCATTCAATTTGAAAAATAAAATTAATTTAGAAATAACCTTTTAATAAATTAATTAAATTTAACTATTGTTAAGTTATATTACTAAATTTCCCTAAAAAAAGGTAACAAGACCAAATTTCTAAAATATGTTAAGTTATAGGACCAAATTTCTGAAATATGTTACGTTATAGGACCAAAAATAAAATTGTTAAGTTAAAGGACTGAATATCTAGAAATTTGAAAGTTAAAGGACTAAAAAATGAATGTGACAATTTAGAGGACTAATTCTAAAACATGTCCAACTTACAGGACTAAAAATCTTATTTTCCCCTCTTAGAATTATTGCATAAAAACAATTTTTTCTATTCTTTAATTTTGAAAAATAATTTGGATAAAATATAATATTTCGTAGTACACCAAAATATCATATCTACCGTTCATAAATAAAAAGTCCGTATTTTGGCTAAATGATAAGGGCATTTATATTTTGGGAACAAATGAAATATTCAAACATCCAATTAGAACCAAAACCACACAAAATCAGAACTTGTGGTGCAAAAAATGCATATATTAGAACTTACGGGATCAAAATTTTACAAGATTAAAATCTTACGTGATCAAAATTGCTACTAATAATATTTAAATGACCAAAATTGCTAGTTGCCTATGATTACGAGACCAATTTTGCAATTAGGCCTAATAAGTCAACAAAATCTCATAATTTTTAAGGCTAAATTGCATATTTAGTCTATTAACTTAAACTGAATTCGGCTTTCGTCCACTAATTTAGGGTTTGACACAATAAGACACTAGCTTCTAATTTGTTGCAGTTTGAGTTCAATCTCCATCGGCAATTGCAAAGTCAACCGGAATTGCTTCCAAATTTTAGGAATTTCAAATTCTAATTTGCAATTTGAATATGCACGCATATTTTTTAAATAAAAAAATCATATTAAGATGAAAACAAGAATTATCTAAATTGCAAACTTGGTCAATGCCACTACTACCCTTTTATCACAAAAATAAAGTAGGTAGAATTGGAAAAAAAAGAAAAATTAGTCCGTAAGAGTAAATTTTGGCCTTTGTGAAACAAGTGGTGTGGCATGATACAGGCAGTTGCAGTGGGAGGGGCAGAGTAGGTGCAGTCGTTCTGGAGAAAGGTGACCGTTTCATTTCCAACTCATAACTCTGCTTTTCAAATCTTTTACTGTCAGTTTCACAAAATAAAGCATTTGCATCAACAACAATCCCTTGAAAAATCAAATCAAACTGGGGTGTAAGCTAAATCAGGTAAACAATTAATAAACCCCTCTTTCAGTAAAAAGAAAAAAAAAAAAGAAAAGCAAGATTCTTTTTACTGTTTATTTCACCCTTTCCATCAGTCATGACATTCATTGATTTGGGTTTAAAAAAAAAGGGAAAAAAAATTGAAAAATTAGCCTTGTATATATATCGGTATTAAAATATTAGATAGGTCCTTAAGGCCAAAGTCATAACTCCACCTTAAAAGATAACTCATAAATGGAGATTTGACCTCAATTTTAAGTATCAATCCACAATTGTTTGTGGATTTGATGTGGGATAGTATCATTGTCATCTCCTTGACAAGCGGACGTCCAAGGACGGCTCTTTTCCCCTTGGACAACTCTCACTCCAGACTCTTCACAGCACTAGGCAGCCATTTTCCCCTTGGACGATTTCACTCGGGACCTTATCAAACACCAGATAGCCCTTTTCTCGTAGCGCACCAACTCTTAATGAAAGCACCTATGATAGGCTCTTACGGTCAATGCCCTAACTCCACCACAAAAGCTAACTCATGTGTGATCGTATCAATATTAGTCTTATAACTTTTGAAATTCCGATTTTTAGTCCTTTATGTTTTGCTTTTCTTTTTTATTTTTGCCAATTTGGTTATGTAAGTTTTGGGCTTGTGCATTTATGGTGTTATAAGTTTTAAATCGTTGTGAATTTGGTCCTTATGGCTATTTCAATATTTCACGTATAAATGTCATTGGTAATCAAAATATTCAATATACCTAAGATAAACTAGAAAATTGTATCACAACTTATGCTTTATTTACTTAGAGTTGTATTATGAGAATACAAAAACACACAAAAGTTTGGCAAAACTAGTTATTTGGACTATTATACAACCAAAATTACCACAACTAAAAGGTATAAGACTAATCTAAAAATTATAGGATTAAAATTGTTATTTTGCTAAGGAACAAAATTGTCACAAAACTAATATTGCAACTTCAAAATTATAGGACTAATATTGCAACACTCTTATAAATACTCTTATAAATATTAAATACATACCAAATTTGCAATTTTTCCCATTAAAAAGAGATAGAAGATAAAGAAGATCAGAACACTAATCACAAAGCCCAAAAAAACAGTGCCTTAAAGCATGTCAAAAAAACTGCCCAAGAAACTGAAACACAACTAAGAAAAGAAGGGAAAAGAAACACACTTCCTTTCATTTCAAGTTTCATTTCAACTTTTCTTGACTCACAATTAAAATATTTTTCCAAATTTCTTAACCCAAAAAAACCTCCAAACTTGCTTCTTTCACTGTTTCACAGACAGGACATTGCCCCAAAAGTGGCTCACAAGACTTGCAGCAACAGAGGTGCCTGCAAGGAAAGAAAACAACACACAAGCTTCGAGCTTGGCACAATTTACAACAACAGCCCTTCATCATAACCTTTTTTTCACTTTTCTCCCCTGATGAGGAGGAAGAAGAAGAATCACAAAATGACACCGCATCGTCATCTTTCATCTTGACTTGGTTCAGCCTGTTGTTGAGATCAGAGACAATGGCTTCTTTTTCTGTTGCCTTTTTTTCCCATGCTTTAGCTTCCATTTCTGCCCTTGTCAAGAAATCTTGGAGCTCTCTTGTTTTGTTTCTTGCAAAGGCTAATTCTTCATCTTTTTGCAGCATTAGAATCTTGATTCTTGATTCGTATTTTCGCATTAGAAGTGCTTTTTGCCTGGTTTCTTCTTCAAGAATTGACCTCCTTAGGCGCTTGTTCTGTAGAATTACAGTAAATGTTTAATTAATCAAGAATTGAACTTAAAAACCTTTTAGCAAAAACATCATATAAATGAAACTACCATGAAAATCTACCCAAGTACGTAAAAAGAAATATAATCAAGAATTGACAACCCCATTTGGGTTTTAAACACAAAAATGCCCACTAAAAGTCTAAATCCCATTTGCATGCAGAGCAGAACATGATTTTTCATCAAGAAAAACAATTTTATAGTAATTTTTATTTTTATTCTTTTACCTCCATCTGAAGGAACCAATCCATTTCCAGCCTTTGCTTTTCAAGTTCAGAAGATAAAGATTGCATAATCTGCACAGGCAGAGACCCAAAACAAGCAAAAGCAGAAGAAGCAGAAGCCAGATTATCAGAATAATCCACAAGTTGATTAAGCTCTTTCCTTTGCTGATTAGGATGCTCTAGTTCTTGAAAACATAAACCATCTTCAATCCCCAAAACAGAGGCCATGAAAAAATCCTGTGAGCTACAAATGGCATATGGACCAAAACCCATATTCTCAAAACACATATTTTCTGCCTCAACAGCCATAATACTAATAGATTGTTTCAAGTGTTAACCACCGCAAAAAGCCAAGAAAAAAAATAAACAAGAAAGATGAGGACCAAACGCAACCCTTTTCTCAGAGAGCCCTTATGGAAAATATGTGAGTGCTAAAAATGGTACACACACATGGAAACAAGAAGGGGTAGGTTAAAAGCTAGAAAAAAATCCATGTTCTTGTTGACACATGACATAAATCTCTCTCTCATTTGGTTTTTTTTTTTTATCTCTAAGTGAAGAAAGGAAACTTTTTGCAAGAGCCCATCTATATATGTAGTGATAATTTACCAGAATGTTAAAATGATATATAGTTTTTTGAATATTTGCTGAGGGAGACCGTGTATAATGTAGTTAATGCACAATAAATGGGGAAAAAAAGAAAAAAGAAATATATAGGGGAAAAGAGACTTTATTGGGATTCTCTGGCTTGTTTTGTCATGACCCAAAAAAGCTTTGAGAAATCTTTTGATTATGTGAGAGGAGGGAGACTGAAAAAAGGAAGCATAAATAACGTGGAAACGTACAGATACAGATGCAGATTAGGTGCACAAAGAAAATAGAAAGGGGAACGTACACATGCAGATTTTGTGACAGCACTCGTCACTCCACATACATAGTGGGTAAAAAGGTAATTGTAAAGGGGGGAAAAAGGGCATAGAATGGCATTAATGGAGAATTTTCTAATTTTATTTAAGTCTCACAAATAGAAGAAAGAGCAAAATTTAGCATCATTCATTTAAATTCTGGGGTAGTTCAATTATCGCCAAAGGAAACTTCAAAAAACACAAGATTCTATACATTTAAAGGGTCTACATATAATAAGCCATAAACAAGAATAATATCATCAGTTCCTTTTATTCCTAAATAAATCAGTTATACTTGAGCGTCATCATATCCCGAAATTATAACTAAAAATGGGATAGAAGTGACGGGTAAGCATGAAATGCCTTTGTTTCCATAAGTTAATTGAGCTTGGACCTAAGATAAGTACGCAAAATACAGTTTTTGCAAAGAATGAATCGGCTCTGAGACGCCTTCTTGCACTCGGAATCTCAAAATATAGAAATCTGCTCGAAATTACCAAAAAACTTCACTATATAATTCAAATAAAACTTCTAAACTATGTCGTGTTATGAGACCTAATCAAATTGACACGTATTATTTGAGCTATGCTTGGATTCTGGAAGATAGTCCCACGGAATTTTCCATTCGAGAGTACCAATCACCGATTCGTGTGTGCTCTACCATGTCTCTACCGGACTTGAGGTAGCGTATAGGTCTTAAAACACCAAAAACCGCGAGGTCAGCTAAGTTAGGCTTGGCTCCACCTGGTGAAGAATTTTAAGAAAGAAATTAACCATCCTTGTACAAAATTTTTAATCAGTATCAGATATTAAAAAATATACTGCACAAAGTGGAGGCAAACAAACCTAGAAAATCTCGGCCGTTGAGCGCATCCACCCACGTTTCGGCAGCTTCATATAATGCTGCCCGTTCATCAGTGATGTCATATTTTTTCTTCAATTTCTTAGAGACGAAATACATTGCAGCAGCTCCAGCATATTTTGCTGCTATTCTCTCGGTAAAGCTGAAATTACCTTCATCCCACCACAAAAAAAGTCAAGAGTTCGATATATAGGGAGGTGAGGAAACAATGCAGTCTCTCAAAAGTTCAAGAGAATAATTCAGAACCAACTGAATATATAGCATATAGTGGTTGTATGGAATATTTTCAAGAGAATGAACCCGAAAATATAGTGGTTGGTATGAAAAAACTTTTAAGAGAACTTGATGCATAATGTTACGATCTCTACAAGGTAGAAAATCAATCCATACATGATGCACTTCACCAAAGCATTTCATGAACTGAGTACTAACTGACACACAAAAAATCAATTCTATTCACATACTTTATATATTAGGAATTAGGATTAGGATATAATCTAGGGAAAACACCATCATCAAGGATTTGGAAAGGGATTTGAAGCCAGAAAACTCATAATAGAAACAGAACATCATAAATCTCCTGGCAGTGAATACGCGTTTATCAGCTTTGACATGTAAGCATGTAACCAATACCTTGTCTAGACTCTAGAGTAATCCAATAAACAGACAGATTTTCATGAAATAACCAGTTGGGCCAGAATATACCCTATATAACATATGAAACAAAACTATTGTGGGCGGATGGGATCTTCTATTCCAGGATGGTGTTTCATCTCCTATTCCACCGCACGGATGATTGCCACGTGTATAGAAGTTACCATATTAATTTTGGAGCATAAATCAAGCCTAAATTGTGGGGTTTTAATATGGTAACTTCTATACACGTGGCAATCATCCGTGCGGTGGAATAGGAGATGAAACACCATCCTGGAATAGCAGATCTCATCGCATTGTGGGTAAAAAGAAAAGGAAAGAAAAGAAAAACAGATGAATATGGAAAATATGCATGAATTGATCCATTCACGTAAACTGAAACACACTTCAGCATCCACACCCTCGTCAACAAACCTAATTTTTTTTAGACAAGTAGCAAAGTTATCCATAGTAATTCCCAGAGATGCCAATGACAAATTTTGGTCCAAATTCAGCAAACTTATCCTAATACTCTTGACGAGCGATTTGTTGTTCTTCGAAAGAGTTGCCTGATTTAATAGCATTGCAAAAGGGATTCAAGGGCTAAACACACACACAATGAGAAACAAGCATACACACCACACACTAAGAGACAGAAGGAGAGATCAATAGAGACTAATCAGGCACCATACGAATTGTCAAATCTGTTAAGTTTCATGGTCATATAAATCAGCTCGCCGGTACCTTGGGACTAGATCTTCAGTTACAGAAACCTCAGAAAGATATTGAAATTTAAAAACGATCTCCACTTTCACCATAGAAGGAAAATGACTAGAGTAACCAAAGTATGAGTTTCTCTTTTATTTTGCCTATTTCATCTTTTCTGTACTAATACTTGTTTTTTGTTCCAAGAGTGCATGAGACAGTGCAGCCATCAAAAATCTAATCTTCATGTTGAAATAATGCACAAGTATGAGTTTCTCTTTTATTTTGCCTATTTCATCTTTTCTGTACTAATACTTGTTTTTTGTTCCAAGAGTGCATGAGACACAGTGCAGCCATCAAAAATCTAATCTTCATGTTGAAATAATGCACAAGTAAGCCGCATCTGGAATTAAAAATAATAAACCTATGATATTTATATTAAAACCTTACCGTGGCTAGTGATGTAATCAAATGACTCAAGGGCTTCGGAAGTACTTCGATATATATTAGGTGATAATAGATGCACCAAGTGATTGTCCACCCAACTGCAATATTGGAATTACTAGTCATTAGGGAATGTGGCAGATATTTGCCTAATGGTAAAGTAAAGATAACGTTCATCAATAGTTAAACAACTTAACTACTAAGGTATTAGTGTTGGTAACTACTGTGAAAATAAGATGTAAAATATGTAAAAGACACCAGATAACCATTAATCTTGACAAAATTAGACAATGCAGGATTTTTAAAGCTTCACCAAACAATACTCACATAGCTCTGGAAACAAGGAAAGTTTGATTTTATACAAATTCAATAAAGAAGTCAAAGTTCTATGACAACCAGCTGATAAGCGCCAGAATTTCATACCCACGCCACTTCTTCACTTCACCATCTTCAGAAACACGATCAATAGCCTCATCTGGATGAATCTTTTTTGTCAACTTATTAATTATATCTATACATAGAGAAGGCATGAACAGAGTTATAAATAAAAATAAAAAAAAGTTGATACTAGGACCCACAATCAAAGAGCAGATATACCATCATATATGTATATAAGTTTGACATATACCCCTTAAGATAGATATACCATCATATCTGTATATAATTTTGACATATTACCATTTCAGATTATTGGCAAGATTAAATTATAGTCATTATAATAATTCTAACATGTTAATACCAGATGAGTCGACCAGCTGCTCGCCATCAACCATCAATATAGGCACTTTTTTGTAATCAGACCACTTGATTTCCTTTTTGCTGATTGGGTTGACCTCCACAACCTTGTATGGAATATCATAGTAGTCCAGGAATGCTGGAAAAGGAAGACCCTTAAGTACAAAGAAGTTCTACAAAAACCTGACGCAATACATACCAATGCAACAAAACTTCTAGACATAAGTGCCCATTTTTGAAGCACAAAAGATAAAATTGAAACTACTTTTCCTTCCACTAGTGAGGTTGCGTTATATTACAACCCATTTCATTTCAACGCTTCAAAATCTGCAAATATTGCGTCCTTAATCTATATGAATCGTACAGCCTAGTACAGTAGTCATATCTGATCTTTGTTTGTGAAAATCAAATTTTATTTGGACCATTCCTTAGGTAAGTATGCATTAACAGGTGCTCTAGAAAAGAGAGGGTTCACCTCTTGATATTATATTAGATGCTTGGACATATTTGTTCATTGCAAGAAAGTAAGAAATTATCTTAAAAACTTTGACAATGTTTTGAATTGTATAACAACTCAATTGGGTGCCATGGATTAAAATGTAAAACAAAAATCTTGTTATACCAAATAGAATGGGACAGTGCTGGAGCCGATTTATCTTAATGTTTCTTATAAACTTCAGTGAGGAAATAATCATTGGCCTCCTTATTCCAATCTTTTACCCTTTTCGCATCTGCAGAATATATCTAAGTTTCATTGAAGACTCTTCTTCATATTCATGTCTAATTTCACAAATCTATAATAAAATGAAGTTGCATTTGAATTGAATAGCAATATGATACCAATTCTCAAGTTCTAGCTATCAAAAAGTTACCATGCATTGTGAGATGGAAGCTACCTGAGTCAATTACGGGAGAAATAATGCTTCCATTCGAATATGTTAACATTAGTCTTGCATGTTTAATATGAAAAGGTGATGATTCACTTAAAAAAAAACCAATGAAATATAGATCAACTCTTAGTTGATTTAAGATACAGACCTAATGCAGCGCCATATTAGGGGACAATTCAAATGTATGTCAAAGGAGTTCCTTATGTAGCAAGTCTGCAGTCCCAGACCCTGTATCTACCATTTAGATTCAAACTTGCAAATAACACAATTTACCATTACAAATTCAATTCAAAATCAACAAGCAACATACATTACATACCCCCACGAATAGTCAGAACATTACCTTTAACCTTGTTGCAGAAAGGGCAAGCTTCATATTGATAGAGAACAACGTCGTTCGGCCGGTTTTCCGACTGGACGGACTCCTTGGCCTGGACCTCCGCAACGAGCGTAGAGGCGGCTACTGAGAACAACACCGTACCGGCAACGGCGTGTGCGGCGGCGATCCTGGTAGACGAGAACCAATGAGATCTACCCGAGGAGCTGTTGGTGGTGGTGGTGCTGAAAAGAGCCACCTGGAAGAGGCGGCTGCGGCAGACGGGGTTCCCGGAAACTGAAGGAGCGGCGGCAACGCCCTCCACGGCGCGGCATATGGCAGCGAGTCCGCTAACCCTCCTCATTCTAGAGCGATCTCAGAGAGAGATTTTTGTATAAGAATCTGAATCTGGATTCTGGGAAAGCTCAAATGTTAGCACCAAGTCGACAATGCAATTCCTGGTTTATGCAAAGGTTTTAGAATTTGTCCGCGACAACGGAAAATTTGTGGCCGTTGATTTGCGCTTTAGCTTTACAACTCGCATATCTTGCGTTTTACACTTCTACTCTTCATATTAACTAGAATGAAATTTAATTTTAACCGTAAATTTCTATAATGAAAATATCTGATTTTTTATATTTTAGTATTTTAAATAATAATTCTTTAGCCCAAAAAAATGTACAAATTTATATATTTCGATTACTCTTACAAAAAAAAGGATAGAAATATTTAAAGAAGATGTCTTCTATCAGACGATCTAACGGAACTAATCCGTTAGATGGGTAGATGTCTAACCTGACTCATTAGACGGGTAGATGTTGTAGAAAAATGAATGTAACAGTAAAATAGTCATTGTATATATTGCACTGAAAACCAGAAGTTCAGGAAGAAGCAGATATTTCTCTTATATCCAACGTACAGGGTGCACCCTATTTATAGGAAAGAAAGCTCACACAAAACATGAGGGAAAAAGCGTGAATGTAAAAGTAGAAAAGCACAACCAAGAGCAAATATAAAATGCGACTTATACTTCCTACATCCTCCCCTCAAGTGCGACTGTGGTGTAAATCCATCAGGCCCAACTTGGACAAGAGAATGCCAAACTGAGTATGACCAAGAGATTTAGTAAAGATATCCGCCAACTGGAGTTGAGAGCAAATCTTCTTGGGAAGCACAAAATCGTCCTTAAACTTGTCCCGAACAAGATGACAATCAATGTCAAGATGTTTGGTTCGTTCATGAAAAACGAGATTAGCCACGATGTGTAAAGTCGCTTGATTGTCACACCATAGAGAGATAGGAAAACTAAGATGAAGGGAAAGGTCAGCTGCAACATACGAAATCCATAAGAGCTCACAAACTGTAGACCCCAATGCGCGATATTCCGCTTCCGTGGAGTAACGAGAAACCATAGACTATTTTTTTGTTTTCCAAGAAATGAGAGCCTTCCCCAAAAAAACACAATAGCCCGTTAACGAACGTCGAGTCTCAGGACAGGTAGCCCAGTCTGTGTCACTGTACGCCACCAAAGAAGTAGAGGGATCAGAGGGATAGAAAAGACCCTTGGAGGGGCATCCTTTAAGATAGCGAAGTAGATGGATAGCAGCATCCTAGTGGGATGTATATGAATCGTTGACGAACTGGCTTAATTGATGAACACCATAAGTAACATCTTGTTAGTCCAAGTGGCTACGATAATCTAGAGGGGGGGTGAATAGATTATGCCGATTTTTCGCAAATCACCCTGTTTTTTGAATCAACAAGCAAATGACAAGAATGTAAATGCGGAAATTAAACAACACTCGTTGATTTAAAGAGGTTCAACCCACCTCAGGGCCTAATCCTCTACCACCCCAAGGGATGGATTTCAAAAAGAAAAAAAGATTTTATTAATTACCACAATTAATACAACACCTTGAGGATCACCACAATCCTCTTACAAAGACCTTCAAGGAGATTACCACAATCTTCCTTTCACCACCTTTGAAGAGTACCACACTCTTCAAACACCTATCACCTAGATCACCCAAGTGTATTCTTACCACAAGAATACTCACAAGGATGTCTTGTATTGAATGATGGACAAAATTCAAGATTACAACTCTATGAAACCAATACAAAGATTGAGTGCAAGTGTAATCAAGAATCAAAAGCTAGACCTCAAAGATGTGCAAGTGAAAGTACTTAAGGTTATTACAACAAGAATGTAAAAGTGAAAGCTTGAACAATTTGCAGATTTCTTGTTGTGTATTTTGCTTGTGTGTGTTGTATCTTGTGTCTTCAATTCATCCTCTATTTATAGGAAGCTTCACCAACATAGGCTCCCAACATAGCTCCTCTATCTTCACTTTTGTCTACAAAAAGAAGATCACAAGATGTAGAAATATTGTACAAAATTCAAAAGTAAATCTTGATGTCAAGAATTTCAAACGAAAGATCATTTTCTTTGTCACAAAATATCATAGAGCGATAGGTTGCCCTATTGAAGATTTCGACCGTTTGAAAAAAATAGTGCGATCCGGTAGGGGTTGCGGGGTGCGGCCGGTCGGAGGGTCGGTCGGTCGCCCAGGGGGTGCGACAGTCGGCTCTCCCTCGGACCGTCCCCCCTCTCTTTTTCAAGACTCGCATGTTCATTTCGTGTGTTCTTTTCTTCGTGCAATGTCGACCATTTGGGCGACCGGTCGACCTTCAATTTGAAATGTTGTCCGATTTTTTTCACGATTTTTTTCAAAAATAAACTTCAAGAAATACTCCAAAAAATTAGTAAAAACATTTTAAATCATTTGGGAGTATTTGGACAACATTTATAAACATAGTTTTGGTGTAAAAACCAATATAAACAAAATCATCAAAAGTGTTGTCCAATTTTAATCAAATTAAAAACTCTAAGAAATACTCCAAAAATTAGTAAAAACATTTTAAATCATTTATGAGTATTTGGACAACATATAAAAACATTGTTTTGGTATAAAAACTCATTTAAACAAAATCATCAAAATCTTGATAAAAACACGTATCTAACAAACTCCCACTTTTTGATGATTACAAACCAAAACAATTTTAGGAAGTTGATTTTAAAACAAAACCAATTTTCCGGTCTTAAAGCATCAACCATTGCAAGCAAGATTCATCATAAGTACAAACACACAAGGATATGAGCAGAGATTTTTCAAAATCATTTTTGCACAAGCTCCCCCTATCAATATGCATATCAAGAACAAGTATACAAGCAACAACTAAAAGCTAAAAGCTTAGCTTTTACAACTTAAGCTTGAATTCCATGAACTTATAAGCTCCCCCTGTCACAAGACATCATTAGTCAAGCATAAAAGTCCATAATACATCACATGGACTAAGTATTGTTCACAGATTATGGCTTTCAAGAGCCCTAGCTTATAGTTTTTCTTGCGAGCTTATTTTTGCTTCTTTGAGCGTATGAGCGTTTTTCCTGTTTATCCCCCTTTGGAATCATCAAAAAGAATGTTAGCACGATAAAAACATCATATATTCATATCAAAGTGCGCAAATTTATCGATTTATCGAGCTTTTTGAAAATTGAAGCTTAAATTCCAAATAAAAGGGAAAAGTTGATCAATTGATTTGCAAAAGCTCATTTGATTGATAAAACATGATCTCTATAAACTTATAAGACTTTTCAAATCGAGAGACTCATGTAGGTGATGAATTTTTCATTGAAACATTTTGTCGAACACTTGGCGTGCGTCGAATAAAACTAGAAGTATATAACACCTTTGAAATGCATTTAAGCCAAAAATTTTCATCACCAATTCAGTTCAAACAACATTCAATACATCATAAATATTAAGCTCATCACATTCATATGAAACTAGCATCAAGAATTTTGCAAATAAGTCAAAATCTCAAGGGTTCAACCCAATTGAGCAAATGGAGTAGAATTCTTACCATTTATTCGGTAAAGATGAGCAATGATGATGATAATCGAGCTTAATGAAGTCCAAAATATAAAATATATGCAAGAAAACAAATTTGAAGTGCAATTTGTGTGATTTTGGCAAAGGGACGAAAAATGGCCAAAATAAGTTAAAATGAAGAATGCCGAAAAATGAGCGGTTTTTAATCGATTTTGGGGTGAGCGGCGACGGTCGGCGTTGAGGGCAGTTTGTTGCCCTCAACCCTTTAGCCCACTATGTCTGTCAGTTTTCCAAAATCCGAATTTTCAACCAAAAATCCGATTTTTCGCCTAAGTTTTAAAAACGTGCAAAATGCAAACGTAAACCTCATTCAATATGCATTATGCCTAACCGAGCTCGTATTGACGCAAAAGTCTCGGAAGATAGCAATTTTGTAAAAATGTCCGCTAATTGATCTTGAGATGGTACAAAAGATATCTCAATTTTTCGTTTTGAAACACAATCCCTTAGAAAATGATGTCGAATCTCAATATGTTTAGTACGGTTATGATGAACCGGGTTTTCAGCAATGTTTATAGTGGATATATTATCACAAAAGATAGGAACACTTTCAAAAGAACATTTATAATCCGCTAAGGTTTGTTTCATCCAAAGAAGTTGTGTACAACAAAATGTCGCGGAAATATATTCGGCTTCGGCCGTTGAAAGTGAAACACAATTTTGTTTCTTTGAAAATCAAGATACTAGGCAATCACCTAAAAATTGACATGATCCGGAAGTACTTTTCCGATCATAAATATTTCCCGCATAATCCGAATCACTATAACCTTCAAAAGAAAAATTTTCATTCTTTGGATAAAATAAGCCATATTGAATGGTGTCTTTCAAATATCGAAAAATCCTTTTAACGGCACTCATATGAGATTCTTTGGGATTGCTTTGAAAACGAGCACATAGGTATACGGCATGAAGAATGTCCGGTCTACTAGCGGTTAAATAAAGTAAACTACCAATCACACCTCGATACTTTGATTCATCCACGGACTTGCCTTTCTCATCTTTGTCAATTTTGACATTTGTTGCCATGGGAGTAGAGACGGTTCTTCCTTCTTCAATGCCAAACTTTTTCAAAAGTTCTTTTGTGTACTTAGATTGTGAAATGTAAATACCTTCTTGACATTGCTTAATTTGGAGTCCAAGAAAGAAGTTGAGCTCCCCCATCATGCTCATTTCAAATTCTCCTTGCATCAACTTTGAGAATTTCTTGCACAAAGAATCATTAGTAGCACCAAAGATAATATCATCAACATAAATTTGCACAAGTAAGCAATCTTGCCCTTTTTCAAAAACAAACAGAGTTGTATCAACTTTACCTCTTATAAAACCATTTTCTAAAAGAAAAGAGCTAAGTCTATCATACCATGCACGGGGTGCTTGTTTTAAACCATACAAGACCTTTTTTAGTTTATAAACATCATTAGGCCTAGAAAAATTTTCAAACCCCGGAGGTTGTTTTACATAGACTTCTTCTTGAATAATACCATTTAAGAAAGCGGATTTAACATCCATTTGGTAAAGTTTGAAATTTTTAAAACAAGAATAGGCAAGTAAAATACGAATAGCTTCTAAACGTGCTACGGGTGCAAAAGTTTCATCATAGTCAATACCTTCTTCTTGACAATACCCTTGAGCTACTAACCTTGCCTTATTTCGAACAATGTTGCCTTGATCATCAAGTTTGTTCCGGAATACCCATTTTGTACCAATGATAGTTTGAGATGGAGGACAAGGTACTAATTCCCATACATCATTTCTTTCAAATTGATTTAGCTCTTCTTGCATTTCTAAGAACCAATCCTCATCCTCAATGGCCTCTTTAGCATTTTTCGGCTCTTTTTGAGAAATAAGAGCTTTCTCGGCAAATTTTCTCCGGGTCGTCACTTTGTCAAGGGGATCACCAATAATAAGATCTTTTGGGTGATCTCCCTTAAATTTCAATGCAACGGGAAGGTCCGAGATATCACCTCTATCTTCTTGAGAGCCATTTGAAATGGACGGTTGATCATTTGATGTAGATGGTTGATCATCAATTTGAACAATTTGTTCAATAATATCCTCTTCATCACTTTCATCATTAGGTATTCTTTCAACTCCCGAAGCTTCATTGAATTTAACATGGATGGATTCTTCAACAACTCCACTAGTCTTATTGTAAACCCGATATGCTTTGCTTTTTGCTGAATATCCCATAAATATCCCTTCATCGGCCTTAGGATCAAGTTTGTCCAATTGATCCTTGGTATTCAAAATAAAGCATTTACAACCAAATATCTTGAAATAACTAGTATTTGGAGTTCTACCTTTCCAAAGCTCATATGGAGTTTTATTCATTTTAGGACGAATATAAACTCGATTAATAACATAGCAAGCGGTACTTACGGCTTCGGCCAAAAATATTTTGGAAGTGAAAATTCATTGAGCATGGACCGACTCATCTCTTGTAATGTCCGATTTTTCCTTTCGGCTACTCCATTTTGTTGAGGTGTCCTTGAGCCGAGAAATTATGAGCATATCCTTTGGTTTCACAAAAGACTCTAAATTCACCATCAAATTCTCCGCCTCGATCGCTTCGAATAGACTTAATAGTGTCTTCCTTTTCATTTTCAACGAGTCTACACAACTTAACAAACTCATTAACGGCATCGCTTTTATTGGTAAGAAAAAGAGCCCAAGTATATCTAGAAAAATCATCGACGATAACAAAAGTGTAATGTTTTCCACTTAGACTAGCCGTACCAATATCCCCATACAAATCAAGGTGAAGCATTTGTAGGGGTTTGGTTGTGGAAATTTCGTTTTTGGGCTTAAAACTACTTTTAACTAATTTGTTCTTTTGACAAGTGTCACATAAGCCAAGATTTTGAAAATTCAATTTGGGTAGTCCTTTCACATGTTGGTTTTTGTAAATATTTTTCAAATTCTTGTATCCAACATGTCCAAGTCGCCTATGCCATAAACTAGTTAAATCATTGTTGGCGACTAAACAAGAAACATTTTGACTAACCAAATCACTTGTACAAATTTTGTAAAGATTGTCTTTTCTATTTGCTTCACAAATAATTTCACCATTTTTAAGTATAAGGCATTTTTCTTTATTAAAGGAAACATCATAATTTGAATCACAAAGTTGGCTAACACTTATCAAATTAAACTTAAGCCCTTCTACTAAAAGAACATTACTAAGAGAGAAAGAAGAGTTACCAATTTCTCCATTTCCAAGAATTCTTCCTTTGCCATTGCCGAACATGACCATACCTCTTCTTGGAGCTTGATGTTGGTAAAAAGTTCTCTCTTCCTTCGGTCATATGGCGTGAACATCCGCTGTCCACGAGCCATTTTGAATCTTCCATTGTTGTTATAGCCCCTATAACCTACAAAGGAATTATTTTTAGGTACCCTATAATTTTGGGGTCCATGGGGTTACTTGAGACCTTTAGGTCTCCAATAATAGCTAAAATTATTCTTCAATTTACAATTGCTAGCATAGTGTCCATTTTTACCACAATAAAAACAAGTAATAATACGAGGACTACTAGCACGTACAAATGTTGGACCTTGGTCTTTTTCTTAAAAGCATTTTGAAAAGGTTTGTAACAAGTCCTAATTTAGAATGCTCACCTCTTTGTGCATCTAAAATTTTTGTGACTTTATCCGTACTTAAATTGAATCGATGCACATCCTTTTTCAAATTTTCAATATCATTTGTGAGCGTTTGTTTTTCGGTTTCAAGTGTACGGACCATAGTAAGAGTAATAGCATGAGCTTTATCAAGAGAGTCATAAGAAGTAAATAATTTATCTTTTTCTAGTTTAAGCTCTTTATGCTCCTTTTTCAAATTCTTGTATTTAATAATCAAATTTTGAAACTCATTTTGCAATTCATCAAAATCACATTGTAATTCATCATTAGGGAAGAAGATGAAGCATTAGAGCGTACCTCGGTATTTTCATCGTCTATAGCCATAAGACCATGTTCGGATTCTCCTTCCTCATCGGTTGTTTCAAGTAATTCATCCCAAATTTTGACGTCCGCATTTAACGCCTTCTTTTTCGGGAAAGGCTTTTTCTTCTTTTGTTCCTCTTCCGCTAATTTTGGGCAATCGGCTATGTAGTGCCCGGATTTTCCGCATTTGAAACAAGAATTGTCTCTTGGCTTTCTTGCTTTATTTTTGTTTACAAATTTTGCAAATTTTCTAACAAGAGCCGCCGTTTCTTCATCATCCTCATCACTAGCATAATAAACATTATTAGAAGAAGATGCTAAGCCTTTAATAATATTTTGCGTACCCGGTTTAGAGGTGGATGGTTGAGAATTTATCCTCTCCTTGAGATATACTTCATAAATAAGGAGTTCCCAATGAGCTCATCAAACTTGAGTGTTTCAAGATTTTGAGCTTCCGTAATTGCCGTCACCTTTTCGGACCATGAGCCGGGAAGGGCATTTAAGACTTTGGTCACCTTATCTTCTTCGGGGATGACCTTTCCAAGAGCCACAAGAGGATTGACAATGTTGTCAAGCCTTTCCACCATTTTTGATATGCTTTCAACATCATGCATATTGAAATTTTCAAAGTCTTTCACAAGCATTGTTTTTCTTGCTTGCTTCACTTTCTTTGTGCCCTCATAGATGGTTTCTAATTTTTCCCAAACTTCATGTGCCGACCGTATGCCTCTTATGCGGTTATATTCGGTGGCGGTAAGAGAGCAATGTAAAATGTTTAAGGCCTTACCGTTTAAAGAGAAAACATTCTTGTCATTTTCATCGTATTCCTTGAACGGCTTGGGAGTTGTGGTACCATCCTCCAATTTTGTTGTTGGTTGAGCAACTCCTTCAATGACCACATTCCAAATATCAAATCCGCACCCTTGTAGAAAGCACTCCATGCGGTCTTTCCAAAATGAGTAGTTGTTGGCGTCAAATAGTGGTGGCTTGTTGGTGGAGGCGTCGGTGGTGAGATAAGCTTCATTCGTAGCCATGGATCTTTCCTCTTTACTCGGAACGAGCTAGCCAAAGAGTTTGGCTCTGATACCACTTGTTAGTCCAAGTGGTTACGATAATCTAGAGAGGGGTGAATAGATTATGCCGATTTTTTGCAAATCACCCTCTTTTTCGAATCAACAAGCAAATGACAAGAATGTAAATGCGGAAATTAAACAACACTCGTTGATTTAAAGAGGTTCAACCCACCTAGGGCCTAATCCTCTACCACCCCAGTATCTCCGGGATGGATTTCAAAAAGAAAAAAAGATTTTATTAATTACCACAATTAATACAACACCTTGAGGATCACCACAATCCTCTTACAACACCTTCAAGGAGATTACCACAATATTCCTTCACCACCTTTGAAGAGTACCACACTCTTCAAACACCTATCACCTAGATCACCCAAGTGTATTCTTACCACAAGAATACTCACAAGGATGTCTTGTGTTGAATGATGGACAAAATTCAAGATTACAACTCTATGAAACCAATACAAAGATTGAGTGCAAGTGTAATCAAGAATCAAAAAGCCTAGACCTCAAAGATGTGCAAATGAAAGTACTTAGGCTATTACAATAAGAATGTAAAAATGAAAGCTTGAACAATTTGCAGATTTCTTGTTGTGTATTTTGCTTGTGTGTGTTGTATCTTGTGTCTTCAATTCATCCTCTATTTATAGGGAAGCTTCACCAACATAGGCTCCCAACATAGGCTCCTCTATCTTCACTTTTGTCTACAAAAAGAAGATCACAAGATGTAAGTATTGTACAAAAATCAAAAGTAAATCTTCCGTCAAGAATTTCAAAAAAGATCATTTTGTTGTCACAAAATATCATAGGCGAAGGTTTGCCTGTTGAAGATTTCGACCGTTTGAAAAAAATAGTGCGATCCAGGTAGGGGTTGCAGGGGGGTGCGACCGGTCCGGGGGGTGCGACCGGTCGGCCCTCCCCTGGACCGGTCCCCCTCCCTCTTTTTTCAAGACCTGCATGTTCTGTTTCGTGTTTTCTTTTCTCCAGGTACAGGTCGACCATTTGGGCGACCGGTCGACCTTCAATTTGAAATGTTGTCCGATTTTTTTCAAAAATAAACTTCAAGAAATACTCCAAAAAATTAGTAAAAACATTTTAAATCATTTGGGAGTATTTGGAAAATATTTATAAACATAATTTTGGTGTAAAAACCAATATAAACAAAATCATCAAAAGTGTTGTCCAATTTTAATCAAATTAAAAACTCTAAGAAATACTCCAAAAATTAGTAAAAATATATTAAATCATTTAGGAGTATTTGGACAACATATAAAAACATTGTTTTGGTATAAAAACTTATTTAAACAAAATCATCAAAATCTTGATAAAAACATTTATCTAACACATCTGGCCGTGTTAAATTCAAATAAAGAAGACGCCCAACAAGTCTCCGATAACGATCAGGTGAAGCAAGAGGGCTGCCATCTTTTCCACGCAATTTGAGGCCTTGTGGAAAAGGAGTGGATGCGGGCTTACAGTTCAATAGCCATGTATCTGTTAAAATATCAAGTATATATTGTTGACGTCCTTTTTGGTCAACAAGCAAAATATGTAATAAATTTAACACGTGAAAATACAAGCGTGCGTAACGTGTGTTTATTTATGGCTAATTCCGCCTTTTGTGATACAATGCCGAGCCGAACTATCGGGGTCGGTCTTGCTTATAATAACACATTTTCTGGTGCTTTTTCTATGTTTTTTCCTCCCTTTCTTTTTTCTTAATTGAGGCCTTTTATACCCCTTTCGTAAGTGATTTTTCAACAGTCATCTTTGCACTAATCAGTCACTAATCAGTAAAATAATTTGAAAAGGACACATGTCCCCTTCTAATCGTGCATGTCAGCCAAGTCTTGCCAATTGGTGACTCCTCTTAATAACTTTCTGACACGTGGCGGTTTCTGATACCAATAAAGCACTAAGCATGGGCAAGCATGGGCAAATGGTTATTTTTATGAATCTGTCGCGCATGCGTTTCTCGCCGAAATTTGGGCTCGGGGGCCGGGCTCGACAATCATGTTGTGGTTGGGCTCGGTAGCGGGCGAGCCTAATCCATGACGTGTCACCGCAGCACCGTCATCGACGCGTCATCGTAGGCCCCCACTCGGATGTGTCTTTGGGACTGATGGCATGGATTAATTTCTTCCAGCTCGGCTCAGGCGTCATCAAAGGCCCCCAAGTTTAATTCCGAGAGAAGAATTTCTGAAGTCTGAGTTAAACTTCAATGCTAATGATAGACATTTAATGGGGAAACGGAATTTTCAAAGGTTTGTCCATTCCTGACATCTGTCGCGTAGTGGTTAATGCCTGTAGCGGCGCATTAATTGTGGTGCCATAATGACAGACACGTGGCCTCTTGTGGTTGGACCAATCTTGCGCAGGAATTGAAAAGGCACATCAGTTCTGTCAGCGGGCGTGGGGACGTGACGTTTTCTGACATTTTCGACGGCTTTTGAGGTTAAAAAGGTGCGTCTTTTCGAATAAACGTTTCGTTTATTGAGGGAACTCCATCTATAAATACACCCCTTTTTACCTCCATTATTCACTTTCGCATCCATTATCTTTTGAGCTAGACTGACTGAGATCGAGCAGAAATTTCGGGTCGGCTTCCAAGGTTCAGAGACTTCAAACTTAGGTATTTTTTCCAAATACTCCCCTTTTACCTATAAAATGTATTCTTTCGAGGATAGTAGAAGCGTAGCTATAGCATAGAGGTTGAAATTGAGGATCCTCTCGAACCTTCTCATTTATTTCTCCCAAAGACGCCATCTCCGCCTTATAGTCCGAGCATCATTCAGATCTCTTCTCCAGATTCTTCTCCTCGAGGCGGAACATCTTTAGAGCGGACGCACACTATTTTTAATCCAGCGCCGGTGACTATTTTTCGAGAAGGCACGGTGTATCACCAGATCGCACGAGAGAATTCTAACGAAGGATCCCGAGTGCGATCTTTAGCGATTCGGGGAAGAAGAGGATATGAATCCATCGGAGTCGGAGCGTGATAACGTGGAGCGGGTAGACGAACCCTCCGGAGATTCGAGGCCGGAGAGGCCTCAAGTGCCCATGGGCCATCGTAATGGCAACGGCCGGCGAGGAGGAGACCCTCGCCTTCGTGTAGAGCCTCGGTGGACGCCGTGTGATATAAACGACATCCCTAGCATGCTGATGATCCTGGAGAGCGGGTAGACGAACCCTCCGAGATTCGAGGCGGAGAGGCCTCAGTGCCCATGGGCCATCGTAATGGCAACGGCCGGCGAGGAGGAGACCTCGCTTCGTGTAGAGCCTCGGTGGACGCGTGTGATATAAACGACATCCCTAGCATCGATGATCCTGGAGATGGGAGAGCTCCAGCGGAGGTACCGTATTCCGAGTGGCATCAATTTTTGGGTACCGTATGGCACAGAGATTCCTCAGTACCCACCAGAGGGTTGCGTGGTCATACATGTCGTCAGCCTCCTATATGGGCCGCGATTTCCCCGCCGATTTTCCTCACGCGGTGGTTTTGCAAGTGGGGTATGCATCGACCCAAGTGCACCCTATTTCTCGGGGTAGGATCATCGGCCTCTTGGTGATGTTCCACTTAGAGAAATACCTCGCCCCAAGTTCAAAGAGATGAACGAGCTCTTTGTCTGGCGAGCGACTCCTTCATCCCGGGGTCAGTCGTCCGGGTGGTATTACGTACAGACCCGACTGGGGTATCCGGACGGCCTAGTGGAAGGTCTCCCTTCATCTTTGAAGGAGTGGAAAGATAAGTGGCTCTGGGTGAGCGGCGAGTGGCAAGCTCGCGTGGAGGATGGAGCAAGGGAAACTGTCCTTCATCCTCCTTCAAATTTCGTTTTTGGTTACAGTAAGTCTATCTTTTCTTATTTCTCTGCTTTTGTTGTTATTGTTTCATTTTATGTGACTGACTTTGCTTCTTTTTTCGTCTTTTTACCTTTATAGAGAACCGAGCATCAAAAGGGCCTCTGTCGGCCACCTTTATCCGGCGTCGAGAATATCCGGGCCGGGGCATCGGGATAGGCGGATTGAGAGGTTGGCCATCGAGGCCAACTTAGCCGCCAGAGGCCAGGAGGCGCCGTCGGCCTCGAGGCCAAGGGGGCGGCTCGGGACGAGGCGGCAGAGCAGGAGGAGGAGGCTAGAAGAGAGCCTCAACAGAGTCCTCTGGGGATCAAGATCTGACCCCACCTTCCGGGGGAGCAATGGGCAACGGGAACGGAGCGAGCCGGGCCATCCCGTAGCGGCCGATCCCCGGCAGATCGCTCCGTGTCTTTGGCAACGCGGACTCCGGAACCGCCGAGCGCAGCTGCCGTCCGAGGTAAATGTACTTAGTATTTTACATGTTCTCTTTCTTTTGAAATGTTCTTCGTGTTCTTTTGATCTTTTAACGGTGCTCACTTTTTGTAGGGCGTGGCTTGGACTTGCGTGCATGCCTTCGCAACGTGAGGAACACGGCCGTGCATCGGACTCGGGTGACTGCAGACCAGCCCGCAGATGCGGAGGCGGCTCGAAGAGCAGATATCCGGGCCGGCAAACGTCCCGCTGATAGGGTGCCTGAGGCAGTGGAACCCCCCCTCCAAAGGAGAAGAGAAGGGATTGTGATCGAAGAGCCTGGCAGAAAGGGTGGTCGGTCGACAAAGACCGGTGTATCCGGACAAACCCACGGCGGGTCGTACCACGGACCTTCTCGGACGACCTTGGCCGCGAGGGTCACTTTATCCCTCCGAGCCAAGTGAGGGACGAGTACTGCAAGGGAATGAGTGGGATACGCCCTCAGTGGTTCGTGGAGTTCGTCCGGTGCGCCACGCCGATGGAGGAGCAGTCGAGAGTTTTGCCGGAGGCAGGTCGGGCCGCAATGAATGTCCCAGCTCGTGCCTGGACAAAAGGCATTGAGCAATTTTGCTCGGAAACTGGCTGGGAGGAGCAGATTCGATGACGCCATGGGAATGTCGGGCGGATTATTGTGCTCCCTGTGGCACGCGATTGGGGAACCCGCGAGCCGAGAAGAAATATCCGATCCGGGAAAGCGACATGGCGACCTGCAAGAGGCTTACGCTACTCTCCAAGGGGTACAAGAGTCTCTAAAGACCCAGGCAGATGAAGCCATGGCTCGGGCCAACTTTGAGAAGGAAGCCGCTGCGAGGGCCGAGGTAGAGCGGGATCGGGGCCCGCAAGGCCAAGAGGAATTCGGGCTAAAGTTGCCGAGCCGAGCGTGCAACCGTTGCCAGCCGAGAGATGGAAAGGCGTCTAGCCGATGTGCATAAAGAGGTCAAGAGGCTACCCGTAGATAGGTTGGGGAAGCTCGTGTACAAGTCATCGAAGCTTATAAGGACTCGAGTAGTATGCATTTATGTTAACCTACGGCCACGCGACCGACCCTCAAAGAAATCCTCGATTCGGTTAAGGCCGGCGGATCGTTGCTCGGAGGAAGATCCGGCCCTCCCGGGAGGCCGATCTCGATGCTCTCCGCCCGAACTTTGCCGAGGCCCCCAATGTTCAGGGTTCACCTCCTCCGGACGCAGAAGAAGTTGCCTCCAGTGGTGCTGTTGAAACTCCGCCCCCGTCTTAGTCTTGGTGCTGTTTTCCCTTTTCTTTTTCTTACATAAGATCTTGTATGTATTTGTAGGGAGGCTACTTGGCTTCGTGCCTTGATTGTAATGGGCTCCGCCCTTTTTGTGTAAATATTTTTGAAGTAGAAATGATTTCTCCTTTCTGTCATCTATGTACTTTAAGCTTTTTGTATACGCTAGGCTCTTCTCCTTTTTGTAAGATTGCTGCCTGTCCTCTTTTTCCTTTTATACTCCCAAGTACAGGGCTTGGTTCCCAGTGCTCCTGAATGAGAGACTTTACCCACTTTAATTGACTCTCGTGCTCGGTATATGAACCTGGTCTTTATTTTGTGCTTGGTGTATAAACCAAGTCTTCATTTTATGCTCGGTGTGTACACCGAGTCTTTGTTTTGTGCTTGGTGCGTGACCAAGTCTTTGTTTTGCGCTTGGTGCGTAACCAAGTCTTCGTTTTTTGCTTGGTGCATAACCAAGTCTTTGTTTTGTGCTCGGTGCGTAACCAAGTCTTCGTTTTGTGCTTGGTGCATAACCAAGTCTTTGTTTCGTGCTCGGTGCATAACCAAGTCTTCGTTTTGCGCTTGGTGCATAACCAAGTCTTTGTTTCATGCTCGGTGCATAACCAAGTCTTTGTTTCGTGCTCGGTGCATAACCAAGTCTTTGTTTCGTGCTCGGTGTGTAACCAAGTCTTTGTTTTGTGCTCGGTGCATAACCAAGTCTTTGTTTCATGCTCGGTGCGTAACCAAGTCTTTGTTTTGTGCTTGGTGCATAACCAAGTCTTTGTTTCGTGCTCGGGACATACTCGAGACGACTTGTCGGCATTCAGCTTTTTCAGCTGAGGCACATAGTCGAGGTGAGTAAAAATTTCCTCCCCCTTTAGAGAGCTCATAGAATATCAGATGAAAGGATAATTCCCTGGAATCTTATCTGGATCGTAAACCGAGATCTTTATTGATAGTACCTTTTTAGGTATGCTACATTCCATGGATGTATAAATTTTTCTCCACTCAAATATTCTAGCTCGTGACGCCCACCGGATAAGACGTTTGTCGACCGAAATGGGCCCTCCAGTTGGCTTCAATGGGTGGGCTCAACACCGTTATCTTTTTCAACACAAGATCGCCAACCTGAAATCTCCTTTCCTTTACTTTTGAATTATAGTATCTCTCACTCATTTGCTTATACACAACGTTTTTCACCAAAGACTACCTCTTTTCTTTTTTTCTTCGAGCAGATCGGCTCGGCTCGGAGCGACCTCATTGCTATCCTCGAGAAAAGTTTGCAATTCAAGGTAGGGCTCCAATCTCCACAGAATGACCGCCTCGGCCCATAAGTCAAAGAAAAGGTGTTTCTCCCGTGGCCGCTCGATGCGTCGTTCAGACGACCACAAAGTGCTCCTGGGAGTTCTTTGCCAATTACCTTTAGACTCCTCCAATCTCGCCTTCAAGGTATACTTGAGTATTTTATTAACGGCCTCAACTTGTCCATTTGACTGGGGATGATATGGAGTCGAGAAATGGTTTTTGATGTGGAAACGTTCACAAAATTTTGAAACCTCCGGTTACCAAATTGTTTCCCATTGTCTATAACAATCGAATGCGGTATCCCAAATCTGCGCAGATAATGGACTTCCATACAAAACCAACGATCTTTTCCTCATCTATTTTCGCTGCAGGCCCGCTTTCGCCCATTTTGTGAAATAATCCACCGCCACAATGGCATACTTGACGTCCCCTTTGCCAGTGGGGAGTGGTCCGATGAGGTCCATTCCCCATTTGGCAAACGGCCAAGGGCTAAATACGGAGGTAAGTTGCCCAGGATGATACCGCCCTGTGGTGCGAATCTTTGGCACCTCTCGCATCTTTTGACGAGGGTCGGTTGCATCCTTTTTAGGGACGCCTTGAAGAGTATCGTTGCCGTATTAATTTATAAGCTAATGTCTGGCCCCCGGTGTGGTTTCCGCATATTCCTTCGTGAACCTCTCGAAGTGCGTAATCTGCATCTGTCTCGGACAGGCACCGAAGGAGTGGGACGGAGTATCCTCGTTTATATATGACGCCGTCTACTATTGTGAACCGAGCCACTTGGGTTCGTAGTGTCCTGGCCTTGGCTTTGTATTCAGGTTGAACTCCTCCTTCTAAATACTGAATGATCGGAGTCATCCAGGTCTACTCGGTGGCCTCAGTGGCATGTATCTTCTTTGCGCCAAGTGACGGGGCGGACAATTGTATGACTGTGACATCCGCAATGGCATCTGTCCCTGGGCTGGAACCGAGCCGAGCTAAGGCATCTGCTTGCATGTTCTCGGCTCGGGGCACATGTAGGACTTTTGTCTTAAAGTGCAACAATTTCTTCCTAACTAAGTCCAAATATTGTGCAATTTTTTGCTCTTTTTTCGTACTCACTCACCGTTGATTTGATGAGCGACCACCGAGAATCACTGTGCACGCAAAATCGTTTAGGCCCATAGAAGATGCCATATCCAAACCTGCCAGAAGTGCCTCGTATTCAGCTTCGTTGTTCGTTGCGGGGAACTGAATTCGCACGGCCGAGCAGTAGCACTTTTGATTTGGATCGATTATCACGATTCCGCCGTCGCTCGGCTGCGGTGGAGGAGCCATCTACGAACAACTTCCATTCCCGATCTTCCATAACTTCTAATTGTATGGAAAGTGTGAATTCGACCACAAAGTCGGCTAAAGCCTTTTTTTGCTATGCGCGGTTCATATAGAATATCAAATTGACCGAGCTCAACGCCCATTTGATCATCCGACCGAGAAGTGTCGGGTCGGTGTAATACCGCCAGTGGGTAGTTCGTCAAAACTATAATCTTGTGCTCTAGAAAATATGGACGGAGCTTTCGTCGCAGATGATTAACGAATAAGCCAATTTTTCCATTGGCGGATAGCGGAGTTCGCGTCATGTAACGCCCGGTGTAATAGATCGGATGTTGAATAGAACCATCTAGCCTCGATTAGCACCGGCGATGATGGCGTATTCGGATCTTGCGGTATAAATACAAGTTCTCCCCTTGGGTAGGTTTTGCAATATAGGAATTGAAGAGAGGTGTTGTTTGAGGGATTCAAAGGTAGCCTGTGCTTGCTGGTCCACTCAAAATTCTTGTTCTTTTTATGATTTCAAAGAAAGGTTTACATTTGTCTCGTGGACCGTGAAACAAATCGGTTAAGGGCGCCAATCGGCTGTCGGACTTTGTACCCTTTTTTACCGAGTTCGGGGTTCAAGATCGGTGATGGCCTTTATTTTGTGCAGGTTAGCTTCGATCCTCTCTCGGCTGACCATGTACCCAAAGAATTTACCCGAACCGACCCCAAACGTACATTTTCGGGTTTAACATCATCTTATACTCTCTCAACACATCAAACATTTTATTAAGATCATTGAGATGATCGAGATATATCTGATGATTTCACCAAAGATGTCATCTACATAGACTTCCATAAGACGACCTATCATTTTCTCAAACATCTTATTTACTAACCTTTGGTAGGTCGCACAAGATTCTTCAACCCGAAAGGCATCATCTTATAACAAGAATTCCACGAGCGAAAAAAATGATGTATTTTCTTCATCATCCGGGTGCATTCGTATTTGGTTGTAACGAGTATGCATCCATGAAGCTCATTAACTCGTGTCCGCCGTGGCATCTACCATATAGTCAATGTTCGGTAATGGATAAGCGTCTTAGGGCATGCCTTATTCAGTCGGTGAAATCCACGCACGGCGCCATGGCCATTGCTTTTCTTTACCAAAATAGGATTGGCAACCCATCGGGATAGAGGGCTTCCGGATAAATTGATTATCTAGCAACTTGTTAACCTCGCCTCGCGCGCGGCTTGTCTGTCGGGGCTTAGTTTATCTTTTCTCGGATAATCGGGCGAACGTTAGATCAATATTAAGGCGGTGGCATGCATGCTTAGGGTCAATTCGGGCACGTCGCATGAGTCCATGCGAAGACGCCGAGATTATTTCCCAAAACTCAATCATTTCGGTTCGATATAGTTTTGGGAGGTCATGGCCAATCGCATTGGCGCCCGCTTGGCCTTCCGACGTTGATTGTATCAACCTGTTCTCATCGGTTCCGCCCATTTTCTTTTCTTGCTCGCTCTTCTTTTCTCTGGGGGCAATCCATCTTCAGTGGTCGGCTCGTTCTTGGTCACGCCGCTCGCCTTTCATTGCCGGAATATCTCTCCGCTCTATCCTCTTTCCCTGTTCTTCCATCATCGGTTCCTTCCCAGGTCGATGACCTGGATTATCCTCCTGAACAATCACCACCTCCCGCTCGGGCTCCTCTTTTGTCTGGGGATCGTCTTGCGTGGTCCCATTGGTTTCTCCTCGTTCCATCACATTAATCTCCACCGGTCGAAGTTTGAGAGAGCATTCTCGTGACTCCCTCTGATTCCCCTTATGTATGGCCTCACCATCAGATGTTGGGAATTTTATACAAAAATGATATATTGAAACGACCGCTTTTATATGATAAAGCAATGGCCTTCCAATAATGGCATTGTACTCCGAATCGGCGTTGATTATTTTAAATGTTGTCATGACGGTCTGTTTATGCGACCCTTGTCCCATTTGGATGGGCAAGTCAACTTCCCCGAGCGGAATTATTCTTCCTCCTCCAAACCCCAGAATGTTGTCGTTGCATGGATGGATATAGCTATCGTCCACGTTCAATCTTCGAAAGGCTCGGACGTAAATAAACGATGAGTAGCTTCCAGAGTCGATCAAAATTCTATGAACTGGAATACCCAAAATCGGTGCAGTAATGACCAGTGGGTCATAATGAGGGTGGACCACCTGGTCGGCATCCACGTCCGAGAACACAAAGCGGTCGGTGAGTTGGCATTCCTTGATTTCCGCCACCCGAACTTGCCTTTCGGCGTGGGCGGCCTGTCTGACATCATCCTTTCTTTTCCTGTTGGAGCGGTTATCTTCGGCTGTGTTAGTGTTGATTCGATTCACGTTCGACATCATGATGATCTCCCTACCCTGATTTTCGGCGATTGGTGGCGGCAGGAGAGCTGGATTTGCTATGCATTCCGGGTTGACACCTTGAGCCGTTGCCGGTGGGGGCGGTAATTCATGAACATATCTTTTAAGACCGCCCTACCGAACAATACGCATAATTTCCCTGATTAAATCTCGGCACTCATCGGTATCGTGGCCTATCGATTTATGATAGGCACATTATCGACGTGAATCTAATTTGGCCAGTTCAACCTTCAAAGGCCGAGTCGGAGGGAACAAATTCAGACCCTATACTTCATTCCATATGGCTGATGGAGTGTGGGTCAAAGTACTCCTCAGCGCGACAACTTATGCTCGCGCTTCCTGGCGAGCTTTGAATCCGGTGGTCGGATTTTCCGAAAATGGTCTGAATCCCGACCCCGGCCCAATTGTTGATTTCTTCCTTCCGTCATTTTTTGCGCCCCCTGGCTGGTGCTCGGGGCGTTGACTTATCATGGCTTCTTCCGCGCAAATATGGCGTTCTGTGGGGACCAGAAATTCTTGGTATGAGGTCGCCCCCGATTCGTGGATGGAATAGTTGAACCAAGTCTCGGGGGCAAGGCCAACCATGGCTGCAATTAGAATGGTGTCATCCGACACCGGCTCCATCTCTCGTACTTGCTTATTGAATCGAGAAATATAGCTTTTCAGGGGCTCATCTTTCCCTTGTCTGATGTTCACAAGGGAGTCCTTTGGTGCGGCTCGGACCTTGGAAGTCAGAAAATGCATCGTAAAGGCGGAGACCAGATCCCCCCATGCCCGAATGGACCCCTGTGGTAGGGTCCTAAACCAATGGTGGACTCGGTCGCCCAATGTCAATGGAAAAGCCCTGCAGAGAATGGCATCACTAGGGTTGTACAGTTCTATCCATGCTAAATACTTATGGATGTGAGTAGTCGGGTCGGTCTCCCCATTGTATAAACCGACTGGGAATTTTCAACTTTGGCGTAACGGGTCGCCAGATACCAGGGAGAACGGCGACATAACGACCGGTTGGTTCATTGCTTGGGCGACCTCCCGAGATCGCCGCCACGACCTCCTCCAATTCATTCAAACGACGGCGAAGGCATTGAATTTCTACATCTCGTTCCTGCCATAGGCTAGGGCCTTGGGCCTGGTTGACCCTAAGCGGCTCTCGCTCATCTGGAAACCGGAGTCGGGAAATTATCGATCGAGACGGGCGTAAAGGATCATCTTCCCATCGTCCGGCGAACACTGAGTGGGCATGGCGATGTCGTGTTGGTTCCGGTAATGACTCCGCTACACGGCTTTGCCCTTCATCATCCTCACGCGGCCGCCTTCTATCACGACGGACACGATGTTCATTACCTGAACTAGCCTCTTGGGATTCATTATGAGGAAGCCCGGGGACTTGAGGATTGATATTAACGTTTAGTTGTGGATTGAGTGGGCTAGTATTTGCAAGAAGTGGAGGAGGTGCTTGGGAGTTAGTGGTGGCGAGTGTTTGTGATATGAGTTGGTTCATTTGCTGTACAAAAGTTGGGTTAGCAATTAGCTTAGCGAAAGGAAATAAAGTAGTGCTCTCTGCTTCTGTCTGGAGCATATTTTGACCAGTAGTAGTCTGGCCAGTTTGGTTGTTAGGGTGTTGTTTTTCAGTCAAACTAGCATTTCTCGACTGTTGACTCATTTTGTCTATTACGAAAAGGATAAACGTTGAACTTTACCCGATTTTCACTTAACTTGCTTTTGCCTGGAACTCTGACTGGACCAATACGGGCCCTCCTTCTAGCGCCAATTTGTTGACGTCCTTTTTGGTCAACAAGCAAAATATGTAATAAATTTAACACGTGGAAATACAAGCGTGTGTAACGTGTGTTTATTTATGGATAATTCTGCCTTTTGTGATACAATGCCGAGCCGGACTATCGGGGTCGGTCTTGCTTATAATAACACGTTTTCTGGTGTTTTTTCTATGTTTTTTCCTCCCTTTCTTTTTTCTTAATTGAGGCCTTTTATACCCCTTTCGTAAGTGATTTTTCAACAGTCATCTTTGCACTAATCAGTCACTAATCAGTAAAATAATTTGAAAAGGACACATGTCCCCTTCTAATCGTGCATGTCAGCCAAGTCTTGCCACTTGGTGACTCATCTTAATAACTTTCTGACACGTGGCGGTTTCTGATACCAATAAAGCACTAAGCATGGGCAAATGGTTATTTTTATGAATCTGTCGCGCATGCGTTTCCCGCCGAAATTTGGGCTCGGGGGCCAGGCTTGGCAATCATGCTGTGGTTGGGCTCGGTAGCGGGCGAGCCTAATCCATGACGTGTCACCGGGCACCGTTACTGACGTCACCTATAGGCCCCCCACTCGGATGTGTGCTGGACTGATGGCATGGATTAATTTCTTCCAGCTCGGCTCGGGCGTCATCATATACTTCCGTTGATTAAGAGTAGTACCCTTTGAACTCCGCGCAATTTCCAACCCCAGAAAATATTTAGCTGCCCCAAGATCTTTTATGGTGAAAAGGCGATCCAAATATTTTTTTTAACTCATCAATCTCGCCCAAGTCAGACCCTGTGATAAGAACGTCATCAACGTAGATTCTAAGAGCCAAAAAACTGGAGGAAGAATATTTAACAAACAAGCAGTGATCATATGTAGACTGCTTGAACCCAAAACACAACAATTTTCCACAAAATTCCGCATTCCATTGCCTCGAGGCTTGTTTAAGCCCGTACAAACTACGTTTAAGATGACACATTTGACCCTTTGCTGCTTTATCATACCCCGGAGGTGGTAACATGTATATATCTTCATCCAAAAAACCATGAAGAAACACATTATTAATGTCAATTTGACATAGAAACCACTGCTTCATAGTAGCCAAGGCGATGAGCAAACGAACTGAGACAAGTTTGGCTACCGGTGAGAAACTATCCAAATAATCAACCCCATATATTTGATCATAACCCTTGGCAACCAAATGAGCCTTATATCGTTCCACACTCCCATCCAGATTCATCTTCACCTTAAAGACCCATTTGCACCCAATAGCTCGTTTATTAGGAGGCAACATTGTGAGCTCCCAGGTATTATTTCGTTCCAAAGCCTGTAATTCCATATCCATGGCCTGTCTCCAATGTGAGTGTTGAACGGCATCAGAAAATGAGTGAGGCTCAATCAAAGTATTAACATTGCTCAGAAAAGAAACATAAGAGTCATTCAAATATAGAGAGACAATATATGTAAAGGGATGGATAGGATAGGGATTATCTGATGAAGGAAGAATGGAAGGAAAAGAAACAGAGGAATAATCAAGAGTATTATATGTGACAAAATCAGTCAACCATGAAGGTTTAGAAGTAGGTTTGGAGCTTGAAGAAAGGAACAAGCGGGGGAATCTGGAGAAGTGGGTGGATGAGTATGAGAAGGAGAAGAAGGAGGATCTGCAGATGACACAAGAGTGGGTAAAAGGGTAGTTGTAGGCTGGGAGGAAATAAGGTGATAGGGAAAAATATGTTCAACAAAGCATACATCCCTGGATACTTGAAACTTGTCAAAATCAAGATTATATAACTTGTATCCTTTCTTGTTAGCTTCATAGCCCAGAAAAATGCATCTATGAGCCCGAGGTGCGAACTTATCCTTGTGCGGCTGGACATTGGTTGCATAACAAAGACAACCAAAAGGCTTGAGCCTACTATAATAAGGGGATACACCATGCAACATTTCATAAGGGGTCTTCCAATGCAATATCTTAGTAGGCAGCCTGTGAGAACAGCAAATGTCCAGAATCTCAAAGGTAATTTAGCCTGAAACATGAGTGCCCGGGCAACCTCCAAAAGATGACGGTGTTTTCTTTTAACTACACCATTTTGCTATGGTGTATATACACAAGTTTTCTGATGTAATATCCCATACTTCTGAAACAACTGAAGGCATTCACTGCCAACAAACTCTCCTCCATTATCTGACCTCACTACCTTGACACCCTTCCCAAACTGAGTGTTAACCATGCTGAAAAAAACAGATAATATTGAAGCAACCTGATTCTTATGTTGCATCAGATATACCCACACAACCCTACTATGATCATCCACCAATTTAAGCAAATAGGGAGTATGACAATTGGGATCAACAGTATAGGGTCCCCAAACATCCATGTGCATTAAATCAAAAATTGCAGAAGCATGAGAAGTGCTAAGAGGGAAAGGAAACCTGTGTTGCTTTGATTGATGACAAATATCAAAATTCAACAGTAATTGTTTTGCATCAGAAGTACACATAGGCTTCAGAAATTCAAGATGTTCAAGTGCTACATAAGAAGCATGACCAAGCTTAATATGCCAATTATCTATTGTATTATTACAATAAGTGGAAAACAAAGTAGAAACAGGAGAATGAGACACAACTGAAGGATGAAATGGAGTAGTGGCTGACTGAGGGTGAAGAATGTATAACCTTCCAATGGCTCTTCCTACGGCCACCACTGCATCAGTCTTTAGGGCTTACAAGATGCAGTGCGTAGGAAAGAATGTACACTTAAGATGGGAAGTTTGCAGAAGCTGAGATACAAATAATAAATTGTGCTTAAAAGAAGGAACAAATAAGACATCATGCAGTGTAAGAGTGGGTAGAAGGTGGACATTTCCAGTATGAGAGGCAAGTGTGAGGGAACCATCAGGTAGGAAAACTGAAACAACAGGATGAATGAGTTTGACATTAGAGATGCAATTTTGATTAATGCACAATGTGTTTACTAGATCCAGTATCAAGGACCCAACAATCACCTTGTAACTCCTCAAAAGCAGACAAAGCATAATTCTGAAAATAAGAGTCATTTGTACCTGCAAACTCAGCAAAATTCACATAATCATGCCCTAAGTCATTTGCCCGATGTCTGCAGCAGTACCTTTGTGGATGGTAATTGGCTTCCCAAATATTTAGCTATCTCTTTCTCGTATGATATTTGAAATATCTAAGGAGGAAAATCCTTGTTAGCATCGTAGGTGCCACGATTCTATTGGAACTTGAATCGCCATATTTGTAGCCACTCTTCTTTGCTCTCTATACTTTTTATACCAATCACGGGTATCCATGGAGTTTAAAAGCACTCTTGTACCTCATGTCCTTGTTCATGACAATGCGTACATTTCGAATGCTTTCTCCTCCTTTGTTCTCCTCACAAATCCCCTTCCCCCTACCTCTGCACCGGTAGAGCCATCACCCCGCCTCCGGACGATTAGTGTCGCACCTCGTCCCCGACCAAGTAATATTATCACCCGCCTCTATTAAAACGTGCCTGGAACTCAGTAGCCATGGCAAAGTCTTCCAAAGGTTAGAAGAACTTAGATTCACATATCTCTGTTTTTCAATCCGTAAGAGCATAGAATACGCCTTATTGACATCCGACAAAGGATCAAGCAACAACAATTGAGCTCTAACATTCTCAAAGATGTCATTAAGTCCCATGAGAAATTGAAGTAATCTAGTGTGAATATCCCTATCAGCTAGCAGCTTAGCAGCTCCACAATTAAACACAGGCAAAGGAGATAAACAAGCATATTCATCCCATAACCTCTTCAATTTCGTAAAATACGCAGATAATAGATAAATTGTCCTGACGTATAGTAAGCGATCTCCTTTTTTAACTTGGTATAACATAGGACCATTGCTTTCACCAAAGTCTTTGCTCAATATCATTCCACAAATCCTTCGCAGTTCAAAGATACAAAAAGCATCCGCAATTTCCTTCAAAGTGAATTCAAAATCCAGGTTATTACCATACAATCACATGTTTCCATTGATCATACTCAACTGCATCCTCCTTAGGTACATCGAGTTTACCATTTATAAAATCCAATTTCGATTTCGCACCAAGAGCCAAAAGCATAGATACGCAAGCAAGGTAATTATTACCTGTTAATGGAGTCGAAACAAGCATCATACCAGGGTGATCCGAACTGTGTAGCTGAAGAGGATCATGCTCACGAGAAATAATTTGATGAACACCATCAGTACGATTTCCATCTCTATCAAGCAACGGAGGTCGATTCTCATTCGTAGCATTCTTCCGTGGCAAAGCCATATCGAGTTACACGGAAGGAACCTAAGTTCTGGATACCATGTAGAAAAATGAACGTAACAGTAAAATAGTCATTGTATATATTGCACTGAAAACCAGAAGTTCAGGAAGAAGCAGATATTTCTCTTATGTCCAACGTACAGGGTGCACCCTATTTATAGGAAAGAAAGCTCACACAAAACATTAGGGAAAAAGCGTGAATGTAAAAGTAGAAAAGCACAACCAAGAGCAAATACAAAATGCGACTTATACTTCCTACAGATGTCTAACCTGACTCAGGAAAGAGGAAGGGGGTTTGTTGTAATTAAATTAGGGATTCCTATTGATTACTTATTGTTGGGGACAAAAATGTTATTTGATTAATTAATATATAATTCAATTTATATATGTTTATTTAATATTAATTGCTCAATGGACTCTTAATAAATGAATCAGCCAAATGGTGTCTCTGATTGGCCCATAGACTGATTTCTCCTACGCATATTGGCTTATAGGCCAAATTCTCCTACACGGCCCACAAGGCTCATCTCCCAAGTATAAAAAGGTCCCTTATATTATCTGTTTTTCTTTATATAAAAAGGTCTCTCATATTATCTGTAAGTAAATTAATTAATATAAAAAGGTCTCTCATATTATCTGTAAGTAAATTAATTCATAATCTTCCTACGCATTATTATTCAGTATTCGTTTACTGTCTTATTCTCTCGTTCACCGTGCTGACTTGAGCGTTAGAGGGGCCTCCCTGGAAAACCCTTGGGACCCTCTAATGTTTGCGCGTGTGTACATGCAAGTTCCCAGTTGAAGAATTTCCTAGCTCTCGAAGAAAAAGACGTGATGACTTCCCGCTCGGGAAGAGGACTGACGCGAAGATTTTCCTTTCGGGAAGAGGATTTTAGTCAACTCAGTTGACTTGGAGTGATCTGCCTTAAAAAACAGCAGCACTTATGTTGCCCTAAGTTTTTGAGATCTTTTCGCACTTATTAATACAATGATATCGTGTGATGAAGTTTACGGAATAAGAGACCAACGATGATGCAGAATGATAAAATAGTTCAACCATTATATATTTCAAAAAATGCATTCATCCATGTCATCCAAATGTTTGTTGACTTGATTGAATCAGCCTTGAAGCATTTCAGATGACTACTAATACTTTCTTGGGAGGCTACTATTATTTTAGGGGAAAAACTAATATTTTTAGGGGGATTACTAAATATTTTTTAGGGGGACTACTAATACTTTATGGAGGAGAATTAATATTTTTATGGGGAACTACTAATATTTTTAATGAGAAAAACTAATACTTGAAATTACAAAAATACATTTAATCGGAGCAATAATACTTTTCAAGGGGACTACCAATACGTTTTAGAGAGATTACGAAAAAAAATTAATACTTTTTATGAGGACTATTGAAAATACTGTTCAAGGAACTACTAATACTTTTTCGATGGACTATTAATATTTTTCACGAGAAAATTAATACTTTTCAGAGTTCTAGTGATTCTATGTCACTACCAAATATTACAAAAATATCGTCAAATCCCCAGTGATACTATGGTACTGCCTATGTTACAAAAATATCATTGCCCCCAAATATTACAAAATGCTACTGGCCCCAAAAAATTATAAAAACACCACTGTTAGTATTTTAAAAATATCACCGGGTTTGGGTTTAGAATTCATCTAACGAGTTTTGACCCGTTAGACTGTCCGATAAGATTTATCTTATATAAACTATTCCTTCTCAAACATAGGGAGTTGACCTGGATGAGTGTATAGAGGAATTAGGCAGCAATTTGTTTTTGCCGACAAAATAGCAAGTTTTATAAGTTTACAGTGATTTTTAGGCTCAAAACCAAATAATTTGCTCATTAGTAAAACAAGTGGACCTCAAGGTCCAGATTGTTAGCTTTGATTGCATAATATAAATATACAATCATGTCTGCTATTGTGTTTATTAGATGTTATAACAGATTGAGATTTTCCGTTCCACATTCTTGTTCCATTTCCTATTCTATTATATTGGACAAATGACTCGTGTATAAGATGATATAATATTTGTACACATGTATTTTATCTAATATAATGGAATAAGGAGTAGACTATGGGTGTGGAATATGAGATTTAATTATACAGGCTAATGATGTATAATAGACCTGGCATGTAATTCAAATTTATTGTTTGGTTTGGAAACGGGTCCTGGTTGTGGATCCAACATCCTTGGCACATTTGGACCACCAAGACAAATAATTGATTGACATTTTTAACTATTTAACCGAAACATTCCAACCCAATATGCAAGTCAGCAAGTGTAAAATTGAAAAGAAGAAAAATAATTATCACATGGCACAATGACTTGCAAGTAAACATTCTATTAAATATGATTGACTCTATATTAAATATGATTTATAACTAGTATTTCATAAGTAAACACTCTATTAAATATGATTGATAACTGGTATTTCAATCATATCTCACACCATAATTAACAACATATAACAATCCACTAACGATCCCAATAAGATCCAAGGCTCCAAGCTAATTTTTCTCAATGGAAACAACCACACACAATGGTGAAAAATTACCTATATGCCAACAATGTGGAATCAAACATAACATTTATTAGTCTCAGGACCTCCACCTTACCACTAGGACAAGGCTTCATCAGTGTTCCAATACATATATCTATCAAACAAACAATTACAATATTTCTGTTTTTTTTTTAAATTAAGAAGTTTAGCCCTGTCATTACAGATACTCGAATCCAGGTCTCACCACTAGGAGTAATACTTACGGCCACTGGACTAATCCTAGTTGTTAATATTTCGAAATGGTTATGAACTTTTTTTTTTTTTTTTTTTTTTGAGAAGGAAATGGTTATGAACCTGGTTCTCCATCGTGTAGTTCATATTCTACACAATGGATTGATTGGATTAATTGGTAAATATTGCGTCTTTTTGCTTGCAATTTGTAATTGCACTTGATTTTTTTTTTCAACAGCTCGTTAACAAGATCCAAAGTGATTAACTTGGTTGGTTTAGAAACACTGAGATAGGATATTAAAAGAATTTTCTATTATCTTGTTTGCTTGAGATGCATAATTGCATATATCAACCCATTAGTAACACTTTTTACAGCAATGTTTTATATTTAATTCTAAAATTAAACCCAAAACTAAAATTGGGGATTTCAAATCGGAATACAACCATAATTTTAGCATTCGAGTATTAAAATTTGCGAAATAATCGTGAAATAAAGCGTGAATTGTGATATAAAAAAAAGGTATGAACTTTTACAATCATCAATTTTAACCATAAGTTTTAAATTGTAATAAAAAAAATGTGTATAACATTTGGATTACTCGGATAAAACTAATCTAATAATTGAACTCGGTACTCAATAAATTATTGACTTTTTTTTTTGAACTCGTAAAAAGGGAATTAACATCAATTGAAGGTTTGAAGTCAAACCTAACTGGGAAAACATAAACTATCAAAATCAAGTCTTCATAAAACTCAACTATTTTAATCTTCTTTAAGATATATTATAATTATCTCTTTGATTAAGATTGATCGTAATTGTGATGGAGTGTTTGAATGTTAATTTGGACCCAATATTGGATGTCGAAAATAAGTCCATCTTATAATTATTCAAATTTTATAATGTGGGTCTATTTGCACTAATAAACATGCATTGACGTGTGTAGAGGTATTAAAAGGGTTGCAGCAATCTAACGGATTTGCCTATTTAAATTGAGAAAAAATAGAGTATTTTGATCCATTTAAATCAAGGTCTTTTTAGTTTAGATCATTTAGCTATTAACTTGTTAGGGCTAGCTGATATACTAACTGGGTTAGTCCCCAGCCTGCTATTTTTAAGAAATATATATAAATATAATTTTAATATTCTATATCTATTTCTGGTTACCTACTACTATTAAATATTTTTTACATTAACATCTCTCTCATCTTTACTTTACCAAACAAAGTATGTTTCTCAACAAAAAAATTTCCATAACTTAATTTAGCTTTTCGATTTTTATTGTAAATAAGAAAATATCAAAAAGTTTGATTAGATTATTTAGGATATAATTTATATAATTTTTATATTTTTATTAATGCAATGTAATTATAAACTATGCGTGACATTTTTAAAATGAATACTTTAACTTTAAATGTTAAATTTAAATATATAAATTTTGTACATTTTGACTTATAGCCCGTTATGGCCCGTTTATCACGAAGCTCGATAGAATTAGGGTTAAGTTCACAATATTTCCGGTAAGTTTGATAGTGACGCGTTTTGCCTGTAATAGAGCTGGTTCAAAACCATTAGAACCAGTCCGTTTAACATCTCTACTTATGTGACTACCAATTAACACACTCCAATATTAATTAAGTCAACTAATACTATGTTTGGATCCTTGGGAGATCAAATATTATATCTTGAGGATGAAAAAGGAGATCAAATATTATGTCTTGAGGATAAAAAATGGTACTTTTGAGTACCATGAACAAATTTTCATTTTTTAACACACATAAGGATTTTTAACTTGTTTGAGAATTATAAGTGTAACTAGCTTGATCAAAAAAAAAAAAAAAAAAAGGTGTAACTAGCGATATAATTGAAAAATTAGGATAATTACCCATTGGGTGCAAGTGCATTAATTTTTAGATTCAACAAGAGATTTATCATATACACATTGATTAGATAGATGTATTCGTCTTAAGTATATGTACTACTATTAAAAGATAAAAGACAAATTAAAGTACAAAACTTGATTATATTTTCAAGAACTTTTCATAGAAATAGTAAACTATGAAAACCATGTTTTTTCATGTTGACGTGCGTTTTGGTCAACAAGCAAAATATATAAGAGATTTAACACGTGGAAATATAAGTATGCGTACTACGCGTTTATTTATGGCTAATTCTGCCTTTTTAGCGTAACGCCGAGCCGAAAATCGGGATCGGTCTTTCTTACAGCAACACGTTTACAAGTGCTTTTTTTTTCGTATCTTTCTCTCTCTTGTCCTTTTTCTCTTAAATGAAGCTTTTTATACCCTTCTAGTAAGTGAGTTTTCAATAGTCATCTTTGCACTAATTAGTGAAATAATTTGAAAAAGGACACATGTCCCTCCTAAGCGTGCATGTCCAAGTTTTGCCACTGGTGACTCATCTTGATCACCTTCTCGACACGTGGCGCTTCTGGTGCTAATAGAGCACTAAGTATGGGCAAGTATGGGCTCGGGGGTCGGGACTCGGTAGTCGTGTTGTGGTTGGGCTCGTTAGTGGGCGAGCCCAACTCATGACGTGTCACTGGCCACTGCTGCTGACGTTCCCCGGGAGGGCCCCATTCGGGCATGTGCTGTATCGTTGACGTGGATTAATTTTCTTCCAGCTCGGCTCGGGCGTCATCATTTCATACTTCATAAACATTCAAAATTAAATTATTTTATACATTCACTTTAATAACCTAGAAAAATCTCAAAATTTCAATTTCGAATTTGACAAAAAAATAAATTCCAATTGGGCTCTAATTTTTGTGCGCCCAATCCCACTGGCCCACTTGAGGACAAACCTGGAAATATAGATAAAGTAAAGGACTAAAGTGTAAAAAGAAACCGCGTCAAGGTCGGTCTCTCTCTCGCCTATATATACCCCCTTTAGCCCTCGTACAATTCATTGTGTAATTTCTTTCAGCGTTTGAGATTTGAGTTATTCTTTTTCCGCGTCGCTGAAACCCTAACCCTAGGACTACCTAAGATCTTTGATCTCGTTCTTACGGATCTGTTTCTCCGCAAGATTTTTTGTGATTCTTAAGCGGATTCCTTAAGTATTCATTGCGAATCAGTTGTTTTTTATTTTATCGTCGAAAAAATTCGATATTGGAAATATGTCTCGGTGTTTTCCGTACCCACCACCTGGATATACTCTGAGCAGAGCCACCAAAGACTCCTTGATCGAATCGATTAAGGTTTGTTGACATGGCACCTTGATTGATTCATGCATGAGCTTGAGTTCTCATCGATGTGAAATTAATGGACTTGTGGTGGGTTTATTTGTGTATGGATGCGTCTTGTAAATTCTATAGAAAACACGATGGGTCCGGTCCGTTGGGGTCAGGGTTTTTCCCTGAAAAAGGTTATGTAAATGTATACGTAGTACTTCCTGTGATTCGTTGGCATTCGTAGATTTAGATTAGTGTAGGGGTTGTGTTATTTTTTTTTTTAAATTCAAAATCAGTGATTATATGTGATGTTACTTGTTTTGTTTTATGAATTAAAAGTTAACCCAAAAATCACTTTACAGATTTTATTTTAGTTTTGAAATTTATTTTGTGGGATGAAGTTTTGTAGTTCAGCTTGGTTGGAAGAATGTTTTGAGAATGAAACTTAGCCATATGGGAGCCAGAGTTTTAGTAAAATGAGGATTTTAACACGACTGATGTCGGAGTCGAATAATTTTGTTTGGGAGTTTCTTGAATTTGAGTATGTGAGTGGAGCATGAATTAATATCCGGTTACATGTTTGAGAAGCCGATGAGGACCTAGATCTAACAGGAAAAATCCAATTCCAAGTGTTGAGGAGTTTTGGTGGTTTAAAGTAGCAAGCTTGTAATGTGATCTCGGGTTAGCATATGTGAATTGGACTTTAAATCAGTTGGCCCATTCTTTGTTGGTTTCAAGTTATCTAGGATTTATTGTTTTGGTTAAGTTTGATTTTACATGTGGCTGTAAGTGTTAGTATCAATGCAGTTGGGGCTGAGTTTTAGAACCCACTTAAGGTTTGATCACTAGATGACAATGCATTGAGAATCTAGGTGGTTGTTTATTTGAATGTTCATGGTAGATGGTGAAGAACTTGCACACAAGGATTTTACAGTGTTGGTGTGTAACATGTTCCTGTGAACATCTGGATATGTTTTTCTTAGTGCAGCAGTTTTTGAGTGTATGCGTAGGTTCTTTGTTCTTTTTGTGCTTTATAGCTAAGGTTGGTTAGAGGATCAGTGTGATGATCAAAGAAAAGGTTTTTGCAAGAATTTGAATGTTGTCATCCTGTCTTATCCAGTTTTGAGGATTGTAGTATTTGGTTGTATAGTGGACCTATTGCTTGGTTATTGTGCATGTTTTGTGTTTATCAAGAATAGGCACTAGAAGAAAAATAATGAAATTAAGTAGACTCCTATGTTTTAGGTGCAATTGTGGAAGTCCTTTCAGTCGTAATTGTGTTTACTTCCTAGGGAATCGATTAGTTGATTTATTTGGCTATGATTTGTTTTAATTTTGAGGTACCCCTTGTCTTCGTTTAGTTGTGTCAACTGTGAGGAATCTCTTAGTTTTCAACTGACAAAAATGTCAAATTCGTTAGCTTTCACTGAATATTGAGCCTTTTTTCTGTTTTATTTTATACTATTTTGACAAAAATAAACCACTCATTCAATAAAATTACACTTTTCCTAGCACTCTATTTGCACGATCAGAAATAAGTAAATCAAACATGTTACTTATTTTATGTATCAGATATCCTGTCAGTCTTGTCAAACTTTGCGACTGCCAATCTGAATAGATTTTTTATTTCACACAAAATTGAGAAAATATGATTCTCATATTATGGAACACATTTTGAAATGAATCCATACACAGCCTTCGGCTTTTGAGATTTAACCGAAAAGTTTTTGCTTTTTTTGGTTTGTAAAAAGATTAAGTAATGTGTTTAGGTATTCTTGTATTTGTTTGACGAAACATGATTTGTGTAGTGTATAAGAGCAGCTTGCCCTTTTGAACACTTTGATATTGCTATTTGCTGAGTTGTGGAGAAAAAAACAATCTTATCCTAGATTTACTGACCACGTTGCTTGAGATGCATGCTATCTGGGTGCTATGTCTTGGGGCCATGTTACATTTGCTTTTACTTGGCCTCAATCCTAAAATTGTTATTTTGGTGCTCTAAAGCTCCAAAAGCAAAAGGTGAAATCCAAGGAACAAAGGAAGGAGGAGAAGAGAAGAGAGAAGAAAGAAAAACGGAAAGAGAAGAAAGTTGATAAAAAACAGAAGGCTGACAAGTCTCATCTTGTCCAAAGCCACATTGGTGAAAAAATTGGGGCAGATACAAAAGGCAAATTTCTCCATAAAGGAACCAAAGCTGAAGCTGAACAGTTGGAACAAAGCAGTTTGACCGAGGAGCATGGGAAGCCTGTTTGTTTGCATGTTCCCAACACTTCATGCGACAGTACAGAGAATAGCAGCAACAAAAGGAAGAGGCACTCTTCACCCGAAGAGGTTACCCGTGGTCATGGTGAGATTGCATTTCCAACCCTAAATTTCTTGCTCCCTTAAAAATAATAGCTGTCCTTTCCATAATATTTGGTTCTTAATTTGCAACAGGTAAGCTTATCCGGATAAAACTGCCCCCGAAAAAGCAAAACCAGTCTGATGCTCCGTCCAATGAACAACAACGCTGTTCTACGTCTGGAAAGACACACAATCCTTCCCAAAATGAAAATGTTAGGCAAATGGGTGAAGATTTTTCCTGTGCAGAGCAGATATGTTCGACCTCTCAGCCGATTGAGACTTTCGTTGCAAGGAAAATTCCAAATCCATCTACGACTGGTGCAGTTTTGACTCCAATGCAAAAGGCCGAATTACAGTATAAAAACCTAATTGAGAGTTTGGTTCCACCTCAGCCGCATGATGCATTGCTCAATGCGGATGATTCAGATTGGCTCTTCAAGGGCAAAAATCAAGAATTTTGTAGCGAGAAAAAACGTATATCTGGAAATGATAGCATGTCATGTTCGAGCAGCTCAGGATTGTGGCCTCGTGCACAGTACTTGCGAGAAGTTGATGTCTATGCCTTGCCTTTCACCGTCCCCTTCTGAGTTTGTAGTGGTGTAAATAGACTGCAGTAATATATCTTGTTGCTGCCAGGAGTTTTTGTAGCGTTCTCTCCGTAGGCAGATATATGAGGTTTTATATTGGCATCGATTATTTTGTATCTATGAGTCAAACTTAGGATACAAGTGTTGCTGAAGCTAAAGAAATTACAAATATGAAGTGAATTTCGATTCGGTTACTTTTTATGTATGCAGTTGAAGTGATTACATTAGCATTGTAATTATGATTTTTAATCTTTTCATTGACTGAATGTTATGACTTTTGCCTTTGCCTCCCAACCAATTAACAAGAACTGCTGCTATAGTTCAGAGTTGTAAAATAAGTGTTTTGATACTTCTATTCGTCAAGTGCACGGGTGATGAGTTTTCCTTTTCTATGTCAAGTGTCAACTGTATTCCAAGCAGTTCCAGATATGAATTTATCCAAAGCAAAGCTGATTTATTAAGATTTTGACAAACTAAAGGAAAACAAATAAAAAATAACAAATCAATGCTACAAATGTAATTTTATTGATTTATGTTTAGCATATATATTAAGATATGTAATAGGAAAATATCATATTCCATTTTTAACATTTCGGTCGCATTAAAATAAAGTTACGAAAAAGATCGTTCAATATATTTTACCATAGAGAAGAGACCCTTTATTTTTACAATAAAGAAAATAAATAACAAAATCATTGCTACAACTAATTTTATTTTCATATATAATATAAGATATATAATATCGAAAATATTATACTCCAACTTTAACATTTTGGTCTAATTAAAATAAAGTTAAAAAAAAGGATTATTCAATACAATTTACTGTAGAAAAAAGACAACAAAAAGATTAGTTAGATACAAACGGGAGTCTCGTGATCTACTTACACATAGAACCGACAATTCACTCTCGGCTCAGTGGATTAGCCCCACCCGCCTGAATACAAGGCCAAGATGGGGGAAGAATTTCAGGTCTGAAAAGGACTTGGCCTATTTAGCCCGACGTAAAATGCACTACATGCACCAGATTGGGTCTTGGAAAATCGGACCGATGGATTTCGGCCTGACCCAGTTTTTGTTAGATAAATGTTTTTATCATGATTTTGATGATTTTGTTCAAATGAGTTTTTATACCAAAACAATGTCCCTAAATGTTGTCCCAACACTTCCGATCGATCTAAAATGTTTTTACTATTTTTTGGAGTATTTCTTGAAGTTAATATTCGTTTTAAAATTGGACAACACTTTTGTTTCAGCTCGACCAGGCCGCCTATAGGGCAACCCGCACTGAGTTGAGTTTTGAAAACGAGAAAATGGGACGTAAGAAAAAAAGGCGGCCGACGGCCGACTGTGTGGGCGACCGGTGTCGTCGGCCGATGTCGGCCGGCGACTGCAGCACCGCAAGTTGGATTTTTGTTCCGACTTCTCTGCCAAAAACGCTGGCGGCAAACGGTCATTTGGTGAGAGGCACGGCCGCACCCCCTTCGACCGGTCCCCCTATGTAAAAATTCGCAGAATTCAATTTCAATCTTATCTGCGCGACCGGTCGAACCCCATGTTTGATGAAAGAACTATCCGTTGCGTTTGCATGCCTTTTCCCTATTTTGTGGGATTGATTTTAAATGACTATATTGATGATTTTAAATGGTTTCTTTTGCAAAGCAAATCACTCCCGAGGAGGAGCCAATGTCCGGAAATCAAAGCCAAGACCTCTCCTATAAATAGAGGCTTCATTCAAGCAACAAGACACAACACTCCATACAAGCAAAGAGCAAACAAAGCAAACACTTTCATATATCTTGTTGTATTAGCCTTAGCACTTTCACTTGCACAAATTTGAGGTCTAGGCTTTCAATTCTTGATTACACTTGTACTCATATTGTATCAATCATTATTGAGTTGTAATCTTGATTTTGGTCATCATTCAACACAAGACATCCTTGTGAGTATTCTTGTGGTAAGAATACACTGGGTGATCTAGGTGATAGGTGTTTGAAGGTTGTGGTAATCTTCAAAGGTGTTGTAAAAGGATTGTGGTAATCCTCGAGGTGGTGTAAGAGGGTTGTGGTAATCCTCAAGGTGTTGTATTAATTTTTGGTAAATTAATAAAATCTTTTTTCTTTTGAAATCCATCCCGGATATCTTGGGGTGGTAGAGGATTAGCCCTAGGTGGGTTGAACCTCTTTAAATCGACGAGTGTTGTTTTATTTCCGCATTTACATTCTCGTCTTTGGTTGATTATTCGAAAAAGAGGGCAAAATCTGAAAACCGAGATAATCTATTCACCCCCTCTAGATTATCATAGCCACTTGGACTAACAAGTAGTATCGAGCCAAACTCTTTGGCTAGCTCGATTCGAGTAAAGAGGAAAGATCCATGGCTACGAATGACGCTTATCTCACCACCGGCGCCTCCACCAACAAGCCACCATTGTTCGACGCCAACAACTACGCATTTTGGAAAGACCGTATGGAGTACTTTCTACAAGGGTGCGGATTTGACATATGGAATGTGGTTATTGAAGGAGTTGATCAACCAACGAAAAAAATGGAGGATGGCACCTCGACTCCTAAACCTTTCAAGGAGTTCGATGAAAATGATAAGAAGGCTTTCTCTAAACGGTAAGGCCTTAAATATTTTGCATTGCTCACTTACCGCCACCGAGTACAATCGCATACGAGGCATAAGGTCGGCACATGAGGTTTGGGAAAAATTGGAGACTATATATGAAGGGACAAAGAAGGTCAAGCAAGCTAGAAAGACCATGCTTGTTAAAGACTTTGAAAACTTTAACATGTATGGTGGTGAAAGCATCTCCAAGATGGTGGAAAGGCTTGACAACATTGTCAATCCTCTTGTGGCCCTCGGTAAAGTCATCTCGAAGAAGACAAAGTGACTAAGGTATTGAATGCTCTTCCGGCTCATGGTCCGAAAAAGGTGACGGCAATCACGAAAGCACAAAATCTTGAGACACTCAAGTTTGACGAGCTCATCGGGAACCTCCTCATCTATGAAGTCTATCTCAAGGAGAGGAAAAATACCAAACCAACCATCAATCAATCGGGTATGCAAAATATTCCTAAAGGTCTTGCTTCCTCTTCTAATAATGCATACTATGATAATGATGATGATGATGAGGAGACGGCCGCACTTGTTCGAAAAATTTGCAAAATTTGTGAATAAAAATAAAGCAAGAAAACCAAGAGATAATGCTTGCTTTAAGTGCGGAAAGCCCGGGCACTTCATAGCCGATTGCCCAAAACTCAATGAGGAAGAACAAAAGAAAAAGAAGCTTTTTCTAGAAAAGAAGGCTCTAAATGCGGATGTCAAAACTTGGGATGAGCTACTCGAGACATCCGACGAGGAAGGTGAAACCGAACATGGTCTTATGGCTATGGACGATGAAAATAATGAGGTACGCTCTAACTCCTCTACCTCCTCCTTAGTTGATGAATTGCAATGTGATTTTGATGAGTTGCAAAATGAATTTCAAAAATTAATTGTTAAATACAAGAGTTTAAAGAAGGAGCATAAAGAGCTTAAAATAGAAAAGGATAAATTATTTACATCTTATGAGACTCTTGATCATGTTCATGCTATTACCCTTACTCAAATTCAAACTCTTGAAACCGAGAAGCAAATGCTCACTAATGATATTGATAATTTGAAAAAGGATGTGCATCGTTTTAATTTAAGCACGGATAAGGTTACTAAAATTTTAGATGCACAAAGAGGTGAGCATTCAAAACAAGGACTTGGTTACAAACCATTTCAAAAAGTCTTTAAGAAAAATAACCAAGGTCCGACTTTCATACGTCTTTAGTAGCTCTCATACTCTACTTGTTTTTATTGTGGCAAAATTGGACATTATGCTAATAATTGCAAATTGAGAAATAGCTCTAGTTATATTTGGAGACCCAAAGGTCTCAAAACTAACCCCATGGACCCCAAAATTATAGGGTACCTAAAAGAAATGATTTTGTAGGTAATAGGGGCTATAACAACCATGGAGGATTCGAAATGGCTCGTGGACAGCGGATGTTCACGCCATATGACCGGGAGGAGAGAGCTTTTTACCAACATCAAGCTCCAAGAAGAGGGTATGGTCATGTTCGGCAATGGCAAAGGAAAAATTCTTGGAAATGGAGAAATTGGTAACTCTTCTTTCTCTCTTTGTAATGTTCTTTTAGTAGAAGGGCTTAAGTTTAATTTGATAAGTGTTAGCCAACTTTGTGATTCAAATTATGATGTTTCTTTTAATAAAGAAAAATGCCTTATTCTTAAAAATGGTAATATTATTTGTGAAGCAAATAGAAAAGGCAATCTTTACAAAATTTGTACTAGTGATTTGGTTAGTCAAAATGTTTCTTGTCTTGTCGCCAATAATGATTTAACGAGTTTATGTCATAGGCGACTCGGACATGTTGGATACAAGAATTTGAAAAATATTTACAAAAACCAACATGTAAAAGGACTACCCAAATTGAATTTTGAAAATCTTGGCTTATGTGACACTTGTCAAAAGAACAAATTAGTTAAGAGTAGTTTTAAGCCCAAAAATGAAATTTCCACTACCAAACCCCTACAATTGCTTCACCTTGATTTGTATGGGGATATTGGTACTGCTAGTCTAAGTGGAAAACATTACACTTTCGTTATTGTCGATGATTTTTCTAGATACACTTGGGCTCTTTTTCTTGCAAATAAAAGCGATGCCGTTAATGAGTTTGTTAAGTTGTGTAGACGCATTGAGAATGAAAAGGAAGATACTATTAAAACTATTCAAGTGATCGAGGCGGAGAATTTGACGGTGAGTTTAGAGTCTTTTGTGAAACCAAGGGATATACGCACAATTTTTCGGCTCCAAGGACACCTCAACAAAATGGTGTAGCCGAAAGGAAGAATCGGACGCTACAAGAAATGAGTCGGTCCATGCTCAATGAATTTTCTCTTCCAAAATATTTTTGGGCCGAAGCCGTAAGTACCGCTTGCTATGTCACTAATCGAGTTTATATTCGTCTAAAATGAATAAAACTCCATATGAGCTTTGGAAAGGAAGAACTCCAAATATTAGTTATTTCAAAATATTTGGATGTAAGTGCTTTATTTTAAATACTAAGGATCAATTGGACAAACTTGATCCTAAGGCCGATGAAGGAATATTTATGGGGTATTCAACCAAGAGCAAAGCATATCGGGTTTACAACAAGACTAGCATGGTTGTTGAAGAATCTATTCATGTCAAATTTAATGAAGCCTCGGGTGTTGAAAGAATACCCAATGACGATAGTGATGAAGAGGATATTGTTGAACCTATTGTTCAAAGTGATGCTCATAATGATAAACCTTCTATTTCATATGATCAACCTTCAAGTTCAAATGTTCCTCATGAAGATAGGGGTGATACTTCGAATCTTCCCGTAGCATTGAAATTTAAGGGAGATCACCCAAAAGATCTTATTATTGGTGATCCCCTTGATAAAGTAATGACTCGAAGGAATTTTGCCGAGAAAGCTCTTATATCTCAAAAAGAGCCTAAGAATGCTAAGGAAGCTATTGAGGATGAAGATTGGTTTTTGGAAATGCAAGAGGAGTTGAATCAATTTGAAAGAAATGATGTATGGGAATTAGTACCTTGTCCTCCATCTCAAACAATTATTGGTACAAAATGGGTATTCGGAACAAACTTGATGATCAAGGCAACATTGTTCGAAATAAGGCAAGGTTAGTAGCTCAAGGGTATTGTCAAGAAGAAGGTATTGACTATGATGAAACTTTTGCACCGTAGCACGTTTAGAAGCTATTCGTATTTTACTTGCCTATTCTTGTTTCAAAAATTTCAAACTTTACCAAATGGATGTTAAATCCGCTTTCTTAAATGGTATTATTCAAGAAGAAGTCTATGTAAAACAACCTCCAGGGGTTTGAAAATTTTTCTAGGCCTAATGATGTTTATAAACTTAAAAAGGCTTTGTATGGTTTAAAACAAGCACCCCGTGCATGGTATGATAGACTTAGCTCTTTTCTTTTGCAAAATGGTTTTACAAGAGGTAAAGTTGATACTACACTCTTTGTTTTTGAAAAAGGGCAAGATTGTTTACTTGTGCAAATTTATGTTGATGATATTATCTTTGGTGCTACTAATGAATCTTTGTGCTTAAATTCTCCAAGTTAATGCAAGGTGAATTCGAGATGAGTATGATGGGGAGCTAAACTTCTTCCTTGGACTTCAAATTAAGCAATGCCAAGAAGGTATTTATATTTCGCAATCAAAGTATACAAAAGAACTTTTGAAGAAGTTCGGCATTGAAGAAGGAAGAACCGTCTCGACTCCTATGGCAACCAATGTCAAAATTGACAAAGATGAAAAAGGCAAGATCGTTGATGAATCCAAGTATCGAGGTATGATTGGTAGTTTACTTTATTTAACCGCTAGTAGACCGGACATTCTTCATGTCGTATGCCTATGTGCTCGTTTTCAAAGCAATCCAAAAGAATCTCATATGAGTGCCGTTAAACGGATTTTTCGATATTTGAAAGGCACTATTCAATATGGTTTATTTTATCCAAAGAATGAAATCTTTTCTCTTAAAGGTTATAGTGATTGGACTATGCGGGTAATATTGATGATCGGAAAAGTACTTAGGATCATGTCAATTTTAAGCGATTGCCTAGTTTCTTGGTTTTCAAAGAAGCAAAACTGTGTTTCTTTCTTTCAACGGCCGGGCTTCGAATATATTTCCGCCGCATTTTGTTGTACTCAACTTTGGATGAAACAAACCTTAGCGGATTACAAATGCTCTTTTGAAAACGCATACCTATCTTTTGTGATAATGTATCCGCTATAAATATTGCTCAAAACCCGGTTCATCATAACCGTATTTAAACATATTGAGATTCGACATCATTTTCTAAGGGATTGTGTTTCAAAACGAAAAATTGAGATATCGTTTGTGCCATCTCAAGATCAATTAGCGGACATTTTTACAAAACCGCTAACTTCCGAGACTTTTGCGTCAATACGAGCTCGGTTAGGCATAATGCATATTGAATGAGGTCTACGTTTGCATTTTGCATGTTTTTAAAACTTAGGCGAAAAATCGGATTTTTGGTTGAAAATTCGGATTTTGAAAAATTTGTCAAACAAATTGGTGAAGAGGTTGAGGGCAACCTGCCGCCCTCAACGTCGACAAGGTCGCCCTCAACCACGACCGGCCGCCCTAGGCTAAATTTTGGTTTAAGTTCGATTCTGTCTTGAGATTTGCTTTCACTTCTTTTTGCCATTATTCGTCCCCTTTGCCAAATGCACACTATTGTCACTCAAAATTGATTTTTATGCATTCCATTTATATCTTGGACCTTATATAGCATGTTTATCATCATCATTGCTCATCTTTTCCGATCAAATGGTAAGAATTTTCCTTACTTTGCTCAATTGGGTTGAACCTCTTGAGTTTATGGCTTTCTTGTATATTTCTTGATAATTTTTTGCTTATGATCTTGTTGAGATTAGTTATTATGTTGTATTGTATGATGTTTGATGTGGATTGGTGATGAAATTTTTGGCTTGGATCTTTTACAAGGGCTATATACAACTCTTTTTATTTTTCACGCCCACAATGTGTTCGATGAAATGTTTCAATGAAAATTTCAACTTCTACATGATTCTCTCGCTTCCAAAAGTCTTCTATACTCATTGAGATCATGTTTTGGGAAATAAAACGAGCGTATGAACTCTTCATGATACATTTCTCCCATTTTCCTTGGTTTTTAAGCCTAAATTGCTCAATGGTTGATAAACCATTTCTTTGCGCACTTTGATATACTTCTATGATGTTTCTATCATCCTAACATTCTTTTGATGATTCCAAAGGGGAGAAACAGAAATTGGCTCGTTAGCTCAAAGAAGCTAATAAAAGCTCATGATAGAAGCTACAAGCTATGGCTTATTAAGGCCATAAGTTGTGAAGAAAACTCGACCCAATGACTGTTTTATGAACTTGTTTGCATGGATAATAAGTATTTGTAACAGGGGGAGCTTCTAAGCTCATGGAGTTATTGTTTATTTTGTAAAAGCTTGTGCTTCTAGCTTATGCAATATTTCTTCTTAATGTGCTTGTTGATAGGGGAGCTTTTTGTAAAATGTTTTTAAACGGATAGTTTACTCATAAACCGGAAAATTATTTTGTTTTTGAAATCGTCCTCTTGAAAATTGTTTTGGTTTGTAATCATCAAAAAGGGGAGTTTGTTAGATAAATGTTTTTATCATGATTTTGATGATTTTGTTCAAATGAGTTTTTATACCAAAACAATGTCCCTAAATGTTGTCCCAACACTTCCGATCGATCTAAAATGTTTTTACTATTTTTTGGAGTATTTCTTGAAGTTAATATTCGTTTTAAAATTGGACAACACTTTTTGTTTCAGTTTCACCGGCCGCTCTATAGGGCAACCCGCACTGAGTTGAGTTTTGAAATAGAAAATGGGACGTAAGAAAAAAAAAGCGGGCGGCCGGTCGACCAGGTGGGCGACCGGTGTGGTCGGCCGTCGACGTGGCGGCGACGATTGCACCGCAAGTTGGATTTTTGTTCGCACTTCTCTGTTTCGTAAAAACGCAAGGCGGCAACCGGGTCATAGCCTTGAGGCGGCCGCCGCACCCCTTCGACCGGCCCCCTATGTAAAAATTCGCAGAATTCAATTTCAATCTTATCTCTCGCGGCCATGGTCGAACCCCCATGTTTGACAAAGAACTATCCGCTGCGTTTTGCATGACTTTTCCCTATTTTGTGGGATTGATTTCTACCTATATTGATGATTTTAAATGGTTTCTTTTGCAAAGAAATCACTCCCCAAGGAGGAGCCAATGTCCGGAAATCAAAGCCAAGACCTCTCCTATAAATAGAGGCTTCATTCAAGCAACAAGACACAACACTCCATACAAGCAAAGAGCAAACAAAGCAAACACTTTCATATATCTTGTTGTATTTTTAAGACTTTCACTTGCACAAATTTGAGGTCTAGGCTTTCAATTCTTGATTACACTTGTACTCATATCAGATCAATCATTATTGAGTTGTAATATTGATTTTGGTCATCATTCAACACAAGACATCCTTGTGAGTATTCTTGTGGTAAGAATACACTGGGTGATCACAGGTGATAGGTGTTTGAAGGTTGTGGTAATCTTCAAAGGTGTTGTAAAAGGATTGTGGTAATCCTCGAGGTGGTGTAAGAGGGTTGTGGTAATCCTCAAGGTGTTGTATTAATTTTTGGTAAATTAATAAAATCTTTTTCTTTTGAAATCCATCCCTGAGGATATCTTTGGGGTGGTAGAGGATTAGGCCCAGGTGGGTTGAACCTCTTTAAATCGACGAGTGTTGTTTTATTTCCGCATTTACATTTCGTCTTTGGTTGATTATTCGAAAAAGAGGGCAAAATGAAAACCGAGATAATCTATTCACCCTCAGATTATCATAGCCACTTGGACTAACAGTTTTGTCCTCTGGCCCAACCTGATTGCCACCTTTACATACACACTTAGAATCTAAATCTAGACATAGCATGATATCTCTATCGTTCCATCAACTCACTATGTTATTTATGTCAATATTTATATGTATATATCACCATGTACATATGTAAAATGAAAGAAAAAAATTCAGGAACCCTTGCCAGTGGGAACCCTGTGCGACTGCATTACGTTTACACCTCTATGGCCGCCTCTGGACCTAGTGTAGTGTAGGGTGGATTGTATCTCGTTTACAGGCTATTGCGTAAACAAATATTCTTTTACGTTACGGCTCAAATAAACTTTCTGTTGACCTGGTATATATTTTATTAAAAAACATAAAAAGTAAAGATTTATGTATTTTTGTATTATCACCTTTAAAAAAAATTATTAATGTATATATTACCTAGTTAAAAAATAATGAAATCTTATTCAAGACAGTCATAAATAAAGTATATATAAACAATAATTTTGAGGATAAAATATTAGTTCAAAATATAAGCAAACAAGACAAAGTAATGTTTAGTGAAAATAAATTTTTTTTTGAGTACTTAATCAAAATAAAATTAGCACCTCTTTGATGCTGACAATCGGCTAATAATTTAATAATGAAATGAAGGTAAATATTATTTTATCATCGCTAGTAATGTATTGCCTCCCTATTCCAACTGAAATCTGTTGAGTTGGGCGTAGAGAGAGAAAGAAGGGAGATGATGATATCAAACGGAATCGAAGACGAGGAGAAATGGCTCGCCGAAGGCATCGCCGGAATTCAACATAACGCTTTCTACTTGCATCGAGCGTTGGTATTTTCCGATCTGATTCTCTTCACTTCAACAATTTCTCCAAGCATCAAATCACAGAAATAAAATAAGACAAATCCATACCCTAACTTCTCATAATGAAGCAACTCAATTGTGATTCGTATAATTTTTTTTTAAATTTGGAAAATTCAGGACGCAAATAATCTCCGAGAAGCACTCAAATTCTCCGCGCAATTGTTGTCTGAGCTTCGAACTTCGAGACTCTCGCCTCACAAATATTATGAGCTCTGTAAAGTTCTTGGAACCATTTTTAAGTAATTGGTTGATATGTATTGACTTTTGTTGGTGAACAATGAGTTTATTTTGAGATTTGCATTGCTCTTATGGTTTTTTTGGTTTTAGATATGCGGGCATTTGATGAATTACGGAGGTTGGAAATGTTCTTCAAGGATGAAGATCGACATGGTTGTTCAGTGGTTGACCTATATGAACTTGTTCAGCACGCTGGAAACATCTTACCTAGATTGTACGTTTTTGGAATCCAGCTCGTAATTAAGCTACCGCAGTTTTCAATTTCTGTGTATTGAGCTGAACCTTTATTTGCTTAGTTAATCATCCCAGTCATTTGTGCTCTTAGGATTTTGAGATGAAATCATGACAATACGAGGGAAGGATTCGTTCTGGCTTTTATTTTACTTACTTTATATTTTATATGCATGTGTGCGCATCTAAGCGGTCACAAAAAACTGGATGATATAAATTATAGCTGGATACATGTTTATGCAGTAAAGGTGATTCGAAAAAAGTTGTCTACTTTGGCTAACACATTGAGAAGGCACAAATTATCATTTATACCATCTACCGAGTCCTATGTCGCAAGTACTTTTGCTGTAATGACTTATATTCTCTTCGTTATCCATAGTTTTCCACCACTTTTGCATGTAGAGCGGCTACATATTGTTTGGAGGGTATGGATTTGAGTAGGATCTGAAGACATTATAATGGCAAATGCACTTTCAACTTTAAAGGAAATATAATGGAACTAATACTTTTATCACTAAATATATTTTCTCGAGTTGGTTGATAATTAAATGTTATGGTTTATCTCCTATATTTTGCAGGGCATTTTTGTTTTTACTGTTAAGTCTATGCATGACCAAATATTAGAGGCTTGCTTAATGCATACTAATTTTGCTTTGTGAATTGTTAGGTATCTCCTGTGCACAGTTGGATCTGTTTATATAAAGTCAAAGGAGGCTCCAGCTAAGGATGTTCTCAAAGATCTTGTTGAAATGTGTCGTGCTGTTCAACATCCCATCCGTGGTCTCTTTTTGAGGAGTTATCTTGCTCAAGTTAGTCGAGACAAGTTACCAGATATTGGTTCAGAGTATGAAGGGTAAGGCAATGACCTTCTCCCTTTTATTTTGCAACATGCTATTAAGCATTGCGATTCAAGTTTTAGTAAGCTTTTGACAGTGTTCTTTATTCACTTAGGAGAAGCAACCACATTTTCTTTTATCTCGGAGACATAAGAAAAGTGTTACTATTGCAGTTCAAGTCTTCATCATCCTCCCTTACCGTCCTCTTCTTCAGCTTACCCTCACGCCATAGATTTTTTCAATCCTCTTATGATCAAGTTACAAAAAGAATACACGAATTCTGCAGTTCCTCTCTTTCTTTATTTCTTTCTTTCTTTCTTCTTTTCCTCTCTCCCTCCCTCCCTCTCTCTCTCTCTCTCTCTCTCTCTCTCTCTCATTCTTTTTAATTTTTTATTTTTTGAGTTGGGGGGTGCGGGTGGGGTGCATTGTGCGTGGTGGTGGTAGCTATAATTTTGCATTGAAACTATGGCATGGTTATTCCTTTTCCTTTGAGGTTTTTGCTAAATATCATTGCCCATTGGCATTCAATTTTCTTGGGAAGTCATCTCATATACTCCTATTGTTCGCCACTGAATAATCCTATTCCTTTTTTTTTTTTTTTTTAAAGATTTCTACAAGTAATGATCCATATTATAAAATGGCAGTTCTCTATCCAAAAGCACCTTCTAACTTAGTAGCTGCGTGATTTTACTAAGTTCCTATCATTAGTAAATCTGTAAAGAACTTTCATCCAGAACTGTCATATAAAACTCTATGCCAATTTAAACAATGAAAATTTAAATTCGGATGGGCAGATTATGCGTCTACATCATTAGTAAGTGCATCTAAAACATCTCTTTTATACATCAATGCTATCGCAAGCTTGCGTAATTGCATGCATGTTAGTTACAGCCAAAGTATCCCTCTGTCCAAAAATTAAAGGTGCCATTTGATTGGGTGCGGAGTTTTAGATGAAGGTTGAGAAAACAGAACATTTGTGTAATTCTACATTGTTACCATCAAAGTAGAGTCAGTGGTGTCAAACTATTATTTTGAGTGGGAGAGTGATTTTGGAAACAAAATTTTTGTTTTTAGGAAATTGAGCTTAGTTTGGAACGCTCCAAAAAGGAAATAAGAATGATAAATTTGGAATAGAGGGAGAATGCCTGATTAAAAATTGTGAACAAAATTTCCCTTTGTGCCATAAGAGTTAAAATAATTATTTAATCAGTTATTTTTTATTTGAGAAAATTATTTAATCAGTTATTGATTGTTAATGTGTTAACTTTTGCTGATTAAACTTCTAATTCTTAATTAATTTTTGATGCTGCTGCAGTTTATTTTGAATTGTGTTTTTGTTGATAAGTCAGTCAATTGCCTTGCTTATAGTGAAGGTGACACTGTCATGGATGCTGTAGAATTTGTGCTGCAGAATTTCACGGAGATGAATAAACTTTGGGTCCGGATGCAGCACCAGGTTTGTAAAAATCTCTCAGAATTCTTGTTCAGCTCTTACTTTTGACATACATGGCATCTGAAAACTTGCATGACACAAAGGTGAAATAAATCACGAGGGCATGTTTTGGGCATGCAGGAGTGATAATGCTTTTGATGCACATATTTGCTTTGGTGATCCTGAGTTGAGGCCTTTCCGGATTTCTGGTCTGCAGGGACCTCTCAGGGAGAAAGAGAAACTTGAGAAAGAACGGAGTGAACTGCGTGATCTTGTAATGTCAATGCCCCTAAGCACCTATCTTATCTCGATCATATTTAACTGCTTTAGCTTCAATGAGGGTTTACTCATCATCTCTTCTGTTGTTTTAGGTGGGAAAAAATTTACATGTCCTCAGTCAGATAGAGGGTGTTGACCTTGAAATATACAGAGACACTGTTCTTCCCAGAGTCTTGGAGCAGGTTGGTGCATCTGACTTGCTGCACCTCTATCTTGTGAATATCTTAAAATATGTTATATGCTTGCTCTAAAACGTGCCTTCAAAATGTTTATGACAGATTGTCAATTGTAAGGATGAACTTGCGCAATATTATTTGATGGACTGCATAATTCAGGTGTTTCCAGATGAGTATCACTTGCAGACCCTTGAAATATTATTGGGTGCCTGTCCCCAACTTCAAGTGAGTGGTCAATCTTGCGATACATATTATTTCCACTACATTCCTTTGTTCTCCTTCTTTCTGAATGTGATGATGGGTATTGCTAAAAGATGCTTGGAATTTTTTCAATATGGCCTTCCATGTATGGTGCAGCAGAATGAGAACAATCTATAACAATATACATTGTCTTGAAATACTTTACGATCTTTCTTTTCATCCAAATCATATGTTGAAATATATGGCTGTGAACTTTTTGTGGACCTTATATATGATATGAGGCTGAACGAAATGCCTTTGTTTCAGTGCAAAGAGTTTATACAGTTTTATTGACAAGCAATATTTTGTAGCATGATACCTGTTGCATGTTCACTTATCTATTTAAATTATAAGGTAACATTTCAATTGCTATCTAAGCAATACTATTGGGTAGATAATTAAAGTTACTTCTTATCATAAACAAAAGGGTTGTCGAGTGGTGCAGGTGGCCATCAGTGGTGGAGGCTGTGAGAATGTTCGCTTGTTGTGGCGGTAACAGCAACTTGTAGGAATAAAGAATGAGAGTTGAGAAACTAGCTAGAGCATTGAATTGAGCCTGACATCTATTAATTCTTGTTTTTGATATGTTAATTTTTATGTAATATTGCATGAAATAAGAAGTATTGATGTTTAAAAGGTTCACAAGCTTTGAAACACTTCTATTTGAGCTTGAACTCTACGAACTTGAAATTGAGCTCATGTCGAACAATACTCGAGCGGGCTTATCTTCGCCACCAATTGGGTCATTTTGACTTCTGGACCATGGGCAACATTTCAAGCTGGGGGTCGGGATCGAGCACCCTCTCTAGATCTTTGGATGAGAATAGAGTTTCACTTTGGGTATTTTCTTTCATGAGAGTAGTTATGTACTATTTGCTAGGCAGCTAGCTATTTAACTATGGCCATCCTTAACATTTACTTTATTCACATTTGGCTTGTTTCAAGCATTTTTTATTGTGAACGTCACAGATATCCTCCTGTGATTAGTGGAGATTTCTTGATGTTGCTATATTCTGATTCTCAGCCTACGGTTGACCTGAAAACTGTGTTGTCACAACTGATGGAGAGGTTGTCGAACTATGCTTCTTCAAGTCCAGAGGTGAGCCATTCACATACTCTTCAACAAAGTAGGATTTCATTCATTTACATTCTTTTGACTACTTTACTCATATAGTTGCTACCAGAGTTTTTACAAGTTGAAGCATTTTCCAAGCTGAGCAATGCAATCGGAAAGGTAACATTTAGATTCTTAAATTAATTTGGTTCTGGGAAACTGAGTCTTGGTCAAAACTATGCATGTGAAAAGGTGTGTAATGTTTTACTGAAATGTATTGTGTTTAGTTCATTAGTTGTGCATTAACCTATGAAAGGTTCGGAGAAATGTTATTGTATAAGTGGCTTATTACTTAAGTCACAGATTATCAGACAAATAATTTTGGAAGGAATAGTTTTGGTTGTTATTAAAATTCAATGTTGATAATATTGTAGTTTCTGGGGCACTTGTTTTACCTTTTCTACCATCTTTTTACTATTTGTACCAGCATTTAAAAAGCACCTTTGCACAAATAAGCTACAATACCTCAAATATGCAATCATGTTTTTGGACACAAATAATTGGTGCAGAAGATTTGTGTTGGTAGAATGTACAATTTAACTAATGTTCTAATATCCTTTAGGCTTAATATGTTAGTTTGCCATTTTCTCTTATAATATTGGTAATATAATGGAAAATGACAATAATATATTGAGTTGTTTTGGGAAACATCCTCACATAGATTCTAGGCAATAAATAATGCCAAAATGATAAAACATTGGCTTTGAAATATAAAAGAAATTGTCCCATGGCTCGCTAAATGACCTATCCTAGTAATTGTGATCCACTCGATATTGTGATTAATTTCTAATAGTGACCATATAATATTATACATATGCCCTAAATCCACAACCTATTTATAACCAAACTCATCCTAAGGGAGCCCCTGGGCAGGTACATGTTTGACCCGACCCTATGCCCAGACGGATATGTGTATGTTATCTGCTGTAGTTCGATAATGTAATTTTAACCTACTGAGGTCAATTCTTGGATTTGCTTGACTTGATGCGTCCATGTCCGTCAGTTCATTTGACACATCGTAGTTATATCACCATGCAATTGAGGCATTAAATTTTCAAATGTCTCTTGTTAGTTCTTCATAATATTTTATTTACTGGCGTGGAGAAGAACTTATGTTGCAATAATTTTGGGATGCCATTTTGTTCACATTTCGAAAAACTTTAATGGTTCTTATACAGGTCATTGAAGCACAAGCTGATATGCCTATTGTTGGAGCAATTACTTTATACGTCTCTCTTCTGACTTTCACTCTTCGTGTTCACCCTGATCGACTGGATTATGTGGATCAAGTGCTGGTATGCTGCCTTTACAGTTGTTGATGCAGAAGTTTCATCTCTGCATTTTGTTAACAGCCAAGCCAATATATGCCTGTTGTCTGTTGGTTCCATCCGATTCTTGGGTTATTACTTATTGTGCATAATATTGGCACTACTTGTGCATACTTTAATTCAAACTTCACAGATTCTCATAAATTAGAAAGAGTCAATTGACCTCCAAACCCAAATTTCATAATCTGAAATTTCTTATTTTGACTGGCTTTAACCTTCTGTATTTGAAAGGAGCATGTGTCAAAAATTATCTGGGAAGCCAAAGCTCGAAGATAGTAAAGCAACAAAACAAGTGGTTGCCCTTCTGAGTGCTCCACTTGATAAGTATGATGATATTGTCACAGCTCTTACACTTTCTAATTATCCCCGTGTAATGGATCACCTTGATGCTGGAACGAATAAAGTCATGGCGATGGTTATCATCCGAAGCATAATGAAGAACAAAACTTGTGTTTCAACTTCTGACAAGGTATAATCCTCGTCAGTTTTCTGCAGTTTTTCAGTTTTTACCTGCCATAAATTTGAAATAAATTTGTTTTGCAGGTTGAAGTATTGTTCGAACTGATAAAAGGGCTTATTAAGGATTTGGAAGGGATTTCTACAGATGAGGTACACAACAAGTGTTTCTCCATTTTTAGAACCTGTTTGTTAATTCTGTTATTTCCTTATGTATGTGCTCAGAGGTATGTCTTTCCTCGTGTCATATGTTTTGACTAATAGCTTGACGAAGAGGATTTCAATGAGGAGCAAAACTCTGTTGCTTGCCTCATGCATATGTTGTATAATGATGACCCAGAGGAGATGTTACAGGTAATGCACCTCTTACTATAATTCTGCTTTTTCATGTATATTTCTGTTCATTCTCATGCCACTTAAGTTAATACTTCAGAAAAATAGGTGCTATTATCCCCATTTTGACTATATTCCCGCTTAAAAAATTTGATTCTTGACCACAAAATGATATACCAGTTTACTGTCTTGAGGTTGACATAATATGGTGTGTGGGAATGCTATGTATGGATGACTGACTTGAGAAAACGTTTAGACCTGTTTCTTTCTATCCAGTCCTCATTGCAAGAAATGGTAGGGTAGGGCCTTCTCATTTCATTTCTATGGTAGAATGTCGATTCATTGTAGTTTGTGGCTATGACAGATTAGGCTCTGAGCTATAGAAGAATCATGATGGTACTTCGAATGGCTTGTGCGTGAGGAACATCTAACAATGCATGAGTAATTATGTTAAGTATAGATTTGGTTGTCTTGTCAATATGCCAGACATGTTTATACAAATGATTGCAAATTTTGCAGCCCTAAATCATTGCAAGGAAATTATGATTGTAGGTGTTTATTCAAATCATTTAGGAGATGGTCCATTTTGATCTATAGAGATTTTTTGTGCATAGGAAATGCAAGTTTTGTTTTCCCGGAACTCGGAAAGCAGGTGCTAGGGGATCACTATGGGATGTTAGGAGGTAATGAGGGGAAGGGGGACTAAATTGAATTGATAATGCATGCCTGAAGTATGTGGAAGATAGGAGGATACATGAAAAGAGTATTGAAACAGGAAATGAGCTGTCATCTCAATTTTTAGACGGTGCCTAATATAGTGTTGACTGGGTGGTTCGTGTATCTGGATTGTACTAGGGCTTGATGCATTTCTAATTGTATACTGGCTTTTGCCTAAAAAAAACTCTATAGTGCTTTGTATATATTGCTGAGTTTATGCTTTCTTGTAGCTTTTGTACTATCATAGTGGAATTGTTTTTTATTACATATATCTGCCAATTATTATGTGCTTATGCTACAATGGTGTATTTCTTTCTACTTTATCAGATAATATGTACCGTCTGGAAACATATAAAGGCTGGAGGTTCAAAACGCCTACCTTTCACTGTTCCTCCTCTTGTGTTTTCTGCCCTGAAGGTAAGTTCTTTTTGGGTTGAAAATGTCTGTATCCTTTTCTTATTTGAGAACATGACAGTACAGATGTAGATAGGGGGTTGAGGGCAGCAATAATACATTGAGCTACTGGAGATTCCTGAATACTCGTGGAGCCTCTAGCAAAAGAGGCAATTGGTCTGTTGAAACCCCCCAATACAAGTACTTCATATCATACCAAAAAATAAATTTGAAGACATATAACTGTACCACTTTTCTGTAAAAGCTGATTCGGCCTTCAGCAGTCGCAGCTGTAGAATATGTGCTTGAAATTAATACATCCAGTTATTTTTTACTAGTTTTCAACTATATATGCCCTTGGTAGAACCATGTGTACTTGTGGTACCATGATTTTCTATTTATAATATACCCTGATGCATTTTGCCTTGCCGCCAAATGGTATGTTTTGGAGTAAGTTGGCCAAAAGGTGGAGAATGAGTGCTTTCTTTTTTGTTGTTGATTGTTTGCTTGTCTAGTCATCTTGAAACTTTCACTTTATACTTTATAGGCAAAGGGCTTCCAAACTAAACCATTTTAGGTGTCAAACCTTTCTATTTGGTGCTTCTTTATCCTTTTTCTGGGTAGTGGTGGATTAGTCTCAATGTTATCTTGGATTACTGATGACGTGTGAGTCATTTTAGCAAGTTCTCTTGATGTAATAGTTTCCATAGGTTAATAGTAGCTTGTTTGGGCCATATAGGAAATAGTCATTTTCTTGCATAGAATATCAGGGGTACAAAGGTAAATTTAGAATTTCATATTCCCAGTAAATTTCTTTCCCATTCCCCAAAAGGAAGAGAAGACATTTCATACTTCTGATGTATTTTCCTGGTGTAGTTGGTTAGGAAATTGCAAGGCCAAGATGGAGATGTTGCTGGAGAAGAAGTTCCAGCCACCCCAAAGAAAATATTTCAGCTCCTGAATCAGGTAATATAAAGGTCCAGACTTTATTTTTGATTTGAGGGTATATTTGAGTCTTATTGGTTTATATAATGAAGACACATACATGCCTTCTAAAGATTTCAAATTCATAATAATAAATCCATTGAACTTTTTTGGGTGATCTCATAAGTCAATGGATTTCAAATCCTAGAGCTCCTATTTTGAGCTATTTTTTGTATCACTGTGGTGGATTTCAAATATTTCATAGATGGAGCCATTTCAAATTCTTTCCCCGAATCCTCCCTGCAAATGCAAATCCTTACATCTAAATGCAACTTGAAGGTTTTTCTTCAAGATGTTTGGAAACCATCTACAAATTTGGTGAATGCATTGCTGAATAAGATAAAGTCTCATAGCATCCCTGTAGACAAAAATGTTCAACTTTGATGTTAATTATTGCAGTTATTATGCAGATTAATTTTGACTACATCTCTCCTCCATACTGCTTAGGGCATCAAATTAATTGCTTTAATATGAAAAAGGAAGGACAATATTCAACACCCAAGTTTGACATTTCTATTTTGACGTACCTTCACAATTGGAACCACATTATTTGCTATGCCTACAGATATCATTTGGTGTCATTCGAGAACCCTTCGTCACTATGTTCCATCATCGATGCTGAGCAATAATATTTGTTTTATCTGTCGCAGATTATCGAGGCTCTTTCAGTTGTTCCTTCACCTGAATTGGCATTGAGGCTGTACTTGCAATGTGCAGAGGTAAAAGCTTTTACATTATTCAAGCACTACTGAAAAGTGGATAGTGGATAATGGATATTAGTTGGGGAATCGAAATTACAAAAATCAGCTTAAATAAGCTTTTGTGGGTTGTGTGAAATTTCTGTTAAGGTTTAGAAAGAAAGCCGCTTCCCACTTTAGATGTTATTACCCTTAAACTAGTGTCCAGGAGACCTTGTCAACCACATGATTTACTTCAATGGAGCAGTTTTGGTTTCTAGTAATTTTCCTGCCAACAGACTATGACAGGAGGTTGGGGTGTTAGTGCAATTCTTCAAAATAGAGAGTTTTTTTTTTTTTTTGTCTTTTTGGTCATATGAGCAAACCTCCGAGGGAGTCTCTTAAATTTGTATGACGGTGCTTATCTTTGATTACTTCACTAGCACCAGTGTAATATTTATCTTTTTCACTTAGTACTTAGTAGTCAGTAGACACCAGTTATTGTGCTTCAAAATTAACAATGCATAAATAAATATTTTATTTCGTTACATCTGTTTGAAATGCAGGCAGCTAATGACTGTGATCTTGAACCCGTGGCGTATGAGTTTTTCACACAAGCTTTTGTGCTATACGAGGAAGAAGTTGCGGTACATATCAAATATATATGTTGAGCTAATAAAATTTGCGCTACAAATTTCCTAAGATTCCTGTGGGCAATTGTTTCTTACGCTGTACATTTTGTTTATTATTCTATAATTTCTAGGATTCTAAAGCCCAGGTGACGGCTATACACCTAATAATTGGGACTCTACAGAGAATGAATGTTTTTGGTGTTGAGAATAGAGATACCTTGACTCATAAAGCAACAGGGTAACTTTATTTATGTTTTCCGAGTACCATGTTCAAAATATCATCTCTCTACTGCATCCTAGCCTCATTGTCTCTTACTTTCAGTACTCAGCAAAACTTTTAAAGAAGCCAGATCAGTGCAGAGCAGTTTATGCATGTTCGCATCTTTTCTGGGTTGATGATCAGGATGGTATCAAAGATGGAGAAAGGTAAATTTTATATGATGTGCTTGGGTTAACATAATTGTTAAATAAACATGATTTCAGTTTTATTGTCATTTTATTCACTAATAATCATTGGGTAATAGCTTATTCCTGGTCGATCTATGCATCTGCAGCAGTATACTTATCAGTTTGAGCCAACAAGGCATAACATGCTGATTTTCCTGTACTATAGGGTTCTACTTTGCTTAAAGCGTTCGTTAAGGATTGCCAATGCTGCTCAGCAGATGGCAAATGTTACCAGGGGTAGCAGTGGACCTGTAACACTCTTTGTTGAGATACTTAACAAGTTAGTCCATCACACTATCTTCATCTGCATTATATTTAACATTATTTATATCTAGGGTGAAATTACAAAAACTACCTTGAGGTTCAGTCTAAGTAAGTACAAGAAAATCAAATTATCTTTAAGAATTACAAATACCCCCTCAAGGCATTACAAACAGTCAAACACCCCCGTGAGGATTTTATTTATTTAACAAATACCCCCCTCAATAAATACAACTTATAAAATAGAAATAAATATCAAGGGGGTGTTTGTAATTTTGAAAGATAACTGGACTTTTTTGTAATTAGGCTAAATATCAGAAGTGGTTTTTGTATCTGATGTCTCGTTTTTCATGATGGTGTTTTTCCCCCTCGTCACTCCTCCCTGTTCTCTGTTTAATATGTTTCAGGTACCTTTATTTTTTCGAGAAGGGAAACCCTCAGATAACGAGTTCCGTGATTCAGGGCCTCATAGAGTTAATTAAAACTGAGATGCAGAGTGACAGTACAACCGCAAACCATGCTTCAGACGCATTCTTTACAAGCACCTTGCGTTATATTCAATTCCAGAAACAAAAAGGAGGTGCTATGGGTGAGAAATACGATCCCATTAAATTGTGACATGTTGAAGCTTCTTGTGAAAATGTGATAATATTGATACCCTACTGCTGTGGAGTTGGCTTTGGGAAGGATGATGAAGTTATGAAATGATTGACTCCCTTCACTTTGGAATCACTTGTATAAGGAAACCGAGTGATTCATGTAAATCACTTGCCCCTCTGTGGAAATATTTTATTTCTTTTTGTTTGTTTTGATCTTATTTATGTTGCATAAGGTGGGGTAGGCTGTGTGAAAAGTGCAAGCAATTTCCCGTGTATTCTTTTGTGAGATCATTAATTAATTTCTCGAACGCATCCTGATTTCGTGAATGTGTAATGAATTGCTGATGGCTTATTGCTAGTTAGCTACTCATACTGGTACTTTTTATGGATCGCCTCTCATTGTGAATAAGATGATGTGTATTGTTTTGTTGAGTGCACAAAGAATTTGTATTTTTGACCATACAGATACAAAATAGTGTTTGGTGAAATATTCATGGAGCTTTGACTATAGGCAGTTTTGTTATTCTCACGTCTAATAGGATATAAATAGCACTCCATAAGTTTGATTCATGAGAGCAAATTCTAACCTCAGTTATCTTTTATGTTTTTTGTAATATTTTTTTTTTTTGTGGGTGAAAACATTTTGTGTAATAGTTAAATAACGGCCTTCATGGTTTTTCAATAATTCCTATTGTTGAAAAAAAAAAAAGAAAAGATGCCTCGGTAAAGTTTTACCTATGATTCAACCATTGTCAAGTTTTTGTCTAATTCATTTTTCTGGTTTAATCCATGAAAGCATAAAAAAAAAATAAAAGAATAAGTGCAGGGGAATGCAAGGGATATTAAAAGGAAAAGGGTAAAACGAAACACTTAAAACAAGAACGCAGACAATTAAAATGGGTATTACTACAGAACAATTACATAACATTGTCTGATAATAGGGCCTAGGGGTAAATAAAAGGAGAGAAGAAAAGAAGATACAACGCCTCAGCAATAAAATCTACTTACGGACTAGCTGCTCTTAGGGGAGCATTGGTTTATCTCATCGTTGACAATCTTCTTGCCATAAAATTTTTAGAAGGCAACAATTACATCCATTAGTGCACGGTTGCGCCTATACAGACTCGACCACACTAACCGATGTTATATTTGGAGACCTCATAGTCCCGAGACCTTCTAACAGTAATCCCTCTTGCCTATGTTACAAAATAGAACAGCCTCTGTGCCCTTTCTTCTTCTTCCTTTGCTTTGGTGGTTGCAACACTATCTTAATAGCTGCATCGAACACTGCTTTCACATTCTGCATTGAACCAGAAAAGTATGTAGAATCATGAAAAAGTTGCATGGTACTTTCTGTTTTTTACGCTTATGTGCATGTTCGTGCTGGGAGCATTTCTGAAACAAAAGTCTATTTACATAATTCACAAATCACATATGTTTGGTGAAATTAATTTTGAAAAAATGTTTTAGAAAGAGAAGTTAACTTTTTTATTTATTTATCTGGGTGAGGTTAAAAATGGTAATTTAAATAGGCAAGGGGATGAACGAAATAGGAAAATACCATCAACTAAAAGTGGGGGAATCAAATTCTATCATCATCAACTGCAGTCTGCACCTTATCCCACTTGGGGTCGGTGGTGTGAAGTTTATAATGTCAAAATTGTTGAAATTTAGTTAATACTAAAAATTCAAACAGAAAGCAAAGTGCCAAAGTTTTACGCCAGGTGCCCTTCCTAACGCAACCTTGATATGAAGAAGAAATGAGATAAAATTCCAAAACCATCATCATCATAGGTTTTTCCACTTGCATGGAAAATATGATGAGACGGCGATGAGTTGATCAGTTGAGATAGTTGCTCCACTCATGTCCCATTACAAGAATGATATTGTAAAATCAACATGTACACTATGGAACGTATCTCTATGTTTTAGATATATCGAATTCTATATGAATTTAAAATATATCTATGTTTTAGATTTATATAGGTTCAGGATTTTGTAAGCTTTAAAATTTTGATCTTTGTTTTCAGTTGTAAAGTTCTTCTCCTGAATGAAATTGTTAGTTTCTCAAAAGTGGGGAAAGCGAAGTCTGAAAAGACATATTTTTTCACTTTTCTGAAATGGACTTTTTGAAGCGCGACTTACTTCAAAAGTCCATCCAATATTAATCACCAAACACCTTCAAAATTCTCAAATGGACTTTCAGCCTTAAAATTCCATTTGAAAAGTGATTCCAAACATGCTCTATATATGGTACTAACAAAATGTGTACCTGTTGTGTTTTTGAACTGCACTCAATGTATACCGGAGCTCCAATCAGTTTCTTGAGTTCCTCGCCCTACATGGCGATTTATGAAAGGTCATCATTATATGATCTAAAAGGCTCAAAAAACGAGAAGACGTGAGAGATCAGATGTTAGTAATAAGCCTTCTTACCTGAGCTGTAGTAATTGGCACTGCTCCAGGATGATCGATAAAGAATTGCTTATCATCTCTAAGATCTGTGTATAAAACGTATCACCAAGTCTAAATAAGCTCTTGGAAAAAAAAAAAGACGCCTCTTCTCCATGTTTCATACTTGTGATTTTACGTGAAAGATCACTAACAAAGATAGGGTCCCATAAAAGAAGAGAAATCTAGGTTTAAAATAAGTCAATCATTAAGCTGATGTCAAATCATTGAAAACTTGCAAAACTAACGGTGATTAAGAAAACACGGGAGCTTCTGAGAGAATGACAAAAAAAAAAGAGGAAGATGAATTTTAAGACAATAATAACATAAAATTCTTTTTAAACATAATTAAACAGATTGAGAACCTTGAACTAGATATAACAAATCAAGAATAGTTATACAAGGTAAGGACTCAGACAAGCCAATCAGCATTCCTCAGAATAGACAAGTGCAAGACATTGAATCTGCCAATTGATTAAAGATATAGACAGAACAACTAATGGAATATTAACATGAAAGAAAAGAAAATCATACCAAGCTTTGTACCAACAAGAATTATTGGAACACCTGGAGCATAATGCCTCAATTCTGGAATCCACTAAACAAAACCGAAAACAAGATAAAAAAAGTTTGCGTTACACTACAGGCGAATACACAATGGATGATAACAAACAAGCTCGACCCGAAAGCCATGTAAACAATTCTAACCTTCTTTGCAATATTTTCATAGCTGGCTTTGCTAATGAGTGAAAATGCGAGAAGGAAAACATCTGCTCCACGATAGCTCAACGGTCTTAATCGATTGTAATCCTCTTGACCTGATTCGTGATGTAAACCGAAAATAAGAAATAATTGACAAACATTGGAAGTGTTTCAGAAAAAACGAGAAATGTAGTCACCTGCAGTATCCCATAACCCTAGGTTGACAGTGCTACCATCCACGACTACGTTTGCGCTAAAGTTGTCGAAAACGGTTGGAACATAATCCTGTAGTACAAGGGTAAACACCAGGGCTAGAAATTTAGACAGGCGACAATAGATTTTGATTATTGGGATTAAAATCTTCATAATGTAGTAGCAAAAACCAGAACATGATACAAATATCCAAACTAGAGAGCAGCTTTGTAGCAGAATTATTATATAAATGCAATTTCAAGCGCGATGTTCATAAAAATCATGGATCTCAGGAAACAAAACTCTACTAAGAAGATCTCATTATGGAATCACACAAATTGAAAATGCAAATTTGATATAATGGAAATGTAAAGCAGAACTCTTGATCATCAAAAAACCTTTTCCATTTAAGAAAGAAATTAGCTTCACTATTTTAGTTAGCCAATTAGCTCATTTCCTAATCAATCACAACCCACATACAACTACATTTTAAAAGAACTTTTAAATTCTTTAAACAGACATGAATACAAATATACAACATCTACAGAGTACAGTGTAAATCCCACAACACAAAAGATTGTTTTCATAATTTAAAGCAATAAAATAAGGAATAAGCAAAAGAATCCGACCATGACCACCACAACAACAAAGAAACAAAGTTCAAACAGTTGAAAAATTGTAACACTTTTATGCATATGTCAACTCAAATAATCAAGAATTAGGACCATAATGTAAATTCTTGAATAGAACCCTCCAAATAAAATCCGGGAATATGAAAAAGAAATAAAAAAATTTGTTGATTTTCAAGAGAACGGAGATAAAACTGACCGTAGGAAATGTGTTGCTGGTATAAGAAATCAACATGCAAGTTTTTCCAACAGCTCCATCACCAACTGTCACACACTTTATGAATCTTGTTGCGCTCATTTCCACCACTTTTTTCCCAGTTTTTTTCTTTCTTCTCTACTTCAAGTCGGAAAATAAAAATGAAAAAAAAAACCCAAATCAAGATTCAAGAAACTAAAACCCCATCTCAAGAATTTCAAAGCAAATAGAGCATCGCAACTAAAATTGCTACAAAAAGGACTCACCTGCGATCCTGTAGTTGGGAACAGAAATGCAATGCGTGTACTTTGCTGGCAAAAAGATCGACTTTTTATGACAGCTTCTCCAATCTCTCTTAATTCTCGTTCTTGGGGTGGGGGTGGGGGTGGGGGGTGGTTTTGTTGGGGGCACTTTTGTTTGAAAATTGTTTTACTAAATTTGACTGGCTGATAAAGTTATTTATCCAGTTATCCTACATCAAAATTAGCCAATTCGAAGTTGATCTAGATAAAGCTCATGGATTTTGAATTCAAGATTTGAAAAAGAGATCTTGGTCGTATAACCCATATAAATTATTTTAAAAATATACAAGTTATTTTAAAAATATATAAATTAGCCAATCCTTCAAGTGGATTGTTGGCCCGAACAATTTAAACCGAAAAAAATGGTTAGAACAGAATTTTTTTGGCTCGTTTAAATCCGGGACTTTTTAGCCCGGACTGTTTAAACCAAAGCTCGTTAGGGCTAGCCCGAAAGTTAACCGGACTAGTCCGCTAGCCCCTTATTTCTATTTTTAAAAAATAAATATAATTCTAATAATTTATATCACCTTTTATTACCTACTACTAGTAAATTTATTTTTCAAATTCACATATCCCCATCTTTAAGTTTAACTTTATTAAACAAGCTATATTTCTTGACAATATTATTTTTTATTTGTTTTATTTATTAATTTATTTATTTTCCAATTTTTACTGTGAATAAGAAAAATATCACGTAGTTTTATTAGATTATTTAGAATATAATATATTTTTGTATGGTGCTAAATCTAATTTTATAATTTTGTTAATGCAATGTAATTATAAACTATGCATGATTTTTGTTAATGAATAGATTAACTTTAAATGTTAAACTTAAAAGTTATATATTCTCAAGTTTAAAATTTTAGATTTAAATATATAATTTTGAAAATTTTGACTTATAGCCATGAGTAATTACAAAAAAAAGTGTTAATTTTGAGTAGCTTTAATTATTATTATTATTTTATTTTAAAATTTAGGTCATAAAATATTTAATTTTATAAGTTTGTTAATGCAATGTGATTAGAAATTATGCATGAATTTTATTTATGACGAATAGTTTAACTTAAAATGTCAAACTTAAATGTTATATATATTAGAGTTTAAAATTTAGATTAAATATATATTTCTTAATTTTTCGACTTATAGCCGATAGTGGTCCGTTTAGCCGAAACCTCGATAATGACCCATTTAGCCCAAAGCCCGCTAGGGTTAGGGTTATGTTTCAATATCACCTGTCCATTTAGCTCGAAGTCCGCTAAGGCTGGCCCGAAACCGCTATGGCCAACCTGTTTAATATCTCTAATTTGGGTCGACACAAAAACACGAAGAAAAAAATAGGTTGGGTTAGGGTTGAGAAATTCGACATGAATAACTAAATGATTGAGAAATATGACACGAATAACATGAATTTTATGCCTCGACACAACACGCAAATTTGAACACGACACTAATTGCCACCCCTGCATAGATTATTTTTAAAAATATAAATAAGTCGTATATCTTAAAATTAGAGGTGGCAATTCGAGTCGTGTTCATGTTCGCGGATCGTGTTGAGACATGATAATTACACAAATTTGGCCAACCCAAATACGGCCCCTTTAATTATTTGGGTCAGATGAGTCAAACCGAATACGACCTATTTAATACATGGGTAAGCCGAACATGACCGAAAATGACCCGCATATTTTTCAACCTTAAAGAAACCATCTATTTATTATGATAAACTGGGGATTTTGGGTTATTTATATATAGAATATTGAAAAATATTAAAAACAATGCTGAATTTTCTTCTTCAAATGGGTTAGACGGATCCAATGAGTCATTTTAGGTCAACCCGAAATTAACCCATTTATTATCTGGTTAATTGAGCCAGACATATTTATGACCCGAATAATAAATGGGTCGACTCTAACTCGCTCACATCGTATTAAGTTCGGGTCATGTTTTCGTATTGTATTGGAGATTGTCACCCCTACTTAAAATGTGTAAAATAATTGGTACTTTTTCTTTTTCAAATAGAAAAAATCCAAAAAATTCGAAAAAAACAAAACCAAATGTCCTTATTTAACTGGTTCTATCTTCATTGATGAAGTAACCACATGGGATGGAGCTGAAATCCAAAGCCCCATGTGCATTTGGTGACCAACCTCCTACCTACTTTTAATTCCTCTTTATCTTATTATTCCTCACACCTCCAATTTGCAGTTTTGTACCATTTATGATTTTGATGATGAGATTCCATTGCCGGGCCCTTGTTACTTGTTAGACACCCTAAAGCTTGTAGTATTTTATGGCATCTACACTTAGACTAGCATATATCAAGATATGGTAGACCACTCAGTGGTCCATTTTATCTCTTACCCATATATATATATATATACATATATATACAAATTTAAAATTCGATGTTTGTGATATGATGTTGCCTATGATTTATCCCCACCATTAGATTGTTCCCCATATATGCGAACTGGTGAAAAATTTGGTGGGAACTCATACTGAATAACATCCGTGTGGCTACGGTTCGGGGAGAAATCAAGTATTATTAGATTTGGGAGTCGAACATTATTGTTCTCTTTACCTTAGAAGATCTTGTTGTATGTCAACAAATCCTATCATAACGCTGGCGAGTGCGTACATATCTCGTGGTTTATTTGGTGGCAGCGATGAGGAGTCGGAGCTGCTGTCCTCATACATATTCAAACGTAAGTCTGGAAGTTGAGTTCTTGGGAAAAAAAAACATTCATCATCCTATGTTTCATCAACTGGCATTACTTATTGTGTGGGTGGTACTATTTACAAGAAAATGACTAAAGTGTTTGGGAAAATTTGGACAAGATTAAGTCGAAGCCAGTATTGGATACTGTCTCCACAAAATGAATTTACCCAATTTACAAAGTGCTTACGGTTCCAGCAATCGTCCATAAGATACAACGACTTTAACAGGTTCAACTTAGCAGCACTTACAAAAGTCGAACCAACAACGAACACTAAGTGTTTAAGGCTTTCAAACTTTTGGAAGGATATTGAACAATATGATGGTAATGATGCAGAATGACTCGATTTTAGCTTGTAACTTTTTTCGTCTTTTTTTCATCAGCGGGGCTGAATATATATATGCCTCAAGGTGCTTATGGAAAGGATATATCTTTTGGATCGAAAAGACATGTCTACAGCCAAAAAATGCACCTGGTTGCTCGAACAGGTGTATCAGTTCGAATGTGTGTGTCCGTGCACACCCTCGCGCGCAACCGATTTTGCCCTCATGCGCTCGGTTTGTGCCGCGCACTGCTTCTATCGTATGATGCACACAAGATTTGCCAGTGCGCGCCCGTGCACCACTGCGCCCTCGCGCGACCCAGACCCAAAAACCAACCCAAATTTGACTATAATTAATTTTAAAGGGTTTACATAAACTTTGTCGAAAACTATAAGGGCTTTGAAGCCCAAGCCCAGGCCCTCGACCCCCGATCCATGACCCACGAATTGGACCCGGGCCTGGATGAGTCGGCGGGTGGCGGTGCACGCACGCGCGTTTGTTTTGAACCAAACTCACAAGCATGTAGATCATCACCCCTTTAAAAACTTTGGTGTCCCAAGGGCCCAAACCCATAGTCCAACTTAGGCTATATAAACTTTATAAAGAGAGCAAATTTTAGCTATCTATTCTATGTAGGATGGAGCTTTTCTCCTTCCCCATATTTTCCATTTTCCATATCAATTTCTAGTTTTAAGTGGCTAACTTGTAGCATTAATTTCTCATTCACCCGGAATTAATTTTGAGAAATTCAAAATGTCAATCTCATCTATTCACTTAGTAGGATTTTAATATATAATTTAATTCTATTTCCCACCAATAGAAACCACTTAAATATTTGGTCAAAATCGGGTCAACACCAAATTTCTCAAACCAAAATTCCAACAATCCCTCACATGAATGAAATTAATGCATGCATGTATGCAAATTCACTCGAAAGTCTCAGCGTTGTTATTGCGTCTGGGTAGGTAACGTGTGGCTTTGAACCTTCCTTAGTAATACTATCGGATGTACTAGTTGCTTAGTGACGCGATGTCTTGAACTTCTCAGTCGTTTGTGTAAACAGAGACAACAATATTTACACAAAACAATTCTAACACTTGTTGTTGTTACGTTGTATCCATTTCGGTCCTGGACCAAATCTTAGATTCATAAGTGTTTCTTTGAAACGGCCATCACTTCTTACTTATATAGGTGATCTCCGATGGAAAAATATCCTGCCATACTCCACCTTTTGGTATAGGAATCATTAAAAGTCTTAAACTTAACCTCACCACATTAAGTCTATTTCACTTGGAAGTTCCGGGAATAAGCTAACACATTTTCTAAGTGTACAACTGAACATTCATAACTTAGTTGTCTCATTGAAACAACATTTTGGGATCTCCAATTCATAAGGTTGGGTTACCGCAATGAACATTCTTTATTTTGTGGATTTTAAACCCATTCCTCTTAACAATTTATACAATTGATCTCGATTTATTCCTTTTGTGAGCGGATCCGCTAGGTTTTCCTTTGACTTCACGTAGTCAGCTGAAATAACCCCATTCGAAATCAACTGTCTAATGGTATTATGTCTTCGATGGTCTCTTTCCTTTGCAAGAAAAGAAACTTTTTATAAATACAATATTTTTTGATTTAATGATCGTACCATATTTATATCATGAATGCTGAATTTATTTTCTTGGGTGCTTCTACTTTAGCTAAAGCACTCTCACACTTCAATGTATTATCCTTTATGTGGTTTGTTAAAGTAAAGTTTTCTATTCTAACTTCGGGTATCCTTGTTCAATACAAGATTATCCAGAACATTAATGGCTCTCGGCCACTTTCCTTTTATTTTATTAGAACCTTGTCCCAATAATCCAGTTAAAATCTCGTTCTACAAGATTTTAGAACTTAGTTCCAACAACTCCATTAAAGTCTTCTATAAGGTGTGCAACCTTTGGTGTTATCACATCTTCAGTAGTGCTTCGGACTTAACTTGTTACTATGTCTGCCTCTAGTGCTTCAACACTTTGGGCAACACTTCATGCAACTGTAGTTTTGGTGTTCCAACACTTTTGGCAACACCTTCTGTTACATTTAAAAATGCAGCAGAAGCTCCCATTGTGTTCCATAAAATGTGGTCACACCCTCACAATTGTCGATTTCCAATTGGAATCACAGCTGTCTTCCTCAATCTAAAGTCAAATTATCAAATCCTCAAGCCCCATTTCCTTCCGCTTAGTTCTTAAAATCTTTCTATGATGGCGACATTTTTTCTGTTATCGTAGCCATTTGGCAAGACTCGCTCAGAATCATCCCTTCAGACACTAAGTCGTGAAGTATGATCTGAATCTCTTGTACTTGGCTGATTACCGTTTTGGCGTCAACTATCTTATAATCCAAAAATTTGCCGATAACAAATTTCTTTGTGTCGATATCTTCTATTTTATACTTTTTCTCCAAAGAGTCCCACAACTCTTTGGACGTTTTGAACGAACTATAGACATTATAAATGGTGTCTTTCAGCCCATTCAGAACATAGTTCCGACAAATAAAATTGTTGTTATGCCAAGCATCCACAACGATCCTCCTTTGATGGTCGAGTTCTTCATTGCCAATGGTAGGGGATCCTTCTTCAAGAAACGGGGCAGACCCAAGGTAGTGAGATAAAAAAGCATCTTCTGTTGCCATCTTTTGAAGTCAACACCGGAGAAATTCATTGTTTCTCGCCATGAGCAGGAGCAGCAACCATCGAAGTAAACGAAACGGATGCCGTCATCTTGAAAATAGCAGTAAATATTTCGTCTTGCGATTGTTGTCCAGTATTGGATACTGTCTCCACAAGATGAAATTGCCCCATTTATGAAGTGCTTATGGTTCCGGCAATGGTACCTAAGATACGACTTTAACAAGTTCGACTTAGCAGCACTTGCAAAAATCGAACCAACAACGAATACTAAGTGTATAAGACTTTCAAACTTTTGGAAAGATATTGAATAATATGTTGGTAATGATGTAGAATGACTCAATTTTAGCTTGTAGTTTTTTTTTCATCTCTTTTTCATCAGCAGGTAGGGGTGGGCTTTCGGGGTTGGGTTTTCGGGTACCCAACTGACCCGATCGGGTCAGGAATTTTTAAAAATTATTGGGTTACCCTAAACCCGATTTCCAAAACACGGGTCGGGGATCGGGTTGTTTAGGGAAAACCCGTATACCCGTTCGGGTACCCAGTTATTTTTAAAAAAAAACTGGAAATTAGAAAGTCTTGACCAATTTGACCTATGATGGGGGAACTGGGGAAGCTTTCCTTCCTCGAGGCTGGGTCAACAAGAAAGTATTCATATAAAGATGCTATTTTTTTTTCTAGAAAACCTTAAAGAATGATGTTGCAAGATTTTAGATTGTGATAATTGTGAATTTTGTGGCATTTATCCTTTTTAAAAAAAATTCGTACTAATTTGGAGCTAAACACACTTCTGTATGTGTATCTGTCTTTATTTTCCATTCTGGTGTATAAGCGCACAAGTTAAATATGGTTACTGCTCAGGTTTTACTTTCCATATTTCAAACTGGGGTTGTAAATTGTTTTTAAAAGCCCAACATTATTTTACTAAAAAAAAACTATAACCGAAACCCGACCATGCGAGTACCCGACTTTTATGGGTACCTGAAAAGTTGGGTACCCGAAAATATCAGATCGGTGTCGGGTAGCTATATTTGCTACTCGACAATATCGTGTACCCAACTCGAAAAACCAAAAATCCGACCGTATGCCCACCCCTATCAGCAGGGGCTGAATATATATAGGTATCAAGGTGCTTTATGGAAATGATATGTCTTTTGGATCGAAAAGACATATCTACAACCAAAAATTGCATCTGGTTGCTCGAACAGGTGCATCAGTTCGAATGTGCGCGTCAACGCACACCCGCGCGCATGACCGATTTTGCCCTCTGTCTTCTTGAAGCCCAAGCCCAGGCCCACGGCCCGACCCGGGCTGAGCTGGCCAGCGGCAGCGTGTGAGTGTGTTTTGAACCAAACTCACAAACATGTAGGTCTTATCCCTTAAAAAACTTTGGTTCCTGTAGGTCCCAAGGGGTGTAAGTGTAAGGTTTAGAAGGGGGGGTTGAATAAACCTTACCAAATTTTTGATTTAGTCCTTTTAAAAATTGAGTAGATACTACACAATTTGTGTCCTTCGTGGACAACCAATTTAGTTAATCAAGAGAGTTAGTCTCTCAACGGACTCAATCGAGCCATTCTTTTCGAATAACTCACTGTTTAGGTCTAAATTAACTCAACCGTGGTTTGTTTTCAGCGGAAGACTTAACACCCTTAAGTTTGATTAAGTAGAGATTTAGGGCTTGATTTAGTACTTAGAGATTATCTAATGGATAGCAAATATGTCAAAGAAAAATAAACAAATATGATGCAAGAATTAAAGTCTTTGAAATGTAAATGACACAATAAGATTTTTATAGAGGTTCAAGATGGGGTAATTCTTCTACTCCTCTCTTCTCCAACTCCCGGAGGAATCCACTAGAATTGATCAGATACAAAGTGGTAATCCGGATACAAGTCTTGATCACACGGTGACTTGATCCTTTGGGACTCGATCCGAGACGCCTTGATCACTCGGATGGCTTCTCGCACGACTCGGCTTCTTCTTCACAGTTGCGCTTTGCTACTACACTCACTTGCTCAAGCTCTTTGGATTTGATCACGAAGCCCTCCAAAAGCTCAAGACTTGGTTCGAACTTGAACCTTTCTACAATCCTTCGAGGAATGTAGACCCCTTGATTTTTCAAGATTTTCCTCTTCAACCGATTGAAGTTATCTTTCCTTCACGGTGAGTGTTGGATTGATGTTCTTCGTAGTGTAGCTTGAGGATTGAGAATATTTCAGTTCTGATTCTAATAATTGCTTGAACGTTTGTGGTTTCGGGACCCCTTTTTTTCTTCTCAAAGTCATTTCTCGGCCTTTTATAGTGATCTTTCAAAAATTTGCCCGTTGAAGAGATAGCTTATTTTTTTAAAGTCACTTGATCGTTGGCTTGTCTTGTTGCGATCCTTGGAATTGCCATTTCCTCGTATGAATTGTTCTTCACCTTTTCGAGTTCGACACGGTGTAGTGCTTCCCATTGGTTTATTCCTTTTGCACGCTCGGGATCGAGCACTTCGAGAAAGGTAGTATGGAGATATTACTTGTTTAAGTAATTCTCTTGATTTCGTCAGGCAAATGATCTTTTTGATTATCTCGACTGACCGCATTTCCTTGCTTTCCCTAGGGTGACTTAGTGAGTCACTTCCAATCATGGATGACTCTTCCGCTCACTTCAACTTGAGACTTGGCTTTTCTTGAGTTGACTTGACCGATACTCCACTCACCGCTTCTTCAAGAGAGTTCCCGTCTACTCTTCTTTGCCATACTCTGCCTTGCAAAATGAGCCTTCCTTCTAGTCTCCGTTGTCTTCTTGCATGTTTGGGCGTAGCCGACTTAACTCAGCTTGACCAGCCCTATTTATTACAATGCGATTTTACAACAAAAAATGGGGTGCCAACTTCCTATTCTAAGTTTTACATGGCATTCATCAAAATCTAAACAATAAATTTCCTAACAATTTCCCCCTTTTTGATGATGCCAAAACTTAAACAATTCAAAAATGCAAATAGCAAAGATACATACGAGATAGTGTATTCACATAGAATGTATGCGTAGAATCAATCACTTTATTGATCATAACATTCTTGTTCTTTTACACAATGTTTACAAGGTGTATCGAGCAAACATTTGTCTACACAAAAATGAAGAATTTATAGCTTTATTGCGGAAGACTTACATAAGACGTATTTACATAATAAAATACATGAAGGGGTGGACATCAACACTTCATCTCCTTTATTGTCTCCTTCTTTCATCTTGTTCAAAGATCTTCTCGCTTCTTCTTCTCTTTTTCTCATCGTCACCGCTTTTCTTTTTCTTTTCATATGCCTTCCTGGCGCCTTCATCTCTTCTTAATCTTTCTTGTCTTTCCTCCCATAGCTGAGTTTGTCTCTTGTTTTCTTCTTCTATTCTTTTCGCATACTCAAGATTACTTTTAGCCACTTGCAAATTTGCTATTTGGTCAAGACTTCACCAAAGAGATCCCTCCTTTCTTGCCTGGATCTACGATTCAATGTTTTTGGGCGAGGCCTGGTCCAAACCTCTTCCTCCACCACGCTTCTTCCTCTACCTCCGGGCGTGTATTGATGGGGTCTTCTTCTTTCCGGTGAGTGACCGGCGGAGTGACCAAAGCAGAGCGATCGCGGTAGTCCGTCGCTGTCGCCTTCTTCACATAACGTGAGACCCTTTTCCTAGTACAAGTCCCAAGCTTGAGCCATAGACATATTTGCAAAGTATCCTTCGGGATGCGAGCGTTTTAAATTCATCAACCGATCGTGGCTCGTCCCGACATCCGAGATGGCATAAGTGTCTCGTCACCGGAATGCCTCCATGTTGTTTCAAGATGTTCATAACTCGGGCATCCATTCTTCCTTCCACTTCCTCCATCCCCCTCGCTTCAATTGTCTTTCTCTTTTCAAACCATAGATATAGCAGAGTGTTGGAGTGGCAGAGTCACGGGGAGTTTGTCACGATAATATCAATTTGTGACAATACCTTGTTGGGGGTTTGTGCGATCATCAAGGTCACATCTTTCGATCTTTCCCCTCAACGGATTTTCCTTTCTTTAATTTCAACACTTCCTCATTTGTCTTTCCTTCGCATTTGATCCACTTTTTCAAACTTCGGATCTCTTCGTGCTTTAAGGTATTCATCTTCCCCATTTTTGGCATCATCAAAGGAGAGAGGAACGCCTGAAACATTGCAAGGGAAGTCGAGCTCGTTGATAGTCGAAGTTCTCGTCTCGAGTCATTTGTGGAGTATGCGGCACGAAATTCGGAGCGAGTAGCGTTGGACTCACTTGAAATTAGCTTCATTTCAGCCATGAGAAGGCTGAATTTTCTGTCCATATTTGCTTCCAGACGCTGGAGATCACTCTTATTTTGCTCACGCAGCAGCCTTTATCTCGGCGAAAGTGTGAGCTTCATGCATGTGCTCAATGTGTTCTCTCAATTTCCTTTTTGCATCGCATTTTCACTCTCCATACCAGCAGCCTTGTTGAACAATGTCCTCAAGTATCTAACTTGTTCCACACGCATTATTTCTTCTTTGTTGCCACCATTCCCCGATCCCCGATCAAGTTATGCCTCTCAAGTCTCGCAGAAGATTGGCATCTCTGTTGTCCAATAAGATGTCCATAGAGGCCTCGGTGCCTCTCCATCCGTTCAATCTCAAGCAAATAATGCTTTGAACACCTCCCAAACTTCATTTGTTTTTCCGATGCGGTGATGGCCACGCAGTCATTAAAGTCATAGTCCATTTGAACGATGGTACCGACGAGATGACAAGAGTCAAGTGCGGGAAGCGTGCGAGCTCGTTTTTCTCGACTCTTCGGGAGGTCGGGTACCTCCGAGAGAAAGGAAAAGATTCTATAAAGGAATCATCACGCTAATCGGTATTTGTTCAATGATGAGAGGTGCACGTGAAGTTCCTTTTGAGTCGAACTGCGCAGCTTGGGGAGCTCGCGCATGGACTGACTTGCTGGGGTCTCGGGTTGTGAAGTGGACCCACTTGCCGAGCCTCAGTGTGTCTCAACAAGCCTTCGTTGGTCTCACTGGTTTCTTCAATTGAGTGGATCGGTCCTCGGCCTTATCGAAGCGTCATCGGACGATGATGAGATTTCCATTGGTGGCTCATCATCAAAATTGAAAGTTTGACGAGTAGTCTTGAGATCGACTTGCTCGTGCTAGGAACATCCGCAATGAGTCTTTTGGATCTCACGGGGGGATGACTAAACTTCTTCGCGCTTTCCGATCCCCAGAAAGGTTACATCGGGATTATCCTGGGAATCATGAAGTCACGCTTATCTCCTTTTCGGATGGGTCAATGATAAAGGAGGGATGTTCTCTACTTGACTTTTTTACCCGGGAAGTCTCAACCTCCCGTGGGCCTTCATTACCTCCTCGTAGTCTCGACTGCAGCGAGGCCTTGGACCTCCTTTTCGGTCTCAACTGTCCGAGCTTCGTTGATGGAAACTTGCTGTTCGTTTGGTGTTTGTACTTTCTCCACTTCGCCTCCCGGATTCGTTGTGGAGTCATCTGCAGCCTTTCTCCGACCTTGCCGCAGTGGAGGGAGTTTCCCACCGGTGGCGCACCACCGAGTGACTTGGAATGGGGTCACTCGTCTCCAAACTCCGGCTATTTCTCGAGTGTTCGTAGTTGGGGCGGTGGTAAGACACCTTCATTAGGGGTTGGCTCAACGGGGTCCCCACTAACCCGATTTCATCGCCGTTCCTTAATTCCTTCTTCCGAGTGAGTCGGGAAGTGGTGGCAAGAACAACAAATGGCGATTTGCTGAACCACTCCCATTGGATCAATTTCGCCTATGTTCGAGGACTCTCCTGGTCCCTCCATCATGCTCTTCTCATGAAGAATTCTCGATTCATGCATTGCTTGCTTCTTTGCATTGCAACTCTTTCGTAGCGGCAAAGAAGCAGATCCGGATCCTCATCATCGCCGATAAGACATCAAGGAGATGATGTGTGTGTTCGCGGGTGCGGGAGATAGGCGGATGCCGCCTTCTCACGTGCCTCGCCTTCTTCTCGCGCCGCTCCTTCTCCTTATCCTTGAAGATCTGCGCAGGATATCGTGCGCTTGTCCTCATCCGAGGCGGGATCACAGAGGTCACCCAAGGAAGTTCAACAGATTCCTCTTCTTCTTCTATAAACTCGGGCCGTTGGAACTGTTCCCGGATTTACTCAATTTCCATTTTCTCCACTCTCGCAGCACGATTTTGAATATCCGGGTAAAGTGGGGATAGGATCATCACATCACTATCAGTTTTTTCTTGTGTCTCAGTGCGCTTGAGGAATACAACTATTTCTTGATTTGCCTCACGACGCTTCACAGATTTAATGTTTCATCAATTACATCCGGGGACTCTCTGCTTCAACAGTTTTTCGGTATTTGTTCGGTGAGTGGTCGACTCGGCCCGCCATTTCTCAAGCTCGGAGCGCTTGATGATTCTTCTTCGTCTTCTAGTTTGTACCGGAGGGATTCCCGGTTCAGAGACGCTTTCTTCCGAGTCTTGGGGGCGGGGGCCGTGCTTGGTGTCTTCTTCTCGAGGAGTGGCCGTCTTGGCTTATCGCTTCTCCTCTTTTTGACGATCCGAGAAGGTAGTTGAGAGTCCTTCTCGACCGTTCTTCTGCAGGGCGGGAGACACGGCTGCAGGGGGGTGACTCTCACGCAGGGGCAGGAGCAGTTTGACTTTCTTTGCGGCAGAGAGTGATCTTCTTAGCAACTGTGCAGGGCAACTTTCTTCTTTGGTGGAGAGGAAAACAATTTGTATCTTGAGTGGTCATCTAATTCCCCTCACTCGTGTCGCCTCTCTTGGCGTAGGCTCTCTCTCGTGCGCCGAGAGAGGTTTGATCTCGAACATCCTCTTGTTTACATGGAATGCCTTTCCATGTCTAAGAGGACTCCTTTCACCTCCATCACCGGCCAATCACTGGCCATATCCTAGGGATCCTCCAAATGTGCCATCTTCCTTGAAGGATTTGTTCCCTACATTTCGCATACCGTTGTGACAAACTCACCCCAATTTATTTTCCTTTCTTCAATGATCGCCGCCATCACGATCAACTTTGCTTTTGATTGGTTGGTCAAAGCCGCCAAATTTGATGTCAATACATTTGGCAACTATGTCCAACAAACCTTGTGATAATCCTCCTTCAAGACCTCTTGTTTGTTTGTGTAAACTATTTTATCAAGATAGTCGGGCTTGGCTATTTCCTTCCTAGCGGCAGCCAGGTTTACATCACCGTTAATTTCGATGCTCCTTCCGTTGGTAGTGAGAGCGGTGTTCACCAAATCCTTGGCGAGAGATGGTGAGCTTCTTTTCCGTGAATGATGACTTTATCCCTTCATCGTGAATCTCAAAGATTCACGTAGATGCGACCTCCTCCACATAGGTCATCGGATATTCCAGCGTTAAATGATTTCAGCCCAAACGTTTCCAATTTCTCAACAATTTTCATCACTAGGGTGTCGTCGGACCCATGTTTCACCATGCCGTCGAAATCCACAGGAGACCCGGTGTGGATTTGCTTTCCTAACTTGACAAAATCATAGATTCATGCCATCCTTCAGGATTTTACCGAAGAAAACTTAGAGATTGATTTGAAGATAGATAGGGTTTTGAGAAATTTTTTGCCTTTGCTTCTGAGAGAGATAAATGAATAGTTTTGGTAGTGTGTGAGAGAAACGGACGAAAATGGTTTAAGTATGGTTTATGAAAGGACGTGCGGGTGGTTTTTGAAATGTGATCGAAATCAACGGCTTAGATTTTGCACGCCGATTTAGCATTTAATGTCTCGTATTTAATGCAAAGAAAGATTTATATCCAATCATAAGCTTAGTGTGCGCTTTTGCTCAGTACACGTCATAATTATGCCGACGTAATCCTTAAAAACATTACCGCTTAGTCAAAACAACTGCGTTTTGTCACTTGGCTCATAAATGATTCACTTTTGCCCTCATTTGGTTTAGCTCTTCTTTTCGCATTCTTCTTTGTGACTCAAACCACACCGACTTGGTATAATTGTCTTTCCGATACGGGCCGATTTATTTACTTAGCCGATTTGTGAGTTCGATCTTTTTCCTTTTTGTGTTCCATTTCTTTTCTTTGATTCTTCCGAGTGTCACCACCAATTAACCCTAACTCATGCTTGAGTTCTTCAAATCTTGACTCACATAATGGTTTTGTGAAGATGTCACCAATTGTTTATCGCTTGAGATATACTCCAAAATAATGTCCTTCTTTTCAACATGATCTCTTATGAAGTGATATCCGACATCGATATGCTTTGTTCTTGAGTGCAACACAGATTTTGAGTAATTGCAATTGCACTTGTGTTATCACACATGATTGGAATTTCTTTTTCCTCAACTTCATAGTCTCTCATTCTTTGTCTCATCCATAGGACTTGGGCACAACACGCCCGCCGCAGCCTATGTATTCTCGTCATTTGTAGAGGTGGCTATTGAATTTTGCTTCTTGCTAAACCAGAAATCACTGTTTCCTAAAGCATTTGACATGTGTCCGAGGTGCTTTTCATCAACTCGCATCCAAAGATAGTCGAGTCCGAATAGCCAATTAGCTTGAATCCACCTTCCTTTGGATACCATAAGCCAACTTCGCTTCCTTTCAAGTATCTCAATATTCTCTTACCGTCATATGGCTCTCTTTTGGGGCAGATTGAAATCTTGCACATACACCTACAAAGAAAGGTGATGTCCGCCCGCTTCTTTGTGAGATAGAGCAATGATACAATAAGTGCTCAGATCTTGTTTGATCTCTGTGCTTGCCATCCGCATCCATGTCCATTTTGATCGATGTATTCATTGGTATTTTTACGAAGACTTCTCCTCCATACCAAATTTCTTCATTAAATCTCTCGGTGTATTTTGTTTGACTTATGAAGGTTCCATCCTTCATTGTTTCACTTGAAGTCCAAGGAAGAATGTTATCTCTCCCATCATGCTCATTTCAAATTTACTTTGCATGAGGTTTGAAAATTTTTCACACATTTCTCTTTGTTTGTGGATCCAAAAATGATGTCATCCACATATATTTGAACAAGCAAGATACTCTTTTTGTCTTGAATTCTGAAAAGTGTTCTATCTACTTTTCCTTTTGTGAATCCATTTTCGTTAGGAATTGTGACAAGGTATCATACCATGCTCGGGTGCCTGTTTCAATCCATACAAAGCTTTTTGAGTTTGTATACCTTATCTCCAAGAGTCTTCCTCGCTCAAATCCTCGGAGGTTGTTCAACATACACTTCTTCTTCCAATAGACCATTTAGGAATGCACTTTTTACATCCATCGATATACAATGAAATTCTTGTGAGTCGCATAGGCAAGAAACATCCTTATAGCTTCCAATCTTGCTACAGAGCAAATGTTTCATCAAAATCTATTCCTTCTTCTTGGCAATATCCTTTGGCTACTAGTCTAGCTTTGTTTCTTACCACGTAACCTTCCTCATTCATCTTGTTTCGAACACCCATTTAGTACCAATAACATTTTGATGTGTGGGTCTTTGAACTAATTCCCATACTTTATTTCTTTCAAACCGATTCAGCTTCTTCTTGCATAGCTTGAATCCAATGTGTGTCATCCAATGCTTGTAACACATCTTTGGGCTCTATTTTGCGAGATGAAGCATGTGAACATAGCTTCTTGTTGAGTTCGATCTTGTTTTGACACATTCTCTTATATCTCCAATGACAAGTTCTCGTGGATGGTCTCTCACCATCTTACATCAAAGTTGAAGTAAGTTGGTCGGGTTCAATTGTCTAGCAAAGTGTTGCTTTGATCGCCTCTCTCGTAGTCACTTAGCCGCAAATTTTCCACTATTTTTGAGATTGACTATCTCATCTTCTTCTCGAGTTTATAATTCCAAATTCAAACTTCAACATAAGGACTCTTCTTCAGATGGTTGGATGATTCAAATTTTATCACCGACTCTTCAATGTCTTCTCCATTTACATTTGGCTCATCGAATACCACATGAATGGATTCTTTCGCAACCATAGTCCTTTTGTTGAGTATTCTCAGAGGCTTTGCTTTCAATTTTGAGTATCCCAAGAAGATATCTTCATCTCGCTTTAGCATCAAGGCCTTTAGATTGTCTTTGCCATTGTTGTGGATTAAGCATTTACATCCAAATATTCTAAAATATGCAACATTTGGTTTTCTTCCAGTCCAAATCTCATAGGGAGTCTTTGTCACCGTCTGCTTATCATACATCCTGTTTTTTGAGTGTAGCAAGTCGTGTTGATTGCTTCACCAAAATCTTTTTGGTAACCCCGTCAAACCTAACATGGTCCTTGCCGCTTCTTTGAGAGTTATGTTCCTTCTTTCTCGCAACTCCATTCTCTTTTGTGGGGTCCTTGCTGCAGATAGTTCATGACCAATACCATTTTCAATACAACATCGAAGTTATTATTCCATTGACAAACTCGGTTCCGCTGTCCGATCTTATTTTGATAATGGTTTCGCTCTTCTCGCTTTGAATCCTCTTCATCACCGTGGTAGTTTCGTAGAGTTTCTTTCTTCTTACACATGAATATTGTCCATGTATATCTTGAGTAGTCATCTACTACCACCAAGGTGTATTTCTTTCCACTTATCTTTGGCCGGTTCCACGGGCCAAATAGATCCATATGTAGCAGATGCAATATTCTTGTTGAAGATGGACATGTCTTTTCTTTGAATGAAGATTTAATTTGTTTTCCTTCGACATGCATCACATATACTTTCCTTTTTGTATACCGAGTATGGAAGTCCTTCCACAAGATTACTTCTTGCAAGCTTGTTAATCGTTTTGAAATTCGTGTGACTCGGCTTTTTGTGCCACGTACCCAACTTGATTCATTGTGCTCTTTTGCTAATAGACAGTCTTTGGTGTAGCGGTTGACCAATCTACTACATACATGTTCTTTTGTCTCCGCATCCTTGCAACACAACTTCATTCGATTCAAGATCCTTGATTTGGCATATACCCATGTTGAATCCAACATTATAGCCCTTGTCACAGTAGTTGATCGATGCTTAGCAAGTTGAAGTTGAGTCCTTCAACATATGCGATATCCGTGATTTCTAATCCATTCCTCTTGATGGATCCAATGCCTCTTATTTCACCAGGAGCTTCATTTCCTCCAAATATGACTTTTGCTCCTTTAACTTCCTTGAATTTTGACAGATTTTTCTTATTTCGTCATATGTCCGAAATACCCACTATCCATATACCAGGTTCCTTGGCACTCACTGCTCATTGAACCCGCAATCAAGGAAATTAAGTTTTAGGTACCCATACTTGTCCGGGTCCTAAGGGGTTAGAATTGTAAGATGATCCAACCAACTTATAGCCAAATGATTTGACTCTAAGGGGTTGCCATCTATCGCCATAATCATAATTAATCTTGGCAAATTGCTTGGGAATTTTAGGTTCATACAAATTGCCTCTTTTGTCTCAGTATGCCGTGTATAAGTTTTAGCAATCGCCTTCTTTGGGTAATTGTGGTGTCTCCGAGTGTAGTGCCTAGGTGCATATGTGTGCCGATGAAAGTTCTTATACTTTTGGAATGGCCTTTTTGAGTTCTGGCCTTTGCCATTTGGGCTTCTATTCCATAAGTCTATGCCGATAGTTCACATCATTCCAATCACTTGGCTTGGATATTTTCTACCATTCCCATCATATGTATTTCTTTTATAGATTTTCCGGGGTTTTGGTAGTGTTGGGATTTGGTCCAAAGATCCCGCCCGCAATGGGCTTTAAAAAGCGCGAGGCGCGCGCCCGCGATTCGAACTCGTGAGCCTGGATTGCATAGTTAAAGGATAGCTTAAAGGATATGATTTGGACTACCTATACCAACAGATGCATCTTCTTTCTCGGTGCCCATTACATAGAAACTCCGAGGTTAAGCGTGCTTGACCTGGAATAGACATGGGATGGGTGACCCCCGGGAAGTTTTCCAGTGGTGCGCGTGAGTGAGGACAAAGCGCGCTAGAAAAGACTCGTGTTGGTTTGTGGGGACATCGCCAATCCGAGTAGCGCTAGAGGTCCAACAACTGTATCGAGCAGGTCATGAGTTCGAATTCCCTTGGAAGACGCGCAGTTGAGGTTGCCAGGAGCGGTGGAACGAGATGCCGGGCGCAATGGAGGTGAAACGGACGAATCAAGGTAGGTTGCCGATGGCCGAATCGAGGTAAAACAGCATCGAATCAAGGTGTAGGTTGGCCGGATGGACAGAATCAAGGGTAGGTTGCCGGTGGCTTTAATGCATCGAATCAAGGTGTAGGTTCGGGTGGACCAGAATCGAAGGGTAGGTTGCCAGTGTGGCTTAACTCGTAAAAACAGATCGAATCAAGGTGTAGGTTCTTTGGGTGGACCAGAATCAAGGGTAGGTTGCCAGGTGGCCGAAAAATGCATCGAATCAAGGTGTAGGTTCCGGGTGGCCGAATCGGAGGGGGCGTGACGCGACGCTTGAATCAAGAAGTTGGCGTTAGAATCGGCGGAAGTTTGGCGACAAAGCGGAGGTTGCCAAGATCGAGCCGAGAAGATGGCAGTCTTTGGGAGGGGGATTGTTGGGATTTGGTCCAAAGATCCCGCCCGCAATGGGCTTTAAAAAGAGGCGAGGCGCGCCCGCGATTCGAACTCGTGAGCGCCGGATTGCATAGTTAAAGGATAGCTTAAAGGATATGATTTGGACTACCTATACCAACAGATGCATCTTCTTTCTCGGTGCCCATTACATAGAAACTCCGAGGTTAAGCGTGCTTGACCGGAGTAGACATGGGATGGGTGACCCCCCGGGAAGTTTTCCGGGTGCGCGTGAGTGAGGACAAAGCGCTAGAAAAGACTCGTGTTGGTTTGTGGGGGCCGATCGTCAATCCGAGTAGCGCTAGAGGTCCAACAGTAGCTCGCTTCTTCTTTACAGAGTATTTTCTATTTGGAGTTTCTTTGAGGAACTCTTTGAATCTCTTCTCACTGCCCTTTCAAGCCGCACTCAATCGGGTCGTTTTCCTTTTCCTTTATAACCAAGGCCCGTTTGCTTGTAATTGTGCTTTGGAGTGAATGTGTGTGCAACATTTAGAGTTTTGGATTTTTAGACTCTTCATTGCTTGAAGATCCTTTTTCCAAAATTACTCTCGAAGTTTGACATGTCATAGAGGAGTTAAATCCTAAGCCCTGTCTTGTCTCCACATTCTCTTTGACTCATAATAAGATCATCTAATGATTTAGATGCCTTAGTGAATGAGGCAATAACATTTTTGAGGTCATTCTCCTCTTTTCTATGGCAACTATTTCTGCTATTAACTTAGCATTTTCAAATTTTTTTTAAACTTTCATTCTCATCGCTTATTTGACTTAGAGTACTCTCCTTAGTCACTTTAAGTTTCGCTCTTGAGTATGTTGTTTTCCTCATTTAATAGTGTGTGTGAGGATTTAATGTGTTCAAAATCTTTCATCATTTTGCCTAATGAATCATAAAGATCGGTGGGTGATGAAGTGTGTGTGTCATCACTATCACTAGAGTCCGAGTTTGATGAGTTAGAGTGTACTCATCTTCTTGGTTGGTTGATCTTGTTCATTGGCCATCAAACAAATTAAGGCTTCTTCTTCAGAGTCACTTGAGTAGTCGGCTTCTTGCTCTCCTCTGAATCATTTGTTTCTCTTGACTTGGCCGTCTCAGTGGTTTCGCACCATCATTGCCTTTTTCTTTTCTTGTCTTCTTTCTCTCAAGACCTTTCTTTCTTCTTCATTCCTGTATTTGTTGACTACAGAGGATATGGGCGATCAATGGCATAGTGACTGGTTGTCTACAGTTCCAAAGATAGATATTCGGCCTTTTGATCACTCTTTCCATTCTTGGATTTTCAGCCCTTTGATATTCAGCTTTTTGATGATCTCTGTTCTCTTGGTTGGCCTATCTTCCATTGACTGGGGATGAGCCGAGTGTCTTCCGGAAGATTCGCCTTGCGCTTTCTCTTGTAGTTCTTATTGAAGAACTTGTTGAATCTTTTAACCATCGTGGCTATTTCTTCCGGATCAATGGCTTTTTGACCTCGGCTCTCTTCCCATCTTTAACAATTAGAGCAAATTGTTTTGGGTACATTTGCCTCTTCCTCGGGTCTTTTCTTCTCACCAAACTCGTAGGCTTTGAGGTCCGAGAATAGTTCATGGTTGGATGTCTTTGATAGGTCCATGGAATGTCTTAGTGCCATGACCTTCATTTCCCATTCACCGAAGACTTTTTAGGATCTTCATACATATTTCCTTCGTGTATATTCATTTCCAAGTGCGAGATAGCTCGTTGGTGATTTCGTGAACCGAGCATCCAGCTTGATCCAGGTTTTCTCCCGAGATCATTTTGAAGTTCTCAAATTTCAGACGCCACCGATAATTTGTTTTCTTTGATTTGCTCGAGCCTTCACAAATCAATGTTAGCTTGTCCCCATTTCTTTAGCCGTTTTGCATGATTTGACTTTATTGAACATGGCTTTGTCCAAGGTTTTGTAAAGGATGTCCTGGCTACATTGTCCAGGTTGTATCTTTTTCTCGTCATCATTTGTCCATTCGATTCTTGGTTTTTCAACCATGGCCGGTCCGGGAGCAACATCCTCTTCTCCTTCACCGCAGCCTCTTCTTACGATTGTGTTCACCTTTAAGATTTGCAGGCCCATCTTCTATCACTATCCACATCTCATCATGTAATGCCGATAGATGAGCCTCGCATACGAATTTTCCAATCATCAAATTCTTCAATAGTGAACATAGGAATGCGTGTCAAATTTGCTTCCATGATAATAACTTTTAATGATAAAAAGAGTTTTGAAAGTTTAAGTACTAAAGCAGACTTTGAAAAGTTTGGAGATCTAGTTCAAGAACTGCCAGGCGGAAGGCTCAATGAACCAACCGCTCCGATACCACTTGTAGGTCCCAAGGGGTGTAAGTGTAAGGTTTAGAAGGGGGTTGAATAAACCTTACCAAATTTTTGATTTAGTCCTTTTAAAAATTCAGAGTAGATACTACATAGTCATTTGTGTCTTGGTGGACAACCAATTTAGTTAATCAAGAGAGTTAGTCTCTCAACGACTCAATCGAGTCATTCGGAATAACTCATTGTTTAGGTCTAAATTAACTCAATTGTGGTTTATTTTCATTGGAAGACTTAACACCCTTAAGTTTGATTAAGTAGAGATTTAGGGCTTGATTTAGTACTTAGAGATTATCTAATGGATAGCAAATATGTCAAGAAAATAAATAAACAAATATGATGCAAGAATTAAAGTCTTGAAATGTAAATGACACAATAAGATTTTTATAGAGGTTCAAGATGGGGTAATTCTTCTACTCCTCTCTTCTCCAACTCCCGGAGGAATCCACTAGGTATTGATCAGAGATACAAAGTGGTAACAAGTCCGTATACAAGTCTTGATCACACACCTGACTTGATCCTTTGGGACTCGGCCGAGACGCCTTGATCACTCGGGATGGCTTCTCGTATGACTCGCCTTCTTCACTGGCTTGCGCTTTGCTACTACTGACTCACTTGCTCAAGCTCTTTGGATTTGATCACGAAGCCCTCCAAAAGCTCAAGACTTGGTTCGACCTTGAACCTTTCTACAATGCTTCGAGGAATGTAGACCCCTTGATTTTTCAAGATTTTCCTCTTCAACCGATTGAAGTTATCTTTCCTTCACATGTGAGTGTTGTATTGATGTTCTTCGTAGTGTAGGCTTGAGGATTGAGAATATTTCAGGTTTACAGTTCTAATAATTGCTTGAACGTTTGTGGTTCTGGTCCCCCCTTTTTCTTCTCAAAGTCATTTCTCAGCCTTTTATAGTGATCTTTCAAAAATTTGCCCGTTGAAGAGATAGGCTTATTTTTTTAAAGTCACTTGGCGATCGTTAGCTTGTCTTGTTCTGATCCTTGGAATTGCCATTTCCTCGTATGAATTGTTCTTCACCTTTTCGAGTTCGACACGGTGTAGTGCTTCCATTGGTTTATTCCTTTTGCACGCTTCTCGGGATCGAGCACTTCGAGAAAGGTGGTATGGAGATATTACTTGTTTAAGTAATTCTCTTGATTTGCGGCAACGGATCTTTTTGATTATCTCGACTGACCGCATTTCCTTGCTTTCCCAGGTGACTTAGAGTCGCCTTCCAATCATGGATGACTCTTCCGTCACTTCAACTTGAGACTTGGCTTTTCTTGAGCCGTTGACGATACTCCACTCACCGCATCTCACCGATTCTTGAGAGTTCCCGTCTACTCTTCTTTGCCATACTCTACTGTCTTGCAATGAGTCTTCCTTCTAGTCTCCATTGTCTTCTTGCATGTTTGGGCGTAGGCCGACTTAACTCACCTTGACCAGCCCTATTTATTACAATGCGATTTACAACAAAAAATGGGGTGCCAACTTCCTATTCTAAGTTTTACATGGCATTCATCAAAATCTAAACAATAAATTTCCTAACAGATTCGCAAGGGCGCAAACCCATTAGTCCAACTTTGGCTATATAAACAGAGCAAATCTTGGTTATCTATTATATGTGGGATGGAGCCTTTCTCCTTCAGTTTTAAGTGGCTAATTTAATTCACATCAAGGGAATCTCGTAATCAAATCAAATCAAGGGTTTTAATTTAATTCACATCAATGAAATCTCGTAATGCATACCCCACAACCTGGGTTACTGTTTAACCATTGCCTAACTCATTCATCACAATGGTTAATTCATGACTTAGTCAAATTCTATGCATCAAGTTCACAAGATTTTTTCCTAATTAAGGCTCAAATTAATGCATCTATTTCAAGTTAACTAAATAACACTATTATTAAACTCGGGATGATCAATAGGCAAAGTAAAAAAAATATAATTACAAGCAATCAATATATATTATAAATGAAGAATTGTTTCCCCCCACACTTAAATTATGCAATGACCTCAATGCGTAAAAAAATAAAAGAAAAGATAAAATATGTCCCTAAAATTTCGAAGATTGATAAGTAATGTCATAAGTACATCAACCTAAGATTCTGCAAAAGTCAAATGGAGAAGAAAACACAAAAACAAAATAGAAAAAACTAGAGAACGAAAAATAATAAGAAAAATAAAAAAATAGCAAACATCCACATTCAAAGTTAAACAGACAAGAACAGAGAAAAGAGAAACAGAAAATTAAAAAAAAAAAAAAATTTACGGGGCAATGTCACTGATCTTCCGCGGGCGGTAGCGGGGGGTGGAGGGGCGAGAAAGACAATATCCAGTTTTGTTTGATATTTTGCACCCGACTATCAATTGAGACAATTTGGACGCTCATATTTTGCATGAGGTTGTGGAGGTCGTTCATATGGTCTTGCATATCAATCATTTCCTTGCATAGAATCGAGGCACGACAAAACAACTTCCCAACTAGTAGCGGCGCCTTGGCTCGAGAGCCGAAGAAGGTCCGGGGCAAAAGGAACAGTGGGATGTCCAGCATGCGGTTCATCCATCTCGGTATCATCCTCTCTGTGACCGCCGCCTCCCAAGGTAGTAGGCGGGGGTAGATAGGAGGCGATCGGGTTCCAAATATGACTACAGAAGCATTTTCTACTAGTAGGATCACGAAATGCACATTTCTTTAGTCAAGAATTCGGTACTGAGTAAATTGGCCTTATTGATGTAGATTTTATCCACCGCGGTATAATTAAGTCCGGCTACATCAGTAATCCCAAAGTATAATGCAATGAGCGATACAAAATGTCCTATCCCTAACTTGTACGTACTCTTCTTCTGAATTCGACTAAATGTATCAAAAATAAAAGCCGCGGTACAAATTTTAGTACGGGATCTAGCACAATATAAGAAAAACAACCAGGCTCGTCACTTTATAGCTTTCGTCTTTTCCAAATATCTAATCGGCTAAATATTTGTGGAAAAGATAAGTGGTCGGCTCCTGAATAAACCTACTAGGCGTCCCTTTAGTCGAAACATTATTGAATCCTGTCAATTCTAACCAAAATTCTCTCGGACTAAACGACTTCAGGATTGAACGTAGCTCGCGAGTAGATAACCGAAAAATTGATTTCGTCACCTTGTAATCTACTTTACATTCCACCCCAACTAACCGACATGTGAAATCCGTCAAATGTGCGTCAAAAAAATAGAGAGTGGTGTAAAATTCGACCACAAACTCGGAATACACTACACCCGCCATCTTAATCAGTTTTTTTCCAATCCAAAGCATTAATAAATCCCATAAATTCATCTTTTAGACCCAATTCATCTAAAGTTGATAATGGAGAGGGTAAACGATGGGTACCTCGTGTGAACTTATCCGTGTATACCATTGCCCTTCCTCTTCAAAGTAAATGGGTAAGGGTGCGTTGAATTGCTCGGCTAAATCAACTGGTGGCATTGAGGTGTCTTCTAGAGCCCTAGATAACCCTTCTTGTGCTAGTCTTACTCGTGGGGGTGCCATCGGTGAAGAAGAACCACGTAATCGAAGTGCTCTTGAAGTTTGGAGGTGGAATTTGGGGTTTGGGGGAAGTTCTTTTCGGACTTGAGGAGAATTTGGGGGAGAAAGTATGAGAAAAAAGCCCTAATTTGGGACTGATAAAGCCTTGTTCTGCCAAGGTGATCGCGCTAACGATATAGATAGGGCGATAGGCTCTATATAATAAACGTGCCCAGGGTGCAAGTTGCGCACCACATTCTCGCATGTTTGGTTAAGTCTGCTATCTCCCGTGCGTGTCCGAGCATATGTGCGCGTCTCCGCGCTGTTCCTGCAAATATTTATTATTACTTTTTTATGTTAAATATATATTTGTACAAAATGAAAAACTCAATCAAACCATTAGATACAATTAGTCGAGAAAATAAAATGAAATAAAGAAAAGAAAAATAAAAAGATGAAGAAAAAAACTTGGGTTGCCTCCCAAAAAGCGCTTATTTGACGTCTTAGCTTGACGATACCTGAGCACGGTCTTAAGTGACCTCTTCGAGCTTCATGCTCTCGACTCTTTCAGCCCGGGATAACCCTTCAAAGTATGGTTTAACCCGATGGCCATCACCTTGAAAGATTCATGCGCCTTGGATTAAGTAATTTTACTGTGCCATAAGGGTATACCTCTTCGATCTCAAATGGCCCGCTCTATCTTGATTTTAATTTCCCGAGGAATAACAGTAGTCGTGAGTTAAATAAAAGAACCTTCATTCCTGGTTCGAGATTCTTATGCATAATCCTTCCATTGTGCATCGTTTGACTTTATCTTTGTATATTCGCGTATTTTCATACGCATCATTGCGAAGCTCGTCAGGTTCGGACAATTGCAACTTCCTTTCGGCTCCTACTTTAACCAAATCAAAATTTGTTGCTTTGATAGCCCAATATGCCTTGTGCTCCACTTCAACTAGTAATGACACATTTTCCCAAAAATAAGTCTATTGGGGCTCATTCCAAAAATTATTTTATAAGTTGTTCTATATGCCCAAAGTGCATCATTTAACTTGGTAGCCCAGTCTTACTTGTAGGATTTACTGTCTTTTTATCTATTTGTTGGTAGTCTCCACTAGGGGTGGGCATCGGGTACCCGAAAAAATCGGGTTGGTGTTTGGGGTACCCGAACCCTACCTGAAAAAATCGAGTACCCGACTTTTCGCACTGAAAAAATCGGGTACCCACGGGTGTTGAATTTCGGGTACCTGAAAGCTTGGGAAAAAAGGCATTTTCGCAAAAATAAAAAATAAAAAAATACCTAAGCTTTCTGCACCAGACAACACGCTGCACCACCACCACACTTTTGCGATTTTCGAAAAAGTAACGACATAAACAAAAAAAAAGTAATCAAAGCCTTATATTTTTCCCCCATTTTTGCACCACCAGCACCTTACTTTATGCCTTCTGCTGCACCACCACCACACTTCCATTAAACCCCCATTATCTCATTACTTTTTATTTTTCTAATGAACCTCCATGTCTCGAAATCCCCACACATATATTTTTTGAAAAAAAAAACTCAATTAATAATTAGAGAGATTCACACAGACACGATGACTGAGAACTGGGAAGAGTGAGTTTTCTAGGATTCTAATTCATCGGGTACCCGATCGAGTAGTCGGGTATTTATTTAAATACCCGCCACCCGACCCGATTTTTACTAAATCGGGTATCGGGTACCCTAAACCCGATATTTTTGTAAAAATACTCGACCCCGAATGCCCACCCCTAGTCTCCACTTGTCCGGAAGTTTGAGGATGATAAGGTGTATCTACCTTATGTGTGATGCCATTTTTCTTCATTGGTTTCTCGAATAACTTGTTGCAAAAATATTTTCCCCCATCGCTAATGATAGCTCTCGGGAATCCAAACTTGCTTAAGATATTTCCCTGCACAAACTTGATGACAATGTTAGAATCACAAATCCTCGTGGGGATTGCCTCAACCCACTGGGACACGTAGTTAACAGCAACAAGTATATATTCATAACAAAAGACTTAGGGAAGGGACCCATAAATTAATACCGCACATATCAAATAATTCAACTACTAGGTTATTATTCAGAGGCATCTTGTTCCTCCTAATAATATTTCCAGTCCTTTGGCATCTATCGCATGTCAGCCCAAAATTATGTGCGTCTTTGAACAATGATGGACAATAGAATCCTGATTGGAGAACCTTAAAGGCTGTTTTACGGCCTCCAAAGTGCCCACCACAGTGCATTTCATGACAAAAGACCAAAATATCATTTTGTTCATTTTCAGGAATGCATCTCCGGATAATTTCATCATTGCATATTTTAAACAAGTATGGGTCATCCCAAAAGTAGAACCTGCAAGTAGATGAAAATCTTTTCTTCTCCTGAAATGAAAGGTTAGTTCTTACAATTCCACATGCAAGATAATTCACAATGTTGGCATACCAAGGAATTGAAGTAACCTCAAATAACTGCTCATGGGGGGAAAGAATCAATTATATTGTTGGGCTTTGGTCTAGCATCCTACCTGCAATGGGCTTAAAAATAGGCGCGAGGCGTGGCACGCGATTCGAACTCGTGAGCGCTGGATTGCATAGTTAAAGGATAGCTTAAAGGATATGATTTGGACTACCTATACCAACAGATGCATCTTCTTTTCTGGTGCCCATTATATAGAAACTCTGAGGTTAAGCGTGCTTGACCTGAAGTAGACATGGGATGGGTGATCCCCTGGGAAGTTTTCCATGGTGCGTGTGAGTGAGGACAAAACGCGCTAGAAAAGAGTCATGTTGGTTTGTGGGGACAATCGTCAATCTGAGTAGCGCTAGAGGTCCAACAACTGGTATCAGAGCAGGTCACGGGTTCGAATTCCCTTAGAAGCACGCTGTAGTGGAGGTGGCCAGAAGCGGTGGAACTGAGATCTTGGTGCAAATGGAGATAAACGGACGTGAATCAAGGGTAGGTTTCCATGTGGCCGAATCGAGGTAAACGAGCCGAATCAAGGTGTAGGTTCGGGTGGCCGGAATCGAGAGGTCGGGCGTTAGGCAACGCTTGAACTGAAGAAGTTTGGCAAGCAATGAAGTTGCCAAGATCGAGCCGAGATCTTTGGCAGTCCGGGAGGATTGTTGGGCTTTGGTCCAGCATCCTGCCTGCAATGGGCTTTAAAATATGCGTGACCCGTGATTCGAACTCGTGAGCGCTGGATTACATAGTTAAAGGATAGCTTAAAGGATATGATTTGGACTACCTATACCAACAGATGCATCTTCTTTTCTGGTGCCCATTACATAGAAACTCTGAGGTTAAGCGTGCTTGGCCTGAAGTAGACATGGGATGGGTGACCCCCTGGGAAGTTTTTCAGGGTGCGTGTGAGTGAGGACAAAGCACGCTAGAAAAGACTCGTGTTGGTTTGTGGGGACAGTCGTCAATCCGAGTAGCGCTAGAGGTCCAACATATATGCTCGTGTTTATGAGAAGCAAAAGTATAACCAGTAAGAGTAAGACGAGACAAATGATCCACCATTACATTCTTGCACCCTTTTCTATCTTTTATTTCAACATCAAATTCTTGCAATATCAAAATCCACCGAATTAACCTAGGTTAGCTTGTGGCTTACTCAACAAATATCGCATGGCTACTGATCACTATGAATAATTACCTTAGACCCAACAATGTAAGATCTGAATTTATCCAAGGCGAAAACAACAACTAATTTTTTTTTTTCCAGTGGTAATGTAATTTACTTGTGCATCATTAAGAGTCAAACTAGCATAGTAAATCACATGGAACAGTTTATCAATTCTTTGGCCTAAAACGGCCCCCACAACATGATTAGACGCATCACACATAATTTCAAAGGTAATGACCCATCAGGAGCAATAACAACAGGAGCAATTATCATCTTCTCTTTCAATGTGTTAAAAATATTTAAACATTTTTCATCAAAATCAAAAGAGGCATCTTGAGCAAGTAATTTACAAAGGGGTTGACTAATTTTTGAAAAATCCTTAATAAACCTTCTATAAAACCCATCATGCCCAAGAAAACTCCTAATGCCCTTAGGGGGGAGATAATTTTTCAATAACATCAATCTTAGTCTTGTCAACCTCAATTCCCTTTTTAGAAACCACATTTCCTAAAACAATTTCGCTTGTCACCATAAAATAACTTTTTTCACAACTTAAGGTTAAGTTGCATTCGATACATTGTTCGAGAACCTTAGCCAATTTATTAAACAATCAGAATAAGAGGACCCAAATACAGAAAAACCATCCATAAAATATCTCAATGAATTCCTCAACCATGTCAGAGAAAATTGAAAACATGCACCTTTGAAAAGTTGATGGTGCATTGCAAAGTCCAAACGACATTCGCCGAAATGCAAAAGTCCCAACTGGGCATGTGAAAGTAGTTTTTGCTTAATCTTCCGGTGTGATGGACACTTGATAATAATCTGGCAAACCATCCAAAAAATAATAGAAAATATGTCATGCAAGTTTGTCAAGCATTTGATCAATAAAGGAAAGGGGGATGTGATCTTATTTAGTAGCATAATTCAACTTCCTATAATATATGTACATCCTCCATCCTAGTCGTGGTCTTAGTGGGAATAATTTCACCTTTTTTGTTCTCTACAATTGTTATCCCACTCTTCTTTGGTACAACATGCACCGGACTCACCCATTCACTATCCGTAATCGATTATATCACCCCTTCGGCTAGGAGCTTCAATACCTCTTTTTGCACTACTTTCATCATAACGGGGCTCAATCTTCTTTGAGCTTCTATACTAGACTTAGCCCATCTTTTAGAATAATTCTATGCATGCACGTAGCAGGGCTAATCCCATGATATCACTCAACCCCTTTCAATCGCATTTTTAAATTTTCTAAGTACCACCAACAATTCTCCCTCTTCTTTTTTAGAAAGTACAACAGAATAATCATCGGCTTCTGCTCACCTTCTTCTAAAAACACATATTTTAAATGCTTATGGAGTTCTTTCAATTCATGTTTTTGTTGGAGTTTACTATCCACGTCTTCTAACGCAAATATTTCCATCACCCCCTTATTTAAGGCTTGCCCATACGTTTTCCATGACTTCAAAAATATCATCCTGCTCAATAAATAAAGTATCATGACTATAATCACGCAAAAATATATTTTCGACCGCTTCATCAATGAAATCAATGAAAGAGCAATTTCCAAGTGACGCATGCGAGGGAATATAGTTAGTGTCAGAAATAGAGAAAGTCACAGTTTCACCAAGCACAGTCATAGCCATGCGTCAATTTTTAACATCAATCAGTTTGTGCGTGGTGGCCATAAATGGGTGGCCCAACAGAAGTGTGTGCTCATTACCTTGATTTTGTGATTCCCCTACTTCTAATATAACAAAATCAATAGGAACAATAAGACCACCCACTAATACCAAGATATCTTAAACAATACCTTTACGATATCGAATGGACCTATCAGCAAGTTGAAGACACATTCTAGTGGGCTTCAGTTCCCTTGAATCAAGTTGTTTAAAAATAGAATAAGGTATCATATTAATCCCAGTCCCCAAATCGAGTATCCCGGAAGTCTCCTTACCATTCCCCATTGCAATTTTAATAAAACTGTTAGGAATTTTATTGTTTAGATTTTGATGAATGCCATGTAAAACTTAGAATAGAAAGTTGGCTCCCCAATTCTTGCTTTGTAATGTATTGTAACAATTAGAGTGGCCAAGCCGAGTTAAGTCGCCTACGCTCCAACTTGCAAGAAGACAATCGAAGGCTTGAAGGAAAACTTCTGTTGTGAGAGACAGTGAGTACAACAAAGAAGAGCAGACAGAACTCGATTGAAGAAGCGGTGAGATGCACTGAGTGGAACATCATCAAGTCAACTCAAGAGAAGACAAGTCTCAAGTCAAGTGATAGAAGAGTCATCCATGATTGGAAGTCGACTCTAAGTCACCTGGGGAAAGCGAGGAAATGCGGTCAAGTCGAGATAATCGAAAAAGAACCGTTGCACTGTAAATCAAGAGATTTACTTAAACAAGTAATATCTCCATACTACCTTTCTTGGAGTGCTCACCCTTAAGCGTGCAAAGAAATGAACCAATGGGAAGCACTACACCGTGTCGAACTACGAAAAGGTGATAAAACATTTCATACGAGGAAATGGCAATTCCAAGAAGTGCAAACCAACGATCGCAAAGTGATTTTCAAAAATGAGCCTATCTCTTCAACGGGCAAATTTTTGAAAGTTCACTATAAAAGGTGAGGAGTTTGATTGAGAGAGATGATGCGTGGATGACACACACGTGAGATATACAAGCTTATCAAAAATTGAAATATTCTCAATCCTCAAGCCTACATCTCGAAGAACATCAATCCAACACTTACCCGTGAAGGAAAGAGAACTTCAATCAGTTGAAGAGGAAACTCATCGAAAACAAGGGGTCTACATTCCAAGAAGGATTGTAGAAAGGTTCAAGGCGTGAACCAAGTCTTAAGCGTTGGAGGGCTTCGTGATCAAATCCAAAGTGCTTGAGCAAGTGAGTCGTAGTAGCAAGGCAACGCCCCGTGAAGAAAGCCGAGTCGCACAGAAGCCGGTGAGTGATCAAGGCGTCTCGGCATCGAGTCCCAAAGGATCAAGTCTTTGTTGTGATCAAGACTTGTATCGGGACTGTTACCACTTTGTAAACCGATCATTACTTAGTGGATTCCTCCGGGAGTTGGAGAAGAGAGGAGTAGAAGAATTACCCCATCTTCGAACCTCTATAAAAACTTTCTTTGTGTCATTTACTTTACATCATTTAAATATCCGCACTTTTAATTGCTTATATCTCACGATAAATTTGCTATCCATCCGATAATCTATAAGCACTAAATCAAGTCAGTAAAAACTTGCTTAAACAAACTTAAGGGTGTTAAGTCTTCCTGAAAACAAAAACACGCCTAAGTCAAATTATAGCCAATTTTGAGTTACTCTACTAATGACTCAATTTGAGAATCGTTGAGAGATTAACTCTCTTGAGTGACTAATTCGATTGTCCATCAAGGACACAATTTGTGTAGAACTCAGAGATTTAAAAGGCCTAAATCGAAAATTTGTAAGGTTTATTCAACCCCTTCTAAACCTTACACTTACACCCCTTGGGACCTACAAGTGGTATCGGAGCGGTTGGTTCATTGAACCCTCCGCACCGGTTAATGAACTAGATCTCCAAACTTTTCAAAAGTCTCGCTTTAGTACTTAAACTTTCAAAACGCTTTTCTTTCATTAAAAATTATTATCATGGAAGCAAATCTAACACGCATTCCTATGTTCACTATTGAAGAATTTGATGATTGGAAAATTCGTATGCGTGCTCATCTATCAAAGATTACATGATGAGATGTGGATAGTGATAGAAGATGGGCCTCTGCAAATATTAAAGGTGAACACGGTTTGTCACGAAGAGTTGCGGTGAAGGGGAAGAAGATCAAGATCATCGGACGTCATGGTTGAAAAACCAAGAACGAGTGGACAAATGATGAGAAAAAGATACAACCTCGGACAATGTAGCCAAGGATATTCTCTACAAAACCTTGGACAAAGCCATGTTCAATAAAGTGAAATCTTGCAAAACGGCTAAGGAAATCTGGGACAAACCGACATTGATTTGTGAAGGCTCGGAGCAAATCAAAGAAAACAAACTTTCGGTGGCTGTACAAAAATTTGAGAACTTTAAAATGATCTTAGGAGAAAACCTGGATCAACTAGATGCTCGATTCTAAATCACAAATGAGCCGTCTACACTTGGAAAGGAATATACACGATGAAATGTGTATGAAGATCCGAAAAGTCTTCGGTGAATGGGAGATGAAGGTCATGGCACCGAGACATTCCATGGACCTATCAAAGACATCCAACCATGAGTTATTCTCGGACCTCAAAGCCTATGAGTTTGAGCCGAGAAGGAAAGACGAGGAAGAGACAATTTGTACCCAAAACAAAGTGCTCTAGTTGTCAAAGATGGAAGGAGAGTCAAGTCAAAGAGGCAATTGACCCGGAAGAAATAGCCCTAATGGTTAAAAGATTTAACAAGTTCTTTAACAAGAACTACAAGAGAGGAAAGGGTGAATCCTCGAGAAGACACTCGGCTCCTCCAAATCAAGGGATGATAGGCCAACCAAGAGGATGATCATCAACATGTTGAGTATCAAAGGTCGACAACTCAAGAATAGAAAGAGCTGAGCAAAAGGTGAATATCTATGTTGGAATTGTAGACAACCAGGTCACTATGCCATTGATTTGCTCATATCCTGTAGTCAACAAGTATTTAAACGAAGAAGAAAGAAAAGTCTTGAGAGAAAGAAGACAAGAAAAGAAAAAGGCAATGATGGCCGCAGAGATCTGGCCGAGATCAAGTCAAGAGAGACGGTGACTCGAGAGAGCGGTGAAGTGACTACTCAAGTGACTACGAAGAAGAAGCCTTGATCCGCTTAATGGCCAAAGAACAAGATCAAGAAGATGAGGTACAATCTAACTCAACAAGCTCGGACACTAGTGATAGTGATCGTGACACACACACTTCATCACCCACCGATCTTTATGATTCATTAGGCAAAATGATGAAAGATTTTGAGCACATTAAAACCTCACACACACTATTGAATGAGGAAAACAGCCTACTCAAAAGTCAAAACTCAAAGCCGACTAAGGAGCCGAGTACTCTAAGTCAAATAGCCGATGAGAATAAGAGTTTAAAGGTGAAAATGCTAAATTAATAGCAGTAAATTTGCTATAGAAAAGAGGAGAATGACCTCAAAATGTTATTGCCTCATTCACTAAGGCATCTAAATCATTGGATGATCTTATTATGAGTCAAAGAGAATGTGGAGACAAGACAAAGCTTAGGATTTAATTCCTTTGTGCCATGTCAAACCTCAAGAGTAATTTTGGAAAAAGGATCTTCAAGTCATGAAGAGTCCGAAAAATCCAAAACTCTAAATGATGCACACACTTTCAATCCAAAGCACAATACTAAGCGGCGGCCTTGGTTACAAAGGAAAAGGAAAATGACAGAGTTGAGAGTCTTTGAAAGGACAGTGAGAAGAGATTCACCGAGTCCTCGAGACTCCAAAGAAAATACTCAGAACGAAGAAGCAGAGCTACCAAAACCCTTAAAACTCATAAAAGAAATACATATGATGGGAATGGTAGAAAATATCCAAGCCAAGCCGATGGAATAATGTGAACTATCGGCTAGACTTATGGAATACAAGCCCAAATGGCAAAGGCCTAGAACTCAACAAAGGCCATTCCAAAAGCATAAGAGCTTTCATCAAAGACACATATGCACCTAGGCACTACACTCAAAGACACCACAATTACCCAAGAAAGGCAATTGCTAAAACACATATATGCGGCATACAACAAAGACAATTTGTATGAACCTGGAGCTCCCAAGCAATTTGCCAGGATTGATTATGATTATGGCACGATAGATGGCAACCTCTTAGAGTCAAATCATTTGGCTATAGGTTGGTTGGATCATCTTATAATTCTAACCCCTCGGGACCCAGACAAGAATGGGTACCTAAAACTTAATTTCCTTGATTGCGGGTTCAAGGAAGCAGTGAGTGCCAAGGAACCTGGTACATGGATAGCGTACATTCCGGACATATATGACAGGAAATAAGAGAAATCTGTCAAAATTCAAGGAAGTCAAAGGAGCCAAAGTCATATTTGGAGGAAATGAAGCTCCTGGTGAAATAAGAGGCATTGGATCCATCCGGAGGAATGGTTTAGAAATCACGGATGTTGCATATGTTGAAGGACTAAACTTCAATTTACTAAGCATCATCAACTCTGCGACAAGGGCTACAATGTTGGATTCAACATGGGAATATGCCAAAATCAAAAATGTTGAAACTAATGAAGTTGTCTTTGCAAGGATGCGGGAGAAATATGTATGTAGTGGATTGGTCAATCGCAACACCCAAAGACTGTCTACTAGCAAAAGAGCAACTGGTGAATCAAGTCCGTGGGCACAAAAAGCCGAGTCATCCGAATTTCAAAACGATTAATAAGCTAGCAAGAAGTCATCTTGTGGAAGGACTTCCAGGACTCGATATACAAGAAGGAGAGTATATGTGATGCATGTCGGAAGGGAAAACAAATCAAGTCGTCGTTCCAAGAAAAGACTTGCCCATCCTCAACAAGAATATTGCAGACCGCTTCATATGGATCTATTTGGCCCAGTGGAACCAAAGCAAGCATAAGTGGAAAGAAATACACCTTGGTGGTAGTAGATGACTACTCAAGATATACATGGACAATATTCATGTGCAAGAAGAAAGAAACTCTACAAAAGCTACCACGGTGATGAAGAGGATACAAAATGAGAAGAGTCAAACCATTATCAAAATAAGATCAGATAGAGGAACCGAGTTTGTCAATGGAATAATAACTCAAGATCTTGTGTTGAGAATGGTATTGGTCATGAACTATCACCGTGCAAGGACTCCACAAAGCAAAATGGAGTTGCGAGAGAAGAAAGAAGTAACCCTCAAAGAAGCGGCAAGGACCATGTTAGTGAAGCGGGGTTACCAAAAAGGTTTTGGGGTCAAGCAATCAACACACTGCTACACCCAAAACAGATGTATGATAAATAGGCGGTGACAAAGACTCCTATGAGATCCTGGATGGAAGAAAACCAAATGTTGCATATTTCGGGATATTTGGATGTAAATGCTTCATCCATAATAATGGCAAAGATAACCTAAAGGCTTTTGATGCTAAAGTCGATGAGGGTATCTTCTTAGATACTCACCAAAGCAAAGCCTACTGAGAATACTCAACAAAAGAACTATGGTTACAGAAGAATCCATTCATGTAGTATTCGATGAGCCAAACATAAATGGAGAAGACATTGAAGAGTCACGACAAGTGAAACATCCAACCTTACGAGAAGAGTCCCTATCTTTCAAGGCTGAAGCGGGGATTATCAATTCGAAGAAGATGAGATAGTTGAATCTCAAAAGCATTTGGAAAATCTGCAATGGTGAGTGATCACGGGAGAGCCGACATTTTTCCTTGGACTTCAAGTGAAACAATTTGAAGGATGGAACTTTCATAAGTCAAACAAAATACACCAGAGATTTAATGAAGAAATTTGGTATGGAGGAGAAGTCTTTCAGTAAAAATACCAATGAACACATCATCAAAATGGACATGGACGCAGATGGCAAGCTGTAGATCAAACAAGATACTGAGCACTTATTGGATCATCGCTCTATCTCACGGCTAGCGGGCCGGACATCACCTTTCTTTGTAGGTGTATGTGCAAGATTTCAATCTGCTCCAAAAAGAGAGCCATATGATCATGACTAAGAGAATATTGAGATACTTAAAAGGAAACCAAGAAGTAGGGCTATGGTATCCAAAGGAAGGTGGATTCAAGCTAATTGGCTATTCGAGACTCGACTATATCTTTGGATGCAGAGTGGACAGAAAAGTACTTCAGGCACATGTCAAATGCTTGGAAACAGACTAATTTCCTGGTTTAGCAAGAAGCAAAACTCAATAGCCACCTCTGGTGAGGCGAGAATACATAGGCTGCGGGGGTGTTGTTGCCCAAGTCCTATGGATGAGACAAAATGGTGAGAGATTATGAAATTGAAGAAAAAGAAATTCCAATCATGTGTGATAACACAAGTGCCATTGCAATCACCCAAAATCTGTGTTGCACTCAAGAACAAAACATATAGATGTCGATATCATTTCATAAGAGATCATGTTGAAAAGAAGGACATTATCTTGGAATATATCTCAACCGATAAGCAACTAGCCGACATCTTCACAAAACCATTATGTGAGTCAAAATTTGAAGAACTCAAACATGAGTTGGGGCTCATTGAGCTAAACCGAGACACGGAAGAATCAAAGAAAAGAAATGAAACAGAAAGAGGGTGAAAAAGAGTCGAAAACAAAAACTAGCTCAAGAATCACCAGACCAGATGTCGGAAAAGTCACTATACCAAGTCGGTGATAGCGAGTCACTAAGAGAAATGTGAGAAGCAGAGTTAAATCGGCTAAGAGATGTTGAATAACTTATGAGCAAAGTGACAAAAACGCAATCGTTTTTGACTTAGCGGGAATGTTTTAAAAGACACGTCAAAGATAATGATGATGTGTCTGGACATAAAGCCGCACACCAAGCCTATGATTGGATATAAATCTTTGCCGCATTAAATACGAGACATGAATCGCTCAATATGCGTGCGTGCGAAATCCAAGCCGTTGATTTCGATCACGATTCAAAACCGTCTGCCGCACGCCCTTTCATAAACCATATTTAAACCATTTTTCGTCCGTTTCTCTCTCACACTTCTAAAAACTGTTCAATCTCTCTCTCTCTCAAAAAGCAAAGGCAAACACTCTCGAAACCCTATCAAGCTTCAAATCTATTTCTGAATTTTTCTTGAAATTATTCTCGAGAAATGGCACCAACATATGACTTTACCAAGTTGGGAAAACAAATCCACTTTGGTTCGACCGTGGATTTCGATTTTAATGGTGAAGCGGGGTCCGACACCCTGGTGAAGAAAATCACGGAGAAGCTAGAAACGGCAGGATGAAACCGTTTCTAACACCTGGAGTATCCTATGACCTATGTGGAGGAGGTCGCACAATTCTACGTGAATGCCGAGATTCACGACGAAGGAATCAAGTCATCTGTTCACGGAAGCGGTGACTATCACAAACAAGGATTTTTGAATATTGCTCACTACCGGCAGAGAGGGAGCATCCGAGATCAAAAGAGGTGATGTAAACTTGGGACGCATGGAAAGAAATAGCCAAGTCCGATGTTCCGACAAAATAATATTCACAGCAAACAAGAGATCGGCCAAGGAGGATTATCACAAATTGTTGGACATTGTTGCCAAGTGTATCGACATCAAATTTGGCGACTTTGACCAATCTGTCAAAGGCAAAATTGATTGTGATGGCTGCAATAATCGAAGAAAAGAAGATAAACCGGGCTGAGTTTATCTACAAAGCAGATCTGCCAAAACGTGGGAAACAAGTCCTTCAAAGAAGATGGGTCATTTGGAGGATCCACGGGATATGGCCTAGTGATTGGCCGACTATTGGAGGTGAAAGGAGTACCTCTTAGACATGGGAAGGCCTTCCATGTTAACAAGAGGATGTTCGAGCTAATCTCTCGGTGCTCGAAGCGTCGACGCCAAGAGAGGCGACACCGAGTGGGGAATCGGTGACCCGAAGACATGTTGCCTCCTCTCCAACAAGAAGAAAAGCGCCCCGCGGTGCTAAGAATCTCTGCCCCTCGCAAAGAAAGAAAACAAACATGCTCCCCCCGCAGCAGAGTCACCCCCTGCAGCAGAGTCACCCGCCGGCCGTGTCACTGCCCCTGCGGCGGTCGAGAAGGACTCACAAATTCTTCTCTCGATCGTCAAAAAGAGGAGGTCGACAAACCTAGACGGCCAGCTCCTCGAAACAAACACAAGCACGGCCCCGGCCGCCCAAGACTCGAGAGGACACCATCTCTCGAACCGTAAATCCCTCGGTACAAACCAAGAGACGAAGAAGACTTGTAAAGCAATCCGAACAAGAGAAACCACCGGTGAGTCGGCTACTCGGCTAAGCACAAATCAGGAGACTCGGAGAAGTAGAGTCTCCGGATGTAATTGATGAAACAGCTTGACCAAGTCTCATTGAAGGTGATCGTGCAGAGGCAACTCAAGACACATTTGTAGCTCACACAGTGAAACTCAAGAAGAACCCAAGCGGATAGTGATGTAATGATCCTATCTCCACCTTACCCGGACATCCAAAATCGTCTGCGTGAGTGGAGAAAATGGAAGTTGAGCAAGTCAAGGAACAGTTCCTACGGCTGAATTCATAGAAGAAGAAGAGGAATGCTAAATTTCCTTGGATTATTATCTGTGCTCGACTCTAGATGAAGACAGCGCATGAATATTCGCAGATCTACAAGGACAAGGAGAGAGAAAAGCAAAGTGAAGAAGCCGAAGCACGAGAAAAGGCAAGATATCGCCCTATCTCGGCACCACGAACACTTCCATCCTCTCCTTGATGTCTTCTCCGAAAGTGACGAGGAACAGAGAATCCGCCGCCACGGAAGAATTGCGGATCAGCAGCAAGCATTGCGTGAATCAAGAATCCTTCACGAGCAAAGAGCGATGGAGGGACCAGGAGAGTCCTCCGAACACACGGTGAAATCGATCCAATGGGAGTGGTTGACAAATAACCATGATTGTTGCCGCTACCACTTCCTGACTAACTCGGAAGAAAGGCGATAAAGCGAGATGGCGATGAAACCCGGGCTAGTGGGGACCCCGGTCGAGCCAACCCCTATTGAAGGTGTGCCACCACCACCCCAACTGAACCATCAATTGCAGCAAAGGGAGTTTGGAGACGAGTGACCCCACTCCAAGTCACTCGGTGGTGCTCCGGTGAGGGGGAAACTCCCTCCACCGCAGCAAGGTCGGAGGATGTGCAGATGACTCCACAAAGAATGTAGGAGGCGAAGCAAAGAAAACTCAAACACAAGAAGAAAGAGCAAGTTGCCATCAACGAAGCTCAGACATATGTCTGAGTGTGACTCACGAGGTGCTAATGTGGCTGGCGTTAATGACGATGCCGATCGATGAGGCACGAAGGAAGGAATGTACTGGGAGTTAACACTGGGCGATGAAAGCGCAATCCATGGGGTTGAGACTCCAATGGATGCCATTTGTAGAAGACCCTAAGACAGTGACTTTGTCGAAAGGGAAGACCAGGCCTCGCAGAAAGAGAGACTATTTGGAGGAAATGAAGGCCCACGGGAGGTTGAGACTTCAGGGTAACACACAAGTAGAGAACATCCCTCCCGCAACCATCGATCCATCGAGAAGGAGATCAGCGCACTTCATGATTCCCAGGACAACCCGATGTCACCTTTCTCGGGATCGGAAGGCGAAGAGGAAGCTGAGTCGACTCCCATGACAAATCCAAAAGACTCATTGCGGATGTTCCGGCACGAGCAAGTCGATCCCAAGACTACTCGTCGGACCTTTAATTTTGATGATGAGCCACCAATGGAAATCTCATCATCGTCCGATGACGCTCGATAAAGGCCGAGGACGATCTACTCAAAGGAGAAATCATTTGAGACCAACGGTTTGTTAAGACAGTTTGAGGTTCACAAGCCGAGCCCATCTCTTGCACCACAAAACCCGGTGAACCAGGAGACCACCGCTCCGGCTCCTCAAGCTAATTTGGATCGATTCCGAGGAAGAACTTCACGTCCACCGCTTATCATCGAACAAATCCCGGATGGCGGTGATGAATCCTTTGTGGAATCTTTCCCATTCTCACCGGAGATACCGAACTCCACGAAGAGTCGAAAATGAGCAAGCACGCTACCACGGCACCAGCTCTGCTTTTTCACTCGGGCACCATTGTTCGGCCGACTTCGATTTGTATTTGTATGGCCATCACCGCAATGAGAAGAATCGGTGAGGTACGAGAAGTGTTCAAGGCACTCTTTCTTTGAAGTTGAAAAGATGGAGAGGCATCAGGCCTCCTTGGATATGCGCCGGACAACAGAGATGCCAACCTTACGGTGACTTGAGAGGCATCACAATCGAGGATAAGGGAATGGTGGCAACAAAGAAGAATCAATGCGTGTGGAACAGGTGAGATACTTGGACAATTATTCAACAAGTCTTGGTGTGGAGAGTGAAAATGTTGACGCGAAACGGCTGCGGGAACACATTGAACATATGCACGAAGCTCACACCGCCGAGATCAAGTGCTGCGTGAAGCGAAATGCAAATGATATACAGCGTTTGGAAGAACACATGACAAGAAAATTCAGCCTTCTCATGGTGAGATGAAGCCGATTTGTGAGAATCCAACGCCACTCGTCAATTCGTGCGCAAAGATACAACGGCAGACTTGAAGCAAAATTCAACCATCGAGAAGACTCGACTTCATGCTTGCCAAAGATGTTCCGTGGGGTTCCTCTATCCTTTGATGATGCCAAAAAGGGGAAGAGGAATACCTTAAAGCACAAAATCAAGTTTGAAAAGAAAGAGCGGTGACAAGGAACAATTTGAGAAGGAAAATCGGTGAGAAAGTTAAATCGAAGAAAGGAAAATCTTGAGGGGGAAGGATCAAAGAATATGACCTTGATGATTGCACAAACCCCCAACGGGGTCCTCACGGTGACATTATAAGCGACAAACTCCCGTGACTGACTCGCCACTCCAACACTGCTTTGTATCTATGGCCGAGAAGAAAAGAAATTGAAGCGGGGATGAAGGAGGTGGAAGGAAGAATGGATGCAGGGTGATGAACATTTTGAAAGAACACGGAGGCATTCGGTTACGGACAGAGACACGTATGCCATTTCGGATGTCGGGCAGAGCAAGATCGGTTGACGAATTCAAAACGCTCGAATCAAGGTTATTTTGCAAATTTGTCCTTGGCTCAAGCTTGGGATCATCTTGGGAAAAGGGTCTCACACTATGTGAAGAAGGCAGACATGAGGCAATGACAGACAACCGTGATCACTCTCTTTGGTCACTCCGCTGGCACTCACCGAAAAAGAAGGCCCCAGTGATAAAGATACGCCCCAGAGGTAGAGGAAGAAGCGGCGAGTGGAGGAAGAAGCTTGAGACTCCAGGCCTCCGCCCAAGAATATTGAATACGTAGATCCGGGAAAGAAAGGAGGGATCTCTTGGGGCCGGGCTTGACCATGTGGCGAACTTGCAAGTGGCCAAAACCAACGCCGAGTATGCAAGAAGGATAGAAGAAGAAAACAAGAGACAAACTCGGCTATGGCGGGGAGAGACAGGGGAAAGAATAAGGAGAGATGAAGTGCGCCGAGGAAGGCATATGAGAAGAAAAAAAAAGAAGCGGTGATGACGACGAAGAAGAAGAGAAGAAGAGAAGAAGATCTTGATCAAGATGAAAGAAGGAGACAATGAAGGAGATGAAGTGTTCTTTCCCAACCCTTCGTGTATTTTATATGTAAATACATACAATGTAAGTCTTCTCGTAATAATGCTATAATTTTTTTGAGACAATTACATACTCGATACACCTTGTAAAAAACTTGATTGTGTTAAGTACAAGAATGATATGATCAATAAAAAGATTGATTATGCGCATACATTCTATGTCAATACATATGTATCTTTGTTATTTGCATCTTTGTATGATTTAAGTTTTGGCATCATCAAAAAGGGGGAAATTGTTAGGAATTTTATTGTTTAGATTTTGATGAATGCCATGTAAAACTTAGAATAGAAAGTTGGCTCCCAATTCTTGCTTTGTAATGTATTGTAACAATTAGAGTGGCCAAGCCGAGTTAAGTCGGCCTACGCTCCAACTTGCAAGAAGAAGACAAGGCTTGAAGGCTTGAAGGAAAACTTCTTTGTGAGAGGCATTTGAGTACAACAAAGAAAAATGACAGGAACTCGATCAAGAAGAAGCGGTGAGATGCGGTGAGTGGAACATCGATCAAGTCAACTCAAGAGAAGACAAGTCTGTGAAGCGATGAGAAAGAGTCATCCAATGATTGGAAGCTGACTCTAAGTCACCTGGGGAAAGCGAGGAAATGCGGTCAAGTCGAGATAATCGAAAAAGAACCGTTGCCGAGTAAATCAAGAGATTTACTTAAACAAGTAATATCTCCATACTACCTTTCTTGGAGTGCTCGGTCCCGTAAGCGTGCAAAGAAATGAACCAATGGGAAGCACTACACCGTGTCGAACTCGAAAAGGTGATAAAACATTTCATACGAGGAAATGGCAATTCCAAGAAGTGCAAACCAACGATCGCAAAGTGATTTTCAAAAATGAGCCTATCTCTTCAACGGGCAAATTTTTGAAAGTTCACTATAAAAGGCGAGGAGTTTGATTGAGAGAGATGATGCGTGGATGACACACACGTGAGATATACAAGCTTATCAAAAATTGAAATATTCTCAATCCTCAAGCCTACATCTCGAAGAACATCAATCCAACACTTACCCGTGAAGGAAAGAGAACTTCAATCGAGTTGAAGAGGAAACTACTCGAAAACAAGGGGTCTACATTCCAAGAAGGATTGTAGAAAGGTTCAAAGGTGAACCAAGTCTTAAGCGTTTGGAGGGCTTCGTGATCAAATCCAAAGTGCTTGAGCAAGTGAGTCGTAGTAGCAAGCGCAACTGCCTGTGAAGAAAGCCGAGTCGTCGACGAGAAGCCGGTGAGTGATCAAGGCGTCTCAGTGCATCGAGTCCCAAAGGATCAAGTCATTTGTTGTGATCAAGACTTGTATCTGGACTGTTACCACTTTGTAAACCGATCATTACTTAGTGGATTCCTCCAGAGTTGGAGAAGAGAGGAGTAGAAGAATTACCCCATCTTCGAACCTCTATAAAAACTTTATTGTGTCATTTACTTTCTGACATTTAAATATCTGCACTTTTAATTGCTTATATCTCTTTGATAAATTTGCTATCCATCCGATAATCTATAAGCACTAAATCAAGTGTAAAAACTTGCTTAAACAAACTTAAGGGTGTTAAGTCTTCCATTGAAAACAAAACTACGCCTAAGTCAAATTATAGCCAACGGTGAGTTACTCTACTAATGACTCAAATTGAGTCTGTTGAGAGATTAACTCTCTTGAGTGACTAATTCGATTGTCCATCAAGGACACAATTTGTGTAGAACTCTGTAGATTTAAAAGGCCTAAATCGAAAATTTGGTAAGGTTTATTCAACCCCCCTTCTAAACCTTACACTTACACCCCTTGGGACCTACAAAAACTACATGGATCTCTTTGTTTGGGAGTCAATTGGTGCTAAAGAATCGCACTTGCCACTTCTAAAACTATTACCTTCTCGTTGTCACCGAACTTTCTCGTGTTGGATGCGAGTTGTTTAAAGAATTTGACATAAGCTGGCACATTTCTAATAACATCTAGCATAGGTAAATTAACGTTAACCTTAGATAACATGTTATAGAAATCCAAGAACAACTTATCATGTTTTTCGTTCTGAAGGCAACTTAGAAAAGGAATCGGAGGTTTGTAAGGATTGTTGGTTTTGTGCAAGACAGATCCTTTACTCCCCTCTTCCTTCTTTTGCATGTCTTTTGAATCTGGGGTCTTCTCTATCTCCTCGTCACCTACAGGGTTAGTCAAAGTACCAAAAAATGGAATTTCAACTTTGCTATCAATAACCTTACCACTTCGTAACATGGTGATGGCTTGAGCTTGTTCTGGTTGGCTAGGTAGCTTTCCTTTATTTACCACATGTTGAGAAATTTCACCAACTTGAGTAGCCAATTGACCAACTTGAGTCTCAAAACACTTAAACGAAGTTTCCATGGACTCAAACCGTTGAATGTTGGCCTCTTGAGTTTTCTTACTAACCTGGATGAATGAACTCAAGCTATCCTCAATAGATGGAGGCCGAGATTGGTTTGATGACTGATCTTGGGGTTGTGGTGGCCTCAGATAGATTTGAGATGGATTTTGTGAATTCCCCCAACTAAAGTTCGGATGATTCCACCAACCTTGGTTGTAAGTTTGAGTGTAAGGATCATTACGAGTCCTTTGTTGATAACCCTGGATAGCGTTAATGTCCTCCACCTGTTGTTCAATCACCATATTACAAACATTAGCCCCATGACCAAATTCATCACAAATTCCACATGACTCGACAGAGGGAGAAGAGATAGGTGGATGCCTCCGTGTAGCCAACAATTGTACTTATTTAGTCAATTCAGCCAATTATTTTGTCACATTGTAACTTGGAGTTAATTCATTCACGGTAGCCCGTTTGCCTCTGGCACTCTTTTGTTGAGAGTTATCACTCATCATCTCTATAATATCATAGATTTTCTGGGCCGTATGTACACCCATGTCACCCCCAGCAGCATTGTCAACCTTATTTTGATAATTATGTGATAATCCATCATATAAGAATTGGTTTAACAATTCCAGTGGGTAGTGATGATGTGAGCATTTAGTTTGTAAATCCTTAAAGCGATCACATGCCTCATGAAAAGGCTCACATTCCATTTGACTAAAAATAGCTATCTTACCTCGCAGATCTGAAGTTTTCTGATGAGAGTAGTACCTGCCCATGAATTTATTGTACATCGCCTCCCAATTAGTAAGAGAGTTGGGGGGGTAGAGACATAAGCCATGTTTTTGCCCGATCCTTCAGAGTATATAGAAAACAATGCATCCTAAGCTGATCCTCATCAAAATCCTATAGAGGAAAAATTTGAATGACAGAATAGAATTCCTAAATGAAGTTAAGAGGATCTTCATTAGGCATCTCATAAAAAGATGGTAACTGATTGAAGTGAATATTGTTTAGCTCATAGTTCCGTGATTCTTGTCCTCAAGTGATGCAAGAGGTCGTGGTTCTAATGACTGGGCGCGCGAACTCACGCATCGAAGGTTGACGTGCCTCCACGATGTTTCCATTTTGATCATCACTCATCGTTGGTCCGTCTGTTTATTCTTCTTTTGGAACGTCATCGTGAGAATCCTTGCTATTATCCGAATAATCATCCCTTTTGTTCCTTATATCGTCTCGCAGTGCGGTGAATGTCGTCCACGAAAGATGCAAGGTCCCGATTGATATTTCTACGTCCTTTCAAAAACAACACTAGGAAAATAAATCAAATGCACCTGTGGAATAAAGTAAAGATCAAAAAGCAAACAAAAGAATCCTAATCAAAGAAAATATACAGAAAATAAAAACAATAGTTATTACATCTAAAACCTTCCGCAACGACGCCAAGATTTTGTTCGACCGCTAAACACCTAAAATAAATCTAGCAATCATCGCAAGAGAACGAGATCAATTGTAGGATATCAAGTTAACCACAAGTCATCTCTCAAGGAAGACTTAGCCGACAAATAATTATTATGTATCACAGTAAACAAAAAGTAAATCCTAAACACTCTAACCAGATTTATTTGATTTTAATAAGCTAAAGAAAAATGAGTAAAAAGACAATTTAAAACAAAACAACTCGACGAAAAACGATATGGATGAAAGTCTAGGATTTCAGAATCATCTCATCAAACTTGCAAGCAGAATATCAGCTAATGATCATGCGGTTAACAAATATAACAAACATGTAGAAACTAGGCCTAGATCTGATAACTCATGTATTCACAGATTAGGGCTAACCCAACATAATTTGCTATTTTTATTAAGCCAAGTTAGATAATACATCTCTAATTCATATCTAACCCCCTGAATAAATTTAGTCCATAAGTAATATCTTCTCTCGATCTCAATCATTCTCTCAAAACAATCAAGAGTTGGTCAAACAATTAATCAACAAGTAAATCAATTTATTCAGGAAAGCAAATCAATTAGTCAATACTCATGTTTGTTTGTTCGAATCAAATCATCCTAATCATAGAACAAGAAAGTTAGTTCATGCTTGGGGGTGAGATCATAATCTCAATTGAAGGAATGAAAACAATCATAAACATCATCATGCAATAACAATAATCACCCAACAATACTCAAGCAATCCCAATGATGAAAGAAAGAGAAAAATAACAAAAACTAAAGTTTAAAAGTGCTAAGTAATAAAGTGTACGAAATTATGGATCACCCAAGTGTTATTTATAAGCCTAAAACCCTATACAGTGCGGGTCCGCGCACTCGTGTGCAGTGCATACATTTCCGTCAATCTTGGCAATGCGCGGCGCGCGTGCGTGTGTGTGCGCGCTACTTCTTCTTGTTCCACGTCTCCACGCGCTCCCCACTTGCACGCACAAGCACGTATTCGTTCGTCTGCAGGCCAGAAGCGTTCGGCCGTAATGTCCGTTTTAGCCCGTTTTCGTGATTTCTTTTTACGAGAACCTACGAAATTGACAAAAATACCCTATAACATATGATAATATAAAACGGGCGAAAAGACACAAAAATACGTACAATCACACAAAAAAATAAAAATCGCATAAAAATCACACAAAAACATGCAAAACAGGGTCAACACCCAATTTCTCAAACCAAATTTCCAACATTACTCACTTCAATGATGTAATAAATCAACGCTTTCTAAATGAGTAAAAGAGAAGTATTAGTCGATTTTATATAGTATTTATGTTTCAAGTTGCTTAAGATGTCATAATGATTGTGATAGTGGCGATAAGCCCAAAAATATTTAAAAACTCGGTTCCTATTGGACCCAATTGGCTCCAAGATTTGGCAAATACTCATATTCTGAGTCCTTTATTGGGCTTACCTGCTGGCCCGTTACCTATTCCTAAGGATCTTCGACTTTGGATTACGACCTGATCCTACAAGTCCAAGTACATACCCTGAGATGAGAGGAGTGGTATGAATCAAATCCCAAACCACTGGTATAATTTTGAGGATTTTAACCACTCGACTATTATTCGAGTCAGTCTTTTTGAGAAGTCTATGTCCTCTTTTCAGTAGTTGTCTAGTATGTAAAGTTGACGATTGCAATGAGAACATTATTTTGGGAAGAATTGTTATCATGAACATTTTAATGTGGTTGAATGACCACTAGTCAGTGGTATCATTTACCTTTTGTAAGGGTGTTGATCAGGGTTCGAACCCTGTACCTTTCAGTTTATTTGGAATTTATTTCCTCCCCTCTAACCAGTACTCCCAACTTATTAATTTTTTTTTAATGTGGTTGAATGAGATATTTAAAGGTTTTTCAGGGTGAATTATTATATAAACCAATTAGGCCCATTCAGCCCAATGAAAAATAGCTTACTTGGCCTCCTTGAATTGATATTATTATTTTTGGGCTTTTTAATAATCGAGTCATAGGCAGTTGAAGAATGCTAGATTTATGGTACTGGGAATGGAAATCCGAGTTTTAAACATCTCTTAATTTCATTCCCATCTTAGTGACACACTGAAATCATCAACTCTTATGAACAAACATGCTACAAGACAATCATTGTTACCATGGATTCATCTATTTAAAAAAATAAATAAAGAATTCAGTAAGCATCTACATTATATAGTAGGAAATATTCAAGTTTTCACCAACTATTTATATCATGCCAAGTTTTCTACACCTTTTCATCACATTGTAAGTGTACCAACTGAAAATATATACTTCCAGGCTTACTAAGGAGTTGCTCATGGCTACCACTTTCCACAGCTTTCCCATTCTGCAGCACTGTAATAACATCAGCATCTTGCACCGTAGACAACCTATGCGCCACGAGAATCGTCGTCCTTCGCTCCATAAGCTTATTAAGAGCTTCTTGAACCTGCATTTCAGATGCTATATCCAGAGCACTAGTTGCTTCATCCAGAAGAAGAATAGATGGATCTTTAAGTATAGCCCTCGCGATCGCCACTCTTTGCTTTTGCCCGCCCGATAATTGAACGCCCTTTTCGCCAACTTGAGTGTGATATCCGTCCGGCATTCGGCTTATGAATTCGTGCGCGTTTGCCGCTTTTGCAGCATTCATTATCTCGATCTCCGAAGCATTGCTATTTCCGTACTTTATATTTTCATAGATGGTTGTGGAGAATAAAACTGGCTCTTGCTGCACTAGACCTATTCTCGACCGTAGAGATTTGAGGTTTAACGTTCTGATATCGAACCAGTCGATTAGAACCGTTCCTGAAGTAGGATCGTAAAATCTTAACAACAGAGAAATAACAGTACTCTTGCCCGAACCACTTTGTCCTACGATGGCCATACTCTTTCCGTTCGGTATTTTTAAGCTCAAATCGTCGAAAACGGTTATATCTGGCCTATTGGGGTACTTAAAGCTCACATTTCTGAACTCGATATCTCCTCTGATATCGGTTACCATTGTTGCCGAGGGGTTGTTTGGGTCGATACTTGTTTTTCTATGAAGAATGTTAAAAACTGACTCGAGAACTTGTGAACCCTTAACCAGGTTAGGTGCTAGTGCTAGAGTTTCTGCTACTGCCAATGCCGTTATGATCAAAACCATGAAGGATTTCATAATGTTACCAAATTCGGACTTTTTGTCTCTAATAAGAACAGATGCATACCAAAGTCCGATAGCGTAAGAAGCGTATGCAAGGAAAAGTGATATACCGTAGCCAAATCCCAAAACGTGGCCACGGAGTAGAGCTCGTTTTCTTGGTTGGTGTAATTTGGAGGCGAACTGGGCCGTTATTCGCTCTTCAGCGCCAAAGGCAGCAACGGTACGTATATTGGCAATCGCTTCACGAGCTAATTCTGTAGCTTGATGATATGCACTCACGTAATCGCCTCCGAACCCCTTGAGAAATAGTTGCTGCAGACAAACAGAACTTAGTAACAAAATTCTTCTGAGTTTATGAAATTAACTCGAATTAAACTCAATATTTTCACGACGTTGAAATTCTGTATATATAGTTTGTAAATAATAATGAGATTTATTATCGCTTTTTTCTCATTGTTAACAAACTTATACTATATTAGTTTAATTTTCTATTTTTCAGTGTAAAAATAGAATTTTATTAGATAATGTAATTCTTTTAGACACTTCATCGAGAATCCATGACAACAATGTATTATTCTGTTATTCTTTATAGAATAATTAAAAAAATTGTAATGATATATTCCTGAATTAGTCGCGTATTTACGCAAATGGATTTTGTTGAATAACTGTTATTACATTGAATTATTCCCGGATCCGAGATTTGTTAATATGAAACAGAGTCATAGACTTAAAAAGAAACTGAACGGTTGTATTTGAAAATTCTACTGTTGCAAATACTTTGATACAGACATCAATACACGAGATGTTTCGTGTCATTTAGAAAAACTTACCTCAGCTATGTTTGCACCAATTAGAAGAGGAAAGGTGGCGACCACAACAGCAGCAACGCGCCAACTTAGTACAAAAGCGATCACGAATGCAGTCACGGTTAGTGCAATATTTTGGATAATTGTCGATATACGATCAGCTATTGCACTGCGTACTAATGTTGCATCTGTTGCCAACTTTGATGACAGTGAGCCAGTGCTATTCTCATCCTTGTCAAACCATCCAATTTCATTAGAGAGAATGGCTGTAAAATTCAGAAAAGTGATGGAATTAACATTTTTATAACCAAAAAACAAGAAACCAGCAAAACTAAAACTTTACAAATGAATTGTGATTATATAGAGACCTGAGAACATTTGCAAGCGTACTCGTGCAATAAGGCGCTCTCCCATTAAGGTGTAGAAATAGTGTTGCAGCAAATAAATGAATATAGTCACCAACGCCGCCCCAATAAATATGAAGGAAACCTGCCGGACCTCTTGTTTGATTCGAGAGTCATCACGAGAATAAAAAACAGTTAAAATATGTGTTATCGCAAGGGCAAAAAGAGGAGCTTCCATGCCAGCCAAAATTGCACCTAACGAACCAAATAAGGCGTACGGCCATTCTGGTGCATTGAGTTTGATTAATTCCCAAACAGGACTCGAGACAGTACTTTGTTGAGGAAGGTTTAAATTATTCACGTGCAGCTCGTCACGTGTGATTGGTTTTAACTCCTGCTGTTCTTGAGTGCTCGTTTTGGTAATATTTCCCAAACTAGGATTTGTTTTGTGTTCTGATACTTGCAGGCTCACTAGAGATGCATAGTCCCCGGATTTAGACATCAGTTCCATGTGAGTACCCATCTCGACAACTTTACCATTCTTAAGAACAATAATTGTATCAACATTTCGAATAGTGGATAATCTGTGTGCAACAACTATTGTTGTCCTATGTGACATGACTGAATCTAATGCCTGCTGAACGATGGATTCTGATTCTGCATCGAGAGCACTGGTTGCCTCATCCAAAAGTAGGATCTTTGGATCTCTCAATATGGCTCTGGCAATAGCAATTCTCTGCTTTTGACCACCTGAAAGTTGTGTTCCACCTTCTCCCACCTATATGCGATAAAGTTCATGCAAAGAATTTGGTAATAGGGTTATAAGAATCATTAGTAAGTTGAGTTTAGATATTTTAAAGAGTCAAAGAAAGTGAATGAACCATCGACATTCATATATAGGGTTAGTTACAAAAACTACCCCTGAGGTTTAGCTTAATTACTAAAGAAACCCAGTTATCTTCAAGAATTACAAATACCCTATTGATATTTGTTTCTATTTTACAAATTGTAGGTATTTGTTAGGTAAAACCTCAGTGGGAGGGTATTTTTGTAGCACTTTAAGAGGGTATTTGTAATTTCGAAAGATAACTTGAGCTTTTCATAATTAGGCTAAACCTCAGTGGTAGTGTTTGTAATTGTCCCTTCATAGATATGTTGGAGTCTTCAGAAATGAAGCTGTGAGATTTTTAATGGATAATTACAAAATCTACACCTCAGGTTTAGCCTATTTGAAAAACCACGAGTTGTCTTTCAAAATTGCAAATATCCCCTTAAAGTATTACAAACATCCCTTGTTTGTATATGCTTAACAAATACCCCCTCTTGAGGGTGCAAGTGCAATTTGTGAAGAGAAACAAATGTCAAGGGGTACTTGTGAATTTGAACGACAACTAGTTTTTTTGTAATTAAGCTAAAACTCGGGGATAGTGTTTGCATTAAACCTTTTTCAACTGAAATCTTGGACATTGAGGAATGTGAATGCCGCTATCTATTAATAGCATAATCAATCAATTAAAGATTATTTTTCAAATAAAATCTAGTATCATGTGTCACGACACTTGAATGTGAATATTTATAAGGGAAACTATAAGTTTTTCAACTGAAATCTTGGACATTGAGGAATGTGAATGCCGCTATCTATTAATAGCATAATCAATCAATTAAAGATTATTTTTCAAATAAAATCTAGTATCATGTGTCACGACACTTGAATGTGAATATTTATAAGGGAAACTATAAGTTTTTGGCATGAAACCAACCTGAGTGTGATATCCATCAGGTAAACCTTGAATAAAATGATGTGCATTTGAAGCTTTTGCAGCCCCTATTATTTTATCCATATCTGCACCTTCTTTACCAAACAAAATATTGTCAGCTATACTTGTGGCAAACAGAGCTGGTTCTTGACTAACCAATCCTATCTGTGACCTTAACCATTTTAATTGAAGCTTTCCGATGTCATGCCCGTCCAACAAAATTTTTCCTGTTAAATTCCAAATCACAATTCATTCTCAAAAACCTTATAACAGATCGAAAAGGTCAAATATAATGATTCACTAAATACCATCTTCAATACCTGAAGTTGGATTATAGAATCGTTGAATCATGGAGATAATAGTGCTTTTCCCAGAGCCACTAGGACCGACAATTGCTAACGATTTACCAGCACACACTGAGAAGTTCAGATTTTCAAAAACCATCGTGGGTCGAGAAGGGTAAGCGAAACAGACCTCACAAAAATCAATTTTTCCATCAACTCTTGGCAGTACAATTTCCTCATCTGAACTTCTAGAAGGACTAGAATCATCTTCAATCATGTTTATGATACTTGCAACAGCAGCACGGCCTTTAGCAATGGCAGCAAGGTTTGGAGCAGCCTGACCAAGTGCACTACAGGACGAGAAATTCTGCTTTTTATTCAAGTGGAGATTAAAAACAAGAAATACAAAATTCTTTTAACACGATTCTTGGTTTACTCACAATCCACTGTAGATCACATTGATAATTGTAGTGAATGCTTTCCCTCCGTTTGTGTCCCCATGCCGAACAAGGAGACTGGCGTACCAAAGAAGTAATGCCCAAGCACAAAATAAAAGTCCGTAAGTAAAGCCAATGCCAACCCCTTTGCAATGCCAGCCTTCTTTGCGAGTTTGAGGGCGTTTTTAAGTGAGTTCGAATATGTTTCGATGGCCTTGTCTTCCCCAACGAATGAGTATACTGTACGAACTTGTGATATAACCTGATTAAAGTGCATAAATTAGTGAGTTCATAGGTGCAGTGAGACAACATCAGATGGTAACATACTGTTCCATGCAAATCTGAAATCAGATAGTACTTGCGGATTATTACAAGACAGAGACAGTAAGACAGAGGAAAGTGCTCAAAAATAATTTTGACATAAAGAAAAGGGATAATTACAAAATAAACCCTTCAGGTTCGGGCTAATTACAAAAAAAAGGACCCCTTGAGATTTGATTCCTCTTACATTGTTCCCCTTCATAAGAAAAAACATTTCAAAACCCCCATTTACATTTATAAAAATATTACAATTACCCCCTTGAATTTAAGACATAATCAAAACTAATGGATTTTTTTTGTGATTAGCCCAAACCTCATGGGTGTTTTTTGTAATTATCGCTAAAGAAAGTAGACTACTTTTTTTTCTTCGTCAATCATCCTACTTGCTGGAAGCTTATGGCAACATTGTATTGAACATACTCCAATATACGACACATTTTCTAATAAAGGGTATACCAAAATTTTTCCTAGTATCATTTCTGAATCTTGAATTTAGACTGAACTGCAAAAAAAAAAAAAAAAACTTAAAACTTAGGTAGTGTTTTTACAAATGCTTGATTCTTGTACAATTTGGAGATCATCCTGCATTTCAAAAAGTGGCTACTTCAGTTAAACACCAGCTCAGACAAAGTGGTGAAAAATCTTCCAACATTATCTCTCTGCATATCTCTGCTAGCATGAGTTTTCTGGAATACATAGTAAGTTCATAATTGGCCTATTAATTTCAAATGAGCAGAAAATTTTAATTTTAAGTTTGAAACAGCTACTTTGAGTCGAAAATTAGTTTTCATATCCTGAAGATGTTGATGAAAATGCCACTAATAAATCCAGACATGGGAAGGGAAATCCGTCATTTACCTCTTCTGCTAACTTCCCAGCTTCAGCATAAGCATCCTCACCTCTTTTAGACAGAGTGGACATGATTATTGTATATGCTCCTCCAGCTACAGCTATTAAAGGAACAATAGCCAAGGTGACGAGTGTGAGCTGCCATACGGAAGAGAACCCCAAGGCAAATCCAACAAAGAACTGGGAAAGATAACATAATCCATGGCATATCTGCATCACAATGCAGGAGACATTAATCATTAGACATTAGATACAATTAGTAAGATAAGCTTTGTATTTGACTATTTTTTCTATCTACCTTGTCACCTATTGCATCCTGAACAAGTATGGCATCACTTGAAATGTGAAAAATTATATTTTGTTCTCCTGCTTCTGTGTCAAAGAATTGAATATTCTTTTTCAAAACAGATTCGAGATACTTCAGCCGCAGCCGAGCCGTTTGCCTTTCCCCAGTCTGAGTCCAACATGCAACTCCTGGAGTTTACATTAATGACAAAAATGTCCCTTACTGATAAAAAACCATATCAGCTCCAAAAAGGAAAAGGTGATACTAAAGCATACCTGTCCATGCTGACAACCAAACAACCAATCCAAGATAAACTAAGTAGAGTGCATACTGCATGGAAGAGAAAAAAAAATAAGAATCTTAGTGAAAGAAACACCTGAGACTACACTAAGCTACAAAAAGTTAAAAGTTAAAACAACCTTAATATGTGAATTGAATGTTTCCTCTACGAATAAGATAATTGCAACAATTGAAGACAATGAAATATGAGAAAAAGTATAAGTGCACAACCAACTACATATCCAGTGGCACCATTCCTGATATTCAAGATAATAGAAATGCTGGAAATTTCAGTTTACAGTCTGTGTAAATATATATATACTTCCTGTGCTCTTCCACAATGTACCTTGGATACCTCTGAAGAAAATCTATGAGGGTCCGATGACAGGCTTCCTAGAGAATTGATCATACGACCAAACAATACAAAGAATACAGGAAGAGCAGCACCTTGTAAGCAAGCTCCAATACTTCCAATAAACATCAAAACATAGTCAGTCTTGTCGGCCGCAGCAAATAGCCTAAAGAATGGAACAGTTTTTGATTCTGAGCATTTGAATCTGATGGTTGTTCTGTTCCTGGAACTTCATTGTGCTTAGACATTTGCTTTCTTGAAAGTTCAACCTCGTCCATGATCCCAAAATAGAGTAAAAAGAAGAAAAAATCAAGCTCGAGAGCAGGAGTAGGATATCTCAACTATGATTCATTGGGAGATAATGGAAGAAATAAATTACTGATTTGTTTATCGGTGGTTTCAATATATAATATACAATTTCAAAAATCAGACGACTGGCTTTTGTTTCTTGCACTTGTGCTATAGTGTACTATTAAACCTTTTCCATTAGCTTCACTTCAGAAACTCGTTTTCAATGAAATTGTTAGGCTGGACCTACTCAGTTACTGCTAATGGAAAAATCATAACTAGGACAACTGTAGAGATGGGGGGAAATGAGATTAAATGTAGTTACTATGCTTATGAGCTACATTTTTTCACCTAAGTAGAAATGAAAGGGACACAATAATTAAAACCGGTATACTTCAAGGAAATATGATGTCTTCCGATTAATAGGTATGGGGCTCTTAAAGTACATGACATTCAGGTTCATCAGTTGGCAAACTGAGTAAATATCCAAATTCAAGAGTTGCATGATTTTCCTCCAATTCCATTTATGGCTGAAAAGGATGATGGCAAAGCACATGATAGACACTCTATCTGTCAAGAAAGTGACTTGTACAGCCCTACAACCTCTGTGTGATTTTCATACTTAATGCCACAAAACTCTGAGGAAATAATCAGTGAGAAATTATGAACAAGTGGACCCTGTTAAGAAAAAAAAGCCTCTTCCAGACGTGGAAGTAAGCCAATCTCACACCGCTAAATCACATAAAGGACTTTCTACATTATGCAGTTGAAAATCCAGTTGTCCTAACTAATTGCTGAAGAATTTAACTCTGTACAAATTTATCTACCAGTTCAAAATGACAGAACATTTATACGCCAAAGTAATAATCTTTACCTTAATCATTAGCAAGATAAGAATGAACTCATTGAAACTTGATTATTACACTCCCATGTGATGCATTTAATCTTCCAACTGCCCAAGATTAACTATGCAGGAAACAAAATGTGGCTAGTTTTGCATGAAAGTGGCATGAAAATTCAATTGGAGACCATACCTCGGGTAGAATTTTCGATCAAGATTAGACTTTTGTCCATGATGTGGGTTATTGTGGTAGATTATCCATGGCGATGACAACTGGGGGTAGGCCTCGTTTTCATATAAGCCAAGAAAATTAGCCATGCAGCTGAGCTCACAAGTCTTAAGTGCTGCTGGTGAATATTAATGCGCCCAACAACAATTGCGACTGCATTTAGTACTCATTCACGTAATAATATACTTGTGGGCAATTCGGGAGGAGATAGGTTGATTCAAATTTCGATGAGACAAAAGGTCGAATAGGTGGTGGGCAGTGGCCACAAAATGACAATGGCACATTTCAGTGACAGTTCTGCGGCAAATATTACATATACAAACTATAAGGTTATATTTTAATGGAATTTGGATATAAGAGAAGAACTGAGAAATGGTTTTAAATGTCTCCGTGTAAAGTGGATTTAAAATCCACCATAACGGAGTCAAAATATATCCAACATATGAGTTAAAAAAAATTAAAATTCATTATATTATGCAAATATTTAAACAATTCGATGCAATTGTTAATTTGTTATTAAGGAGTTTAAATGCTCAACTTTATTGCAATGCAATAATGAAGCAGTGAAGCTTAATAGAATTTGTAATATTTTTTCTTATTGGAATGGAAATTGGAATTGATCTTACGTAGGGATGCCAATGGGTCCGGGTAAGACCCGGACCCGACCCGGACCCGTCTTATTTGGGACGGGTATGGGACAAGTAAATGGGTATGGGGCGGGTAACGGGTATATGTTTTCAGACCCGGGCGGGTACGGGTCGGGTAACGGGTCCGAATGGACCCGACCCATACCCGACCCGTTTAATTAGTATATATATTTTATTTTTTATTTTTTGTTTTTTTGTAAAGACAATTTATCTTGCAACCCTCATTTATAAATCTAATTTATTTATTTGTTACATGTTTGTTATAATGTTACATTTTTAATTGACTTACATTAATTTATCTAGAATTTAATTTCTCAAATGAAGAGGACCAGGAAAGCGCCTTAGTTGATCTATAATTCACTCCAGTCTCCAAATTGATTGTGTTGTAAGCCTATGAATATTTTAAACTTAGATATAAGTTGCTTTTGTTTCCATATTTTCAATTATCATAATTGCATGTAAATCGTTTCAATATATTACTATTTTTTTTGTTTGCAGGTTTGTTGAATTTACTAATATTTTTATCAATATATTACTAATTGTTTCAATAACATTGCATGTAAATTTTTCAATATATTACTATTTTTTATTATTCTTAGTAGCAATATAATGAAAAATATAAAAAAATAAGTTAAAATGGATGACATAAAGTGTCTAATGGGTCTAGCGGGTCTTACCCGCTTAACACGAGTATGGATTGGGGCGGGTCTCGGGTCTAGGGGAGGCGGGTCTGGGTCCTTGAAATCTTAATGGGCCGGGTCTCGGGTCCAGGCGGACCCGACCCGTACCCGACCCATTGACATCCCTAATCTTACGTGGCTCGACTAAGAGGGTGTTTGGTTGAGCTTATAAACTCTTCAAAACAGCTTATACGATCTTTGAGAGCTTATAAGCTCTTTAAATTTATTTGGTAATTTTTTTAAAAAAAAGATCTTATAAGGTCTCAAAATAATATGTTAGGAACTTATAAATTATTTTTAAAAAAATTAGGGAATCCCAATTTTTTTTCAAAACGAAGATCTTACTTCAAAAACATCTTTATTTTTGACATTCCCCTTGTGCGGCTGCGGCCATTACATCTCTTCTTACGGAGGACTATATTGGACGCCCCAATTATAGATTTGTTAGATATTTCTTTCGTTATATGTGTGTTGTTGTCTGTATTTTTATGACTTTATGGGAGTACTCTTTTTCCTATCAAGTGTTTTCCCCACAATGGTGGGTTTTTTTAACTTGATAGGTTTTAACGAGGCACCAAACGTTTAACTACCTGGTCGGCTTGTGATCATGACTCTTTTTCATTTGTATTATAATTCACGATTTAGTTAAAAAAACATCTTTATTTTTTACTATTTTAATTACAAAATTGTTATTACTAAAATCTTAAAAGCTCCTCATCTTATTTTATTCAAATACTTCAATATTTATTTTTAAAATAAAATCTAACATCTTATAATAACTAAAAATATTTTAGAAGATCTTTTAAATAAGCTTAGCCACACACCCTCTAAATTGAGCCAAGTTACACGAAAAATATCACATCATTTACTACGTAGATTTTATATTTGGACTGGGCCAAGTTCATGTTGGTCCGAAAAGCTTTTCTCTCTATTTCTCAATCTAATTCCAATGTCCAAGTATAGCGTAAATATTATTTTCTAAAAATAAAAAACTGTCAAATTAAAAAAAAAAATTTGATAGTCCTAACTGAAAATCACAAAACTACTATTGCCGGATATTAAGCTGAAATCACAGCTGAGATGCTATATTATACTCATTTTCAGTATATCTTAAGTATTAGTAATCGAGCATACTCATTTTTCTTCTCTTTCCTAAATTGTTTTGAGAAAAATGACCACTCAAGCAAGCAAATAATGTATACTTTTTTTCATTTAAAAAAAATCCTATAAAATCCAGGGATTTCTTATCGCTGGTGTTATTATAAGCTGGTATATGATTATTGGGCATAATGGAAATGCCAAACCGGCGCATGATGCGACCACCGAAACCACTCGACAAATAAGGTGCAGCGGCCAGGGCTTAGCACAGCAAGGCACCACAAGGAACTCATGTTTCTTGTTAAGTGGTGGTGTGGGTTCTAACCCACACTCCAACAAAATGCCACCGGGTTTGTGTTTTTCACCTGTAAGGGGTCCAGTTGTAGCTGAAAAAGTTTCGAGTTACCAAAAAAAAAAAAAAAAGGTGGCGATGGAGGGTCGTGGATGGTGACAGAGACAAAGCCAGGAAATGAAGATTATGGGGCAAAATTTATTTTTTCTTGAAACTAATATATAAATAGATAGTTTTTATTTTACTACGGGGGCGAAATCACAAAATTTGGTAAATCTAAATATAAAAGGTTGTAATAATTATGAAAAATTTGGAGTAGGGGAGGCTCCCTTGGCTCCGTCCCTGGATGGTGGTGATTGTCGGAGAGGGAGATATTGGTTTTTCGTTCTCTTTTTTGTAATTTCGTTTACGTGTTGTCATCTTTTTTTTTGCTTTGTTTCTATTTGGTTGTCTCCCTATGCAGAGTTTTGTAGTCGCCCTTGGCAGAGGTTTGAATCTCTCCCTATGAGAGTTGTGTTGTTTTTGAGCGTCTTGTGTTGGAATTTGACTGTAAACCTGAACACTTAATAACTTCAAGATATCTTTTAAGAGAAATTTCTCTCGTATAGAAAGGCACACCGGTTTTGTAAAAATCTCTCTCAGGATACAATGTAGTTAGTGTGATTCAAACTGTGACTGTTACTATCAAACGAAAGTATTATTATGTTATCTAACTAATGATGCTTAATTTTGAAAATAAATTTATATTCAAATGTGCAACCTCAACCCGATATATATAGATAATTCATGACTCTTCTAAAAAGATATGACTTTTTTGAATCAACATAACTCTTCCATAGAAGAGACATGACCCTTGATTCAACACAACTCTTGGACATAAATTCATGTTTTTTCAGCAAAATACCTCTTTAAAACTGTGCCAAAAATCTGATTTTCTTTTAAAAGCGGCAAACATATTTTGAGATTGATAAAACATTTGTGTCACAAAATAAATTATGAAAATATCTAACATCTTGTTGCTTTTGGAGTCTGTCGATCGGTGCTCTCGGGTCCATTTTGGTTAACCTCGGTTATCAAAAGGGACTCTTGATCAGTCGACTATGGCGTCCTTGTATCACATTTTCAGATTTGATTATAATATACTATCGTTCCGGAAAAAAAAAAAAAGAAAAAGAAGTAAAGATCTTTCAAAAGTGAATTTTATATTTTTATTGGTTCAATTAAGAATTGTAATTTCAACCCAATTGTGTCATTTACAAACAGGGTTGATGTAATTGAGCCCAACAACCACCACTTAATAATATCATAATGTGCATATCCTCAGATAATCCAACTGAACCAGGTGCGTTGGGCTTTGGACTTCATAAGAATTATCTGTTGTCAGTACCTGGATCAACGTAATAAGAAAAACCATACTAACAAAATTCTCCGAATTTTTAAACAATACTCGATTAAAATACGATATTTTCATACGACGTTAAAATCCCGTATATATCTCTTAAAAATAATAATGTGATAAAATCTCCCGAACTTTTTTGTTAATAAAGCTATTTATTCCAGACATTTTCCCCATTTAACAAAATTATAATATTTTAATTTATTTTCTAATTTTAAATACACTTTTATTAAATAATATAACATGTACAAATAATTTATTGAGAACCTTTCCACTAAACTGTATAATTTTCTATAGAATTATCAAATATTTATATCGATATATGTTGGGGATATATCACGTGCGATATTATATTCCGAATTAAATCTGAAAACTTACTTGAATTCCAGAAAAACGAAATTGCAGAAAATGCAGAAATTTTAGACCGAGGCTAGAGTTTGACTCTATGTCTTTAAGACGAATTGTTCCGCTACGGTGCCCACAGTTGAATAGCAAACGTCTCCCAAGATACAACGGTCTCCTCTTGTTGTAGTAACACTCCAAACAACAAGAGACGGCGAACTTCGAATGTTTTGTACTCTCTCTTTTTTATCGAAAAATTTTAACAGAAAATATGCTTATGAATGTATGCAAAATTGCTTATCAATAATCTGCAGATTCTTGGGATATGTATAGATTACCAAAAGTCACAAGTGAAACAACACAACCTTTCGAACAGACATATCCATTTATTCGAGCAGACACGTCCATTGGTTTCAAACGAAACAACACAACTATTCTGATAAACCTTTTCAATTCGAATAGTTCCAAATGAACAGTCACACCTTTTGGCAACAATTTCTCATTCACCCAGAAATATTTATAATATTTCGAACAATCCCCACATGAATGAGAAATTACATGAATCAATGCAAATGCACATGTGAATGCAGACACAAAAAAGAGTACAAACGGAAAGTTATTGCATCGAGAGAGGTAGCTTATGGCTTTGAACCTTCCTTAGTGGAGTACTATAGATTTACTTAGCTAATCAAGTAAACATGATGTCTTGAACGGTTCAGCCGTTGGTGTAAACCAAGACAACAACACCCACACAATAACATCCCTAACATTTTCCAGTTCTCATGGTTGTGTTCATTTTGGCCTCGAACAACCTTGGGTTTCATAAGTGTTTTAGAGAATTCAAGCCTCAAAATTCTCATAGAAGCGGCCCCACTTCACACTTACATAGGTGACCTCCTATTAAGAGTATTCTGTCATACTCCACTTGGCTTAACCAAGCTATATGAATCATTAAAAGTTGAACTTAACCTTACATACTTCTGCAGAAAGCACTTTTGATCATAGGGATGGGTAGGATTTTATCCTAAGTGCTTAACTGAATCTTCATAAGTTGGTTGTACCATTGAACTAAGTTCTTGGGATCTCCAGTCATCATGGTTGGGTTACCATTACAAAGATTCATGCATAATAGGCTTCAATCCCATTCCCTTCGATATTCGATATTTGATCTCCACTTTAATCAAATTTGCGCGCAAGATTGAGATCAATATCTTTACATATTTGAGCATATAATCTCAGAGCATGTGTAACCACTTCAAATCGACATAAGTGCCACCGGTGGACTTTCAAGCCCTTCAATATCAATGTGGCTTTATAACACCTTAAGCTCATATAGACTATTATCAATATGTCATCTCTTTTTAGGTAAAGATTCGTTTGACTTTATCGCTTGTCAAACTTGTCATTATCTATACAATGATTTAATAGTTGTACATGTTCCCTTCAAGTTCGGCACAACAATCCATTTTGGGCCTACCTTGATAAGATTAGCCTTTAAGGCCTTTTCCTACACCTTTCCGTCGTACCTCAATGTGTAAAGTGTTCCAACACTAAAGAGTACACTAAAAGATGCACCTCTTCAAGAGAAATCACAGATGACCCCTGCTAGCTATCAATCAGCCCTGTCAATGTCAATTGATTCATATCCTCTTTCTAAGGATACATCTCAAAGAAATATAAGGATACCTCTCAAAGAAACTTGTATTTTTTTGACTCCGCAGTTATTGGGGTCAATCTTGTCAAGACTGAGGCAAATATATATTTACCAAACACCCACACATTTGAGGCAAAACTCATCACCCTCACCATGTGCAACAAGGTCAACTTTGAGAATTATCAATCTAACAATTATTTCTCACAGAGTTTAACTGTGATTGTATCGCCAACTGACAAACGGTCCAATTGCCTACGCAAAATTCCAAAGAATTTCCCGGGGGGAGCTAAAGGACTCAGTTGTATACAATCACCATATTTTAGGTAGAGTTAACTTATCATGTGCTCCCTCACAAGGGTACTCTAAATCATATGCCTCACACAAGGACATTTAGATTTTCTCATGCATTCTTCACATGTTTATGATACTCAAAATGTCATAGAACTAAAGTTATCACGACATTCAATGTATGATAATACCCAACCTGTCATGACACCAATCTTTCACAACACTTAAGTTGGCACTTTGTGCCCTGCCTATAGCGGATTGGCTATCGCAGTATCCCAACATGGAATCTCACATTTTCAAGTATTTATAGCTAGGCTTATTTTCCTTCATTCTTATAATGCTTAAAAGCATCCAAAGCCTCATTTTTGCTTCTCAACAAATATACATAATAGTAATTTGTGCATTCATCTATAAAAGTCATAAAATACTTTTTACCACATCTCGTTCGCACAAATTCAAATCGAGATATATTGTGAATTAATTCTAAAAGAGGTAATCTTTCCACATTAGAATTATTCCCTTTTCTCTTTTGAACTGAATATAACCACGTATGCTTTAATAAGCCCAAACTCAATACCATGAGGTAAAATAATAATTTTTTTTCACAAAAAATTGTACTCATATTTCAATTATCAATTCCAATCGCATTTCTAATATGCATATGAGTCTGTCATAAAATATTCTTTACAAAATTGATCATCAATATAATATAACAAATATTCAAATTTGACATAATAATATGTTTCTGAACCAAATTTCAAAGTTTTTTTTTAATTCAATCTCAATTGCAATCAAGTGTGAATACAAATTGCAAACAGAATCAATATACCAATCAAGACTCAAATTTCAACTTTGAAAGCCAACTTAATATTCTCATTGTTCACTTGGTTTTATAACATTGATTTGGGCTTCCTAGACTTGAGTTTTGTGTTGTTTTTTGAGTATTTTGAGTCATTTGAGTAGCCAAGCCATGTTGAGAGCCAATTATATTGATTTTATAGTCATAGTAATGAATCGGGTATCAAAAGAAGTACAAACAAGCAAACAACGAGAGATTAATTTGAAGAAACGTCCAAACGCGTCTGAAATTTCCATTACTGGTAGCATTTCGTATTTTGGACATAACTCTCTCTACAAAATTGATATTGAGATGATTCAAGTGGCTATGGAAAGCTAAGAGATAGAGCTACAACTTTGATGAAGGGCTCAAAATCAAATTCGGACTGTGTTGGGCGCTAAAAAACCGGGCGGCGCTGCAGCGCTCATCACCTATCACTATGACTGCATATTTCCAGTCAGAGTTTTCACCCCCAAAAATTAAAGTTGTGCGTTGCAGCGCCCGGTCCCGGGCGCCTCAGCGCCCCTGCAGAATTTCCTATGTTCCTCCACCTTTTTCTTGAACTTTTGAGGGGATATAAATAGAAGATGGGAGCCTTGATCTAGAGTATGGAGGAAAGACTGGGAATACACCCAACAACACAAGAAACACATCAATTTCATCAAGGAAGAATCAATGGAAGAATCGGGTCGAATCGGAGCTTGAGGATTGAAGATTAATCGAGAGATTATCCATTTCCCTAAGTTTTCTCATTCTTTGTGCTTTAATCTTTCATTTTAGGTTTTTATGAAGATGAACAATTTGTCTATGAGTTGTTTATTTATAATGGGTAGCTAAACTTCTTGTGATTTCCGGGTTTTGGAAGTAGATTAATTGAACTCTTGTTGATTGTTTTAATCTTAATTGAAGTTATTGTCTTGAAGCCTATTTGAGTACTTTGTTCTTATTCTTGTTTTATCATTTGGCCAATGATTTAGCATGTTTGATATATTGATCATAATTCGAGAGATGAGTTTCAATATTAGATGTTGAGTACTTGACATGAATATTTGCATAATCGAGAGATTTGTGAATATTTGTGAGGATATTTGATCTTTTGTGCATTTGGGAGTTGTGTATCTGATGTTGAGTAGAGATACTAGCATAAATATTTCAATCTACACTTTATATACATCTCGAGAGGGAGGATAAAATACCGTTGTGATCGTCTTATAGGTGTATTGATAATAACTTTGGCTTTGATTAAATCGTAAAACAAGAGGAATATTAATTGAAACCATAACCCGGGAATCCATTTCATTTCCCTTGGTAATTCCACTATTATTTTAATCTTGTGTTTTTGTGGTTATTCTTATATTTTCTTCCACAACAATCATTCAATTTCGATCGTCTAAATAAAAATAAGGCTATCTTAGTTCAATACTTAGCGCATTAATTTATTAGTCTCCGTGGATACGACCTTACTTACCCTATTCTATAAACTACACTGTACACTTGGAGTGAAGCTAAAAATAAGGCGAACAAGTTTTTGGCGCCGTTGCCGGGGACTAATACAATGTTTGGTGCTAATATTGCGATAGATAGAATTATTCTAATTTAGACATTTTTTTTATTTTATTTCATTTTTCTTTTGTAAATTCTACTTCTACAATGCTTGATTTGTTTCTTTGAATTGGTATAGGTGCACCCGTTTGGATGGAAGAAGTCAATTATTTCAATAATCGGAATTTCTACGATTATTGGAATAATCCTACTCCTACACACTATTGTTGATTGGAGGAATTACGAAGATTTTTCATATGCTAATACGGAGAATGTGATTCCACCACCATCAAGCTTCAATGTAATAAATGGGTTTACCGATGCAGAGGCAAAACCATCTTTGGAAGACGTCCTCATTTCATTCATGAATCAAACGACTTCATTCATGAGTTAAATAAATTTATTCATGAGGGAAATGAGAAATAGCTTTACCAAGAACGAAGCAAAGATGGACAAAATGAAGTTGCAATTGACACAATTGGCCAATACTATGGATTCACAATTGAAAAATCTCGAGACTCAAATGGGCCAATTAGTTACAATTGTTGGTGGGCAACAACAAAAGAGCGATTTTTGAGCACCACAGAAGTCAACTCAAAGGAACAATATAGTGTCATTCATCGAAGGAATGATACCGAATACGAGGAGTTGAAGATCCTAGAAGAGCAAGAAAGTTCAGAACCACACACAGATTGTATGTCTATGCATGGTCAAATAGTATGTAGCGCCGAAAAGGAACAAAAACAGGACAAGGAACACACAACCCAAGCATGTACGAATGAGCAGTTCATGCGAGATATTATAAGAAAGTTGTTCCAGAACGAGAAAAACACTGATCATACGTATGCAAATGAACAACATACACGTAAACCGATCAAGTATATTCCTACGCCAGGACTCAAATCCTTGCTTGGACACCCCAAGTATGCATTATTAGGTGCAAGTAAGGCAAATATGGCACTTGACCATGACCCAAAGCAGCTAATATCATTTGTCCACTCAGTTCTTGGTTTTTCAACCATGATCGGGTCTTTCATCTTCTTCCCCTTCATTTTGCAACTCTTCGTAAATTTTGTGTTCACCTTTAATATTTGCAGAGGCCCATCTTCTATCACTATCCACATCTCATCATGTAATCTTTGATAGATGAGCGCATACGAATTTTCCAATCATCAAATTCTTCAATAGTGAACATAGGAATGCGTGTTAGATTTGCTTCCATGATAATAATTTTTAATGAAAGAAAAGAGTTTTGAAAGTTTAAGTACTAAAGCGGACTTTTGAAAAGTTTGGAGATCTAGTTCAAGAATAACCGGATGCGGAGGGTTCAATGAACCAACCGCTCGATACCACTTGTAGGTCCCAAGGGGTGTAAGTGTAAGGTTTAGAAGGGGGGTTGAATAAACCTTACCAAATTTTCGATTTAGGCCTTTTAAATCTAGAGTTCTACACATGTGTGTCCTTGATGGACGATCGAATTAGTCACTCGAGTAGAGTCAATCTCTAACTAATGATTTCAAATTTGGTACATTAGTAGAATAACTCAATTTGTTGGCTATAATTTGACTCATTTGTGGTTTTGTTTTATTTGGAAGACTTAACACCCTTAAGTTTGATTAAGCAAGTTTTTAAAGATTGATTTAGTACTTATAGATTATCAATTGGATAGCAAATTTATCAATGAGATATAAGCAATTAAAAGTGCGAGAAATTTAAATCTTTGAAATGTAAATGACACAAAGACAAAGTTTTTATAGAGGTTCGAAGATGGGGTAATTCTTCTACTCCTCTCTTCTCCAACTCCCGGAGGAATCCACTAAGTAATGATCGGTTTACAAAGTGGTAAGTCCCAGATACAAGTCTTGATCACAACGGCCGACTTGATCCTTTGGGACTCGACTGAGACGCCTTGATCACTCGGTGGCTTAAATCGCGACTCGAAACCTTTCTTCGCAGGCATTTGCGCTTTGCTACTCTGACTCACTTGCTCAAGCACTTTGGATTTGATCACGAAGCCCTCCAAACGTTTAAGACTTGGTTCGACGCCTTGAACCTTTCTACAATCCTTCTTGGAATGTAGACCCCTTTGTTTTCGATAGTTTTCTTCAATCGATTGAAGTTCTCTTTCCTTCACAGGTAAGTGTTGGATTGATGTTCTTCGAGATGTAGGCTTGAGGATTGAGAATATTTCAATTTTGATAAGCTTGTATATCTCACGTGTGTGTCATCCACGCATCATTTTCTCAATCAAACTCCTCGGCCTTTTATAGTGAACTTTCAAAAATTTGCCCGTTGAAGAGATAGGCTCATTTTTGAAAATCACTTTGCGATCGTTGGTTTGCACTTCTTGGAATTGCCATTTCCTCGTATGAAATGTTTTATCACCTTTTCGAGTTCGACACGGTGTAGTGCTTCCCATTGGTTCATTTCTTTGCACGCTTCGGGTGAGCACTCCAAGAAAGGTAGTATGGAGATATTACTTTTTTAAGTAAATCTCTTGATTTAACGGTTCTTTTTGATTATCTCGACTTGACCGCATTTCCTCGCTTTCCCAGGTGACTTAGAGTCGACTTCCAATCATTGGATGACTCTTGTCACTTGACTTGAGACTTGTCTTCTCTTGAGTTGACTTGGTGATGTTCCACTGTTGTATCTCACCGCTTCTTGATCGAGTTCTGTCGCTCTTCTTTGTTGTACTCTTTTGTCTCACGCGTGAGTTTTCCTTCAAGCCTTGATTGTCTTCTTGCAAGTTGGAGCGTAGGCGACTTAACTCGCCTTGGCCACTCTAATTGTTACAATACATTTCAAAGCAAGAATGGGGAGCCGACTTTCTATTCTAAGTTTTACATGGCATTCATCAAAATCTAAACAATAAAATTCCTAACAATTTCCCCCTTTTTGATGATGCCAAAACTTAAATCATACAAAGATGCAAATAACAAAGATACATACGAGATAGTGTATTGACATAGAATGTATGCGCATAATCAATCTTTTTATTGATCATATCATTCTTGTACTTAACACAATTGTTTACAAGATGTATCGAGTATGTAATTGTCTCAAGAAAAGTTTATAGCATTATTACGGAAGACTTACATTGTATGTATTTACATATAAAATACACGAAGGGTTGGACAAAGAACACTTCATCTCCTTCATTCTCTCTTCTTTCATCTTGATCAAAGATCTTCTTCTCTTCTTCTCGTCATCACCGCCTTCTTTTTTCTTCTCATATGCCTTCCTCGGCAGCCTTCATCTCTCCTTATTCTTTCCTGTCTCTCCCGCCATAGCCGAGTTTGTCTCTTGTTTTCTTCTTCTATCCTTCTTGCATACTCGGCGTTGGTTTTGGCCACTTGCAAGTTCGCCACATGGTCAAGCCCGACCCAAAGAGATCCCTCCTTTCTTTCCGGATCTACGTATTCAATATTCTTGGCGGAGGCCTGGGTCCAAGCTTCTTCCTCCACCGCCGCTTCTTCCTCTACTCGGGCGTATACGCTTCTCACGGGGCCTTCTTCTTTCGGTGAGTGCCGAGGCGGAGTGACCCAGAGTGATCGCTTAGGTTGTCTCATTGCCTCGACCTTCTTCACATAGTGTGAGACCCTTTTCCCAAGATGAGATCCCAAGCTTGAGCCAAGGACAAATTTGCAAAATAACCTTGATTCGAGCGTTTTGAATTAAATCAGCGATCTTGGCTCTGTCCCGACATCGAAATGGCATACGTGTCTCTGTCAACCGGAATGCCTCCGTGTTCTTTCAAAATGTTCATCACCCTGGCATCCATTCTTCCTTCCACCTCCTTCATCCCTCGCTTCAATTTCTTTTCTCTTCTCGGCCATAGATACAAAGCAGAGTGTTGGAGTGGCGAGTCACGGGGAGTTTTCGCTTATAATGTGTGTGAGGACCCTGTTGGGGGTTTGTGCAATCATCAAGGTCATATTCTTTGATCCTCCCCCTCCCAGATTTTCCTTTCTTGATTTCAAAATTTCCTCGGTGATTTTCCTTCTCATTTTGTTCCTTGTCACCGCTCCTTTCTTCTCGACTTGATTTTTCTTTGCTTTAAGGTATTCCTCTTCCCCCTTTTTGGCATCATCAAAGGATAGAGGAACCCCAGGGAACATCTTTGGCAAGCATGAAGTCGAAGTCTTCCGATGGTTGAATTTTGCTTCAAGTCTGCTGCGTTGTATCTTTGCCGCGAATTGACCGAGTAGCGTTGGATTCTTGAAATCGCTTCATCTCGGCCATGAGAAGGCTGAATTTTCTTTCATGTGTTCTTCCAAACGTTTGTATATCATTTGCATTTCGCTCACGCAGCAGCCTTGATCTCGGCGGTGTGAGCTTCGTGCATATGTTCAATGTGTTCCGCGAAACCGTTTCGCGTCAACATTTTCGACTCTCCACACCGTGACTTGTTGAATAATTGTCGAAGTATCTCACATTCCACACGCATTGATTCTTCTTTGTTGCCACCATTCCTTATCCCGATTGTGATGCCTCTCAAGTCATTGTAAGGTTGGCATCTCTCGTTGTCGGCGCATATCCGAGGAGGCACGATGCCTCTCCATCTTTTCAACTTGACAAAAAGTGCCTTGAACACTTCTCGTACTTGGTGATTCTTCACATTGCGGTGATGGCCATACAACGTCGAAATCGAAATCTACTGGGACAATGGTGCCCGAGTGGAAAACGGGGAGCTGGTGCGTGATAGCGTGCTTGCTCATTTTCGACTCTTCGTGGAGTTACGTATCTCCAAGTGAGAAAGGGAAAGATTCCACAAAGGATTCATCACCGCCATCCGGGATTTGTTCGATGATAAGCGGTGGACGTGAAGTTCTTACGGGAATCGATCCAGTTTGTAGCTTGAGGAGCGGAGCGGTGGTCTCTCGGTTCATTTTTGGGTTTTGTGGTGCGATGAGACTAAACTGCTTTGAGCCTCACTGTATCTTAACAACTTCGTTGGTCTCGGTGATTTCTCCTTTTGAGTATTTGGTGGTCCTCGGCCTTATCGAAAGCGTCATCGGACGATGATGAGATTTCCATTGGTGGCTCATCATCAAAATTAAAGGTCCGACGAGTAGTCTTGGGATCGACTTGCTCGTGCCTGGAACATCCATTTGAGTCTTTTGGATTTGTCATGGGAGTTGACTCGCTTTTCCCTCTTTCGCCTTCGATCCCGAGAAAGGTGACATCGGGTTGTCCTGGGAATCATGAAGTGCGATCTCATTCTCGAGATGGATCGATGGTTGCGGGAGGGATGTTCTCTACTTCTTTTGTGTTACCCCGGGAAGTCTCAACCTCCCGTGGGCCTTCATTTCCTCCGGCAGGTCTCTCTGCTGCGAGGCACTTGATCTTCCCTTTCGACGATGTGTCACTGTCTTAGGGTCTTCTGATGGCATCCATTGGAGTCTCAACCCCATGGATTGCGCTTTCATCGCCCAGTGTTAACTCCCGGTACATTCTTCCTCGTGCCTCGATCGCATCGTCATTATTCATTAGCCTGAGTGTTGGCACCTCGGTGAGACGAGTCTCAATCGCCTCGAGCTTCGTTGATGGCAACTTCTTTGTTCTTCTTGTGTTTGAGTTTTCTTTGCTTCGCCTCCTACATTCTTTGTGGAGTCATCTGCAAGCATCCTCCGACCTTGCTTGGTGGAGGTTTTCCCCCTCATTTGGCGCACCGGTGAGTGACTTGGAGTGGGGTCACTCGTCTCCAAACTCCCGGCTGTTGCAATTGATGGTTCGGCCGTTGGGGGTGGTGGCACACCTTCAATAGGGGTTGGCTCGTGGGGTCCCCACTAGCCGGTTCATCGCCAATTCCTTATTGCCTTCTTCCGAGTTAGTGGGGAAGTGGTAGCAAAGCAACATCTGTGGCTATTTCTTTGAACCACTCCCATTGGATCGATTTCGGATGTGTTCGAGGACTCTCCTGGTCCCTCCATCAGTCTTTGCTCGTGAAGAATTCTTGATTCATGCAATACTTGCTGCATCCGCAATTCTTCCGCGGGCGGAAGCATTCTCTGGTTCCTCGTCACTTTCGGAGAAGACATCAAGGAGAGGATGGAAGTGTTACGGGTGTGGGAGATAGGCGATACTTGCCTTTTCTCGTGCTTGGCTTCTTGACTTGCTTTTTCTCTCTCCTTGTCCTTGTAGATCCGAGAATATTCATGCGTTGTTTTCATCTAGAGTGGGAGCACATAGATAATCGAGGAAATTTAGCATTTCTTCTTCTTCTATGAATTCAGCCGTTGAACTGTTCCTTGACTTGCTCAACTTCCATTTTCTCCACTCACGTGAAGACGATTCGGATGTGCGGGTAAGGTGGAGATAGGATCATTACATCACTATCTGCTTGGGCTGGTTCTTCTTGAGTTTCATTTGTGTGAGCTACTGTTTGTGTCTTCGGGTTGCCTCTGTTTGATCACCTTCAAAGAGACTTGGTGTTTCATCAATTACATCTGGAGACTCTACTTCTCAAAGAGTCTCCGGTATTTGTGGTAGCCGAGTAGGCGACTCATTTGGTTTCTCCTGCTCGGATTGCTTTACAAGTCTTCTTCGTCTCTTAGTTTGTACCGGAGGGATTTACGGTTCGAGAGGAGACGGTGTCCTCTCGAGTCTTGGGCGGTGGGGCGGTGCTTGTGTTTGTTTCGAGGAGCCGCCGTCTAGGTTTGTCGATCTCCTCTTTTTGACGATCGAGAGAAGGAATTTGTGAGTCCTTCTCGACCGGCCTGCTGCAGGGGCGGGTGACACGGCTGCTTGGGCAGTGACTCTGCTGCAGGGCAGTGACTCTGCTGCAGGGGCAGGAGCATGTTTGGTTTTCTTTGCTGCAGGGCAAAGAGATTTCTCTTGGCACTGCAGGGCAGCTTTCTTCTTGGTTGGAGAGGAGGTACACTGTGTGTCTTGGGTGTGTGATTCCCCCTCACCGTGTCGCTCTCTTGGCATATGCACGCTCTCGAGCACCGAGAGAGATTAGCTCACGAACATCCTCTTGTTAACATGGAAAGCTTTCCCATGTCAAGAGGTACTCCTTTCACCTCAATAGCCGGCCAATCACTAGGCCATATCCGAGGATCCTCCAAATGACCCATCTTCTTTGAAGGACTTGTTTCCCACGTTTTGGCAGAGTCTGTGTAGATAAACTCATTGATTTATCTTCTTTTCTTCGATTATTGCGGCCATCACAATCAATTTTGCCTTTTGACAGGTTGGTCAAAGTCGCCAAATTTGATGTCGATACACTTGGCAACAATGTCCAACAATTTGTGATAATCCTCCTTGCCAGCGATCTCTTTTTTTGTGAATATTATTTTGTCGACAACATCGGACTTGGCTATTTCTTTCCATGCGTCGCCCAAGTTTACATCGCCTCTTTGATCTCGGATGCTCCCTCTGCCGGTAGTGAGCAATATTCACCAAATCCTTTGTGATAGTCACCGCTTCCGTGAAGATGACTTGATTCTTCGTCGTGAATCTCGGCATTCACGTAGAATTGTGCGACCTCCTCCACATAGGTCATAGGATACTCGGTGTTAGAAACGGTTTGATCCTGCCGTTTCTAGCTTCTCGCGATTTTCTTCACCAGGGTGTCGTCGGACCCGCTTCACCATTCGTCGAAATCCACGGTCGAACCAGGGTGTGGATTTGTTTTCCCAACTTGGTAAAGTCATATGTTGGTGCCATTTCTCGAGAATAATTTCAAGAAAAATTCGAAATAGATTTGAAGCTTGATAGGGTTTCGAGAGTGTTTGCCTTTGCTTTTTGAGAGAGAGAGATTGAGCAGTTTTTAGAAGTGTGAGAGAGAAACGGACGAAAAATGGTTTAAATATGGTTTATGAAAGGGCGTGCAGGCGGTTTTTGAATTGTGATCGAAATCAACGACTTGGATTTCGCGACGCATATTGAGCAGATTCATGTCTCGTATTTAATGCGGCAAAGCATTTATATCCAATCATAGGCTTGGTGTGCGGCTTTATGTGTCCGTACACATCATCATTATCTTCGACGTGTCTCTTAAAACATTCGCTTAAGTCAAAAACGATTGCGTTTTTGTAACTTTGCTCATAAGTTATTCAACTTATCTCTTAGCCGATTTAACTCGCTTCTCACATTTCTCTTAGTGACTCAAATTTCACCGGTGACTTGGTATAGTGACTTTTCCAATACAAATTGATTTGATCGAGCTAGTTTTTGTCTTGACTCTTTTTCACCTTCTTTCCTGTTTCATTTCTTTTCTTTGATTCTTCTCGTGTCTCGGCTTAGCTCAATTAGCCCCAACTCATGTTTGAGTTCTTCAAATCTTGACTCACATAATGGTTTTGTGAAGATATCGACTAGTTGCTTATCGGTTGAGATATATTCCAAGATAATGTCCTTCTTTTCAACATGATCTCTTATGAAATGATATCGACATCTATATGTTTTGTTCTTGAGTGCAACCCTTGATTTTGGGTGATTGCAATGGCACTTGTGTTATCACACATGATTGGAATTTCTTTTTCTTCAATTTCATAATCTCTCATTCTTTGTCTCATCCATAGGACTTGGCACAACTTTTGCCGCAGCCTATGTATTCTCGCCTCATTTGTAGAGGTGGCTATTGAGTTTTGCTTCTTGCTAAACCAGAAATTAGTCTGTTTCAAGCATTTGACATGTGCTGAAGTACTTTTCTGTCCACTCTGCATCCAAAGATAGTCAGTCCGAATAGCCAATTAGCTTGAATCCACCTTCCTTTGGATACCATAGCCTACTTCTTGGTTTCCTTTTAAGTATCTCAATATTCTCTTAGCTGCGGTCATATGGCTCTCTTTTGGAGCAGATTGAAATCTTGCACATACACCTACAAAGAAAGGTGATGTCCGGCCCGCTAGGCGTGAGATAAGCGATGATCCAATAAGTGCTCGTATCTTGTTTGATCTGAGGCTTGCCATCTGCGTCCATGTCCATTTTTGATCGATGTGTTCATTGGTATTTTTCTGGAAGACTTCTCCTCCATACCAAATTTCTTCATTAAATCTGGGTGTATTTTGTTTGACTTATGAAGGTTCCATCCTTCATTTGTTTCACTTGAAGTCCAAGGAAAAATGTCACTCTCCCATCATGCTCATTTCAAATTTACTTTGCATGAGGTTTGAGAATTTTTCACATAGCTCTTTGTTAGTGGATCCAAAAATGATGTCATCCACATATATTTGAACAAGCGTTATACTCTTCTTGTCTTGAATTCGAAAAGTGTTCTATCCACTTTTCCTTTAGTGAATCCATTTTTAGTTAGGAATTGTGACAGGGTATCATACCATGCTCTGGGTGCTGTTTCAATCCATACAGGGCTTTCTTGAGTTTGTACACTTTGTCTCCAAGAGTCTTTCGCTCAAATCCTGGAGGTTGTTCAACATACACTTCTTCTTCCAATAATCCATTCAGAATGCACTTTTTACATCCATTTGATATACAATGAAATTTTTGTGAGAGCTGCATAGGCAAGAAACATCCTTATAGCTTCCAATCTTGCTACAGGAGCAAATGTTTCATCAAAATCTATTCCTTCTTCTTGGCAATATCCTTTGGCTACCGATCTTGCTTTGTTTCTTACCACAGAACCTTCCTCGTTCATCTTATTTCGAATACCCATTTGGTTCCAATAACATTTTGATGTATGGGTCTTTGTACTAATTCCCATACTTTATTTCTCTCAAACTCGATTGACTCTTCTTGCATAGCTTGAATCCAATGTGTGTCATCCAATGCTTGTGACACATCTTTTGGGCTCTATCTGCGAGATGAAGCATGTGAACATTGCTTCTTGTTGAGTTCGGATCTTGTCTTGACACCTTCTCTCATGTCTCCAATGACAAGTTCGGTGGATGGTCTCTCGGCCATCTTACGTCGAGTTGAAGTAAGTTAGGTTTGGATTGATCGACTTGCGGTTTGTGTTCTTTGTGGTCACTCTCTCGTGATCACTCACCGCAGATTTTCCACCGCTTTTGAGATTCAAACTATCTCATCTTCTTCTCAATTGATAATCCTGCCTTCAAAGATAGGGACTCTTTTGTAAGGTTGGATGTTTGACTTATCGGTGACTCTTCAATGTCTTCTCCATTTATGTTTGGCTCATCGAATACTACATGAATGGATTCTTCTGTAACCATAGTTCTTTTGTTGAGTATTCAGTAGGCTTTGCTTTCAAATTGAGTATCTAAGAAGATACCCTCATCGACTTTAGCATCAAAAGCCTTTAGGTTATCTTTGCCATTATTGTGGATGAAGCATTTACATCCAAATATCCGAAATATGCAACATTTGGTTTTCTTCGATCCGGATCTCATAGGAGTCTTTGTCACCGCCTATTTATCATACATCTGTTTTGGGTGTAGCGAGGCTATGTTGATTGCTTCACCCAAAACCTTTTTGGTAACCCTTGACTAACATGGTCCTGCCGCCGCTTCTTTGAGGGTTCTGCTTTCTTCTTTTCGCAACTCCATTCTCTTTGTGGAGTCCTTGCGGTGATAGTTCATGACCAATACCATTCTCAACACAAGATCGAAGTTATTATTCCATTGACAAACCTCGGTTCCTCTATCCGATCTTATTTTGATAATGGTTTGACTCTTCTCATTTTGTATCCTCTTCATCATTTGTGGTAGCTTTTGTAGAGTTTCTTTCTTCTTGCACATGAATATTGTCCATGTATATCTTGAGTAGTCATCTACTACCACCAAGGTGTATTTCTTTCCACTTATGCTTCTTTGGTTCCACTTTGGGCCAAATAGATCCATATGAAGCGGATGCAATATTCTTGTTGAGGATGGGCAAGTCTTTTCTTGGAACGACGACTTGATTTGTTTTCCTTCGACATGCATCACATATACTCTCCTTCTTGTATCTCGAGTCTGGAAGTCCTTCCACAAGATGACTTCTTGCTAGCTTATTAATCGTTTTGAAATTCGGGATGACTCGGCTTTTTGTGCCACAGTACCCAACTTGATTCAAATTTGTGCTCTTTGCTAGTAGACAGTCTTTGGGTGTTGCATTGACCAATCCACTACATACATATTTTTTAATCTCGCATCCTTGCAAAGACAACTTCATTAGATTCAACATTTTTGATTTGGCATATTCCCATGTTGAATCCAACATTGTAGCCCTTGTCGCAGAGTTGATGATGCTTAGTAAATTGAAGTTTAGTCCTTCAACATATGCAACATCTGTGATTTCTAAACCATTCCTTTTGATGGATCCAATGCCTCTTATTTCACCAGGAGCTTCATTTCCTCCAAATATGACTTTGTCTCCTTTGACTTCCTTGAATTTTGACAGATTTCTCTTATTTCTGTCATATGTCCGGGAACGCCGCTATCCATGTACCAGGTTCCTTTGGCACATTCCTTGAACCCGCAATCAAGGAAATTAAGTTTTAGGTACCCATTCTTGTCAGGTCTGAAGGGTTAGAATTATAAGATGATCCAACCAACCTATAGCCAAATGATTTGACTCTAAGAGGTTGCCATCTATCAGTGCCATAATCATAATCAATCCTGGCAAATTGCTTTGGGAGTCCAGGTTCATACAAATTGTCTCTTTTGTCTGTATGCCTGCATATGTGTTTTAGCAATTGCCTTTCTTGGGTAATTGTGGTGTCTTTGAGTGTAGTGCCTAGGTGCATATGTGTCTTTGATGAAAGCTCTTATGCTTTTGGAATGGCCTTTGTTGAGTTCTAGGCCTTTGCCATTTGGGCTTGTATTCCATAAGTCTAGGTGATAGTTCACATTATTCGATCGGACTTGGCTTGGATATTTTCTACCATTCCCATCATATGTATTTCTTTTATGAGTTTTCGGGGTTTTAGGTAGCTCGCTTCTTCTTTACAGAGTATTTTTGTTTAGAGTCTCTTTGAGGGACTCTCTTTGAATCTCTTCTCGGTATCCTTTCAAGACTCTCAATCGGTCGCATTTTCCTTTTCCTTTGTAACCAAGGCCAGTTCGCTTAGTATTGTGCTTTGGATTGAAAGTGTGTGCATCATTTAGAGTTTTGGATTTTTCAGACTCTTCATGACTTGAAGATCCTTTTTCCAAAATTACTCTTGAGGTTTGACATGGCACAAAGGAATTAAATCCTAAGCCTGTCTTGTCTCCACATTCTCTTTGACTCATAATAAGATCATCCAATGATTTAGATGCCTTAGTGAATGAGGCAATAACATTTTTGAGGTCATTCTCCCTCTTTTCTATAGCAGCAATTTCTCGCTATTAATTTAGCATTTTCGGCCTTTTTAAACTCTTATTCTCATCGCCTATTTGACTTAGAGTACTCGGCTCCTTAGTCACTTTGAGTTTTGACTTTTGAGTAAGTTTGTTTTCCTCATTCAATAGTGTGTGTGAGGTTTTAATGTGCTCAAAATCTTTCATCATTTTGCCTAATGAATCATAAAGATCAGTGGGTGATGAAGTGTGTGTGTCACAAATCACTATCACTAGTGTACGAGCTTGTTGAGTTAGATTGTACCTCATCTTCTTGATCTTGTTCTTTGGCCATTAAGCGGATCAAGGCTTCTTCTTCGAGTCACTTGAGTAGTCGGCTTCACACTTGCTCTCGAGTCGGTGTCTCTCTTGACTTGGGTTTGTCTCAATGATCTCTGCGGCCATCATTGCCTTTTTCTTCTCTTGTCTTCTTTCTCTCAAGACCTTTTTCTTCTTCGTTTTCGTACTTGTTGACTTTGGATATGAGCGATCAATGGCATAGTGACCTGGTTGTCTACAATTCCAACATAGATATTCACCTTTTTGCTCACTCTTTCTATTCTTGAGTTGTCGATCCTTTGATACTCGGCTTGTTGATGATCTGTCCTCTTGGTTGGCCTATCATCCCTTGATTTGGAGGGAGCCGAGTGTCTTACGGAGGATTCACCCTTTCCTCTCTTGTAGTTCTTGTTAAAGAACTTGTTAAATCTTTTAACCATTGGGCTATTTCTTTCGGGTCAATTGCCTCTTTGACCTCAAACTCTCCTTCCATCTTTGACAACTAGAGCAATTTGTTTTGGGTACATGTTGTCTCTTCCTGGTCTTTCCTTCTCGGCTCAAACTCATAGGCTTTGAGGTCCGAGAATAACTCATGGTTGGATGTCTTTGATAGGTCCATGGAATGTCTCGGTGCCATGACCTTCATCTCCCATTCAGTGGAAGACTTTTCAGGATCTTCATACACATTTCCTTCGTGTATATTCCTTTCCAAGTGTAGATGACTCATTTGTGATTTTCAGAATCGAGCATCCGGTTGATCCAGGTTTTCTCCCGAGATCATTTTAAAGTTCTCAAATTTTTGTCTGACCACTTTGAAAGTTTGTTTTCTTTGATTTGCTCACGAGCCTTCACAAATCAATGTCAGTTTGTCCTGATTTCCTTAGTTGTTTTGCAAGATTTCACTTTATTGAACATGGCTTTGTCAAGGTTTTGTAGAGAATATCCTTGGCTACATTGTCCAGGTTGTATCTTTTTCTGTCATCATTTGTCCACTCAGTTCTTGGTTTTTCAACCATGGTCCGTGTGCGATCTTCTTCCCTTCCGCTTTTGCAACTCTTCGTGCATTTGTGTTCACCTTTAATATTTGCAGAGGCCCATCTTCTATCACTATCCACATCTCATCATGTAATCTTTGATAGATGAGCACGCATACGAATTTTCCAATCATCAAATTCTTCAATAGTGAACATAGGAATGCGTGTTAGATTTGCTTCCATGATAATAATTTTTAATGAAAGAAAAGAGTTTTGAAAGTTTAAGTACTAAAGCGCGAGACTTTTGAAAAGTTTGGAGATCTAGTTCAAGAACCGGTGCGGAGGGTTCAATGAACCAACCGCTCCGATACCACTTGTAGGTCCCAAGGGGTGTAAGTGTAAGGTTTAGAAGGGGGGTTGAATAAACCTTACCAAATTTTCGATTTAGGCCTTTTAAATCTACAGAGTTCTACACATTTGTGTCCTTGATGGACAGTCGAATTAGTCACTCAAGAGAGTCAATCTCTTAACAGACTCAAATTTGAGTCATTAGTAGAATAACTCAAATTTGTTGGCTATAATTTGACTCAATTTGTGGTTTTGTTTTCATTGGAAGACTTAACACCCTTAAGTTTGATTAAGCAAGTTTTTAAAGATTGATTTAGTACTTATAGATTATCAATTGGATAGCAAATTTATCACAGATATAAGCAATTAAAAGTGCGAGTAAATTTAAATCTTTGAAATGTAAATGACACAAAGAAAGTTTTTATAGAGGTTCGAAGATGGGGTAATTCTTCTACTCCTCTCTTCTCCAACTCCCGGAGGAATCCACTAAGTAATGATCGGTTTACAAAGTGGTAGCAGTCCAGATACAAGTCTTGATCACAACGACTTGATCCTTTGGGACTCGATCCTGGAGACGCCTTGATCACTCGGTGGCTTCTCGTACGACTCGACTTCTTCTTCACAGGCATTTTGCCTTGCTACATGACTCACTTGCTCAAGCACTTTGGATTTGATCACGAAGCCCTCCAAACGCTTAAGACTTGGTTCACCTTGAACCTTTCTACAATCCTTCTTGGAATGTAGACCCCTTGTTTTCGATAGTTTCTCTTCAGGCGATTGAAGTTCTCTTTCCTTCACGGGTAAGTGTTGGATTGATGTTCTTCGAGATGTAGGCTTGAGGATTGAGAATATTTCAATTTTGATAAGCTTGTATATCTCACGTGTGTGTCATCCACGCATCATTTTTCTCAATCAAACTCCTCGGCCTTTTATAGTGAACTTTCAAAAATTTGCCCGTTGAAGAGATAGGCTCATTTTTGAAAATCACTTTGCGATCGTTGGTTTGCACTTCTTGGAATTGCCATTTCCTCGTATGAAATGTTTTATCACCCTTTCGAGTTCGACACGGTGTAGTGCTTCCCATTGGTTCATTTCTTTGCACGCTTGGGGACCGAGCACTCCAAGAAAGGTAGTATGGAGATATTACTTTTTAAGTAAATCTCTTGATTTCGTGCGGCAACGGTTCTTTTTCGATTATCTCGACTGATTGCATTTCCTCGCTTTCCCAGGTGACTTGAGTCACTTCCAATCATGGATGACTCTTCGTCACTTGACTGAGACTTGTTTTCTCTTGAGTTGACTTGGTGATGTTCCACTCACCGTATCTCACCGCTTCTTGATCGAGTTCTGTCGCTCTTCTTTGTTGTACTCAAACTGTCTCACGCAGAGTTTTCCTTCAAGCCTTGAGTTGTCTTCTTGCAAGTTGGAGCGTAGGCGACTTAACTCGGCTTGGCCACTCTAATTGTTACAATACATTTCAAAGCAAGAATGGGAGCCGACTTTCTATTCTAAGTTTTACATGGCATTCATCAAAATCTAAACAATAAAATTCCTAACACCAATTCATATGTCGAGCTATAGACGGTAAATCTAGCGCTTGTTGGGAGGCAACCCAATGGTAACTTCACATTTTTTTCTTTCTTGAAATTCTATCTTTTCCTTGTTTCGATATAATTTCATTCAAGTTTGGGGGAGAGTTAGTATTTTGATTTGAAATGTGCGAGTATTTTGATTTGAAGTGTGTAAAAAAATTTGCATTTGTTTGTGTGTTTTCATATAGTTGCATGTAGAGCATTTTAAGTTGCATTTGCATTAGTAGCATGTTTACAGTTTTAGCATGTTTATTGCTTTCATAGATTTTAGGGAGTGAGTTAATCTCTTGATTGTAACTTGTGATTGATTTTGAAAATTTTGTATTGTTTGGATTGAGTGTTGAGCATGAGTTGATTGAGCCATGAATAGATAACATTGAGCATGTTAAGATGGAAAACTTGGTTTGATGCTTTGAATTACATATTTACAAGCCTATGAGCTTTTGAGCCTTTACTGCTTTCATCATATGCAGTCTTGTTTGTGATTTGAGTGTATCATTCATGTTGTTAGAATTCTATAACTTGCTCGTATCTCTATCAAAGTCACATGTTTTTGCGCGGTGTGAAAATGATTAAGGCCATTTTTGTTAGCCCTTCAAGCCTTTTGCTTACCTAATGATGTTGAAATCCCTAGTTAGCCAACTTGAGCCTATTGCTTAATTGTTGATAGCCACAATTCAAGACTTAGCTTGATATATTTGTTACCCTACTCTTGAGCGTATAGCATTTGAGTAAAGTGATTAAATGAGGTTGAATGGGTGAAATCAAAATTTTAGAAGATAATGTTAGAGTTGGTTAATGGGAACAAAAGAGAAAGAAAAAGGAGATATGAAATGTTGAAAACTCATATAAGAGTCCAAAAAAAAAAATTTGTTCGATGAATGAGTTTTCTTTGAATGAACTTGGAGGTTAAGAATTGTAATGTGAATGGTTGAGTTTACAAAATAAAGGGGATGGAGATAAGAAGAGTTGGTGAAAATGAGAGGTGATTTGAGTAGCATATTGAGCTTTAATGTAGATGAATTATATGCTCACCGGTCTATACGCTCGAGTTTGAGTCACTCTATCCATATTTTCCTACCTCAACCAAAGAGCCTTCATTACAACCAAAGGAAAAAGTCCTTTTTGATTCACAATTTTGCATACATCCTAGTGGCGGAGATATGAGACGATTTGCAAGCCTATGGTAATTCTGCAATATTGAATTGAATTGAGCGTAAACACGTCCTATATTCATTCGAGATGAGAGTATACACTTGATCTTTGTGAGGTGTAATTAGCATTTACCATGGTTTCTTTAATATGTGCTCTATGTTAGATGTTTGAGGCTTGGTTAATTCATTGCTTGATACCTACGATGAACAATACAAAATTTTATAGAGTTGTTGTGCGTTCTACTTTTCATTACTCCCAGTCATGTTTTATCTTGTTTTTAAAAGCGTTGACCGGGACGGCCAACAGTTTAAGTTTGGGGGTATTTGTTCACTTGGTTTTATAACATTGATTTGGGCTTCCTAGACTTGAGTTTTGTGTTGTTTTTGAGTATTTTGAGTCATTTGAGTAGCCAAGCCATGTTGAGAGCCAATTATATTGAGTTTATAGTCATAGTAATGAATCGGGTATCAAAAGAAGTACAAACAAGCAAACAACGAGAGATTGATTTGAAGAAACGTCCAAACGCGTCTGAAATTTCCATTACTGGCAGCGTTTTGTATTTTAGCAATAACTCTCTCTACAAAATTGATATTGAGATGATTCAAGTGGCTATGGAAATCTAAGAGATAGATCTACAACTTTGATGAAGGGCTCAAAATCAAATTCGAACTGTGTTGGGCGCTAAAAACAAGGGAGGCGGGCTGCATTTGTCACCTAAGCGCCTGCAGTCCGATCCCGGCCCCGGGCCATAGCGCCCGGGCGGAATTTCCTATGTTCCTCCACCTTTTTCTTGAACTTTTGAGGGGATTTAAATAGAAGATGGGAGCCTTGATCTAGGGTATGGAGGAAAGGCTTGGAATACACCCAAGAACACAAGAAACACATCAATTTCATCAAGGAAGAATCAATGGAAGAATCGGGTAGAATCGGAGCTTGAGGATTGAAGATTAATCGAGAGATTATCCATTTCCCTAAGTTTTCTCATTCTTTGTGCTTTAATCTTTCATTTTAGCTTCTTATGAAGATGAACAATTTGTCTATGAGTTGTTTATTTATAATGGGTAGCTAAACTTCTTGTGATTTTCGGGTTTTGGAAGTAGATTAATTGAACTCTTGTTGATTGTTTTAATCTTAATTGAAGTTATTGTCTTGAAGCCTATTTGAGTACTTTGTTCTTATTCTTGTTTTATCATTTGGCCAATGATTTATCATGTTTGATATATTGATTCATAATTCGAGAGATGAGTTTCAATATTAGATCTTGAGTACTTGACATGAATATTTGCATAATCGAGAGGTTTGTGAATATTTGTGAGAATATTTGATCTTTTGTGCATTTGGGAGTTGTGTATCCGATGTTGAGTAGAGATACTAAAGATGTAGATATTTCAATCTACACTTTATATACATCTCGAGATGGAGGATAAAATACCATTGTGATCGTCTTATAGGTGTATTGATAATAACTTTGGCTTTGATTAAATCGTAAAACAAGAGGAATATTAATTGAAACCATAACCCGGGAATCCATTTCATTTCCCTTGGTAATTCCACTATTATTTTCATCTTGTGTTTTTGTGGTTATTCTTATCTTTTCTTCCACAACAATCATTCAATTTCGATCGTCTAAATAAAAATAAGGCTATCTTAGTTCAATACTTAGCGCATTAATTTATTAGTCTCCGTGGATACGACCTTACTTACCCTATTCTATAAACTACACTGTACACTTGCGGTGAAGCTAAAAATAAGGCGAACACTCATGAATTTGTATATGTCTATGAGATATTCTAATGGTATAAAAATACATTAACATGCACAAGCTTCGAATTTCTGGAAACATTATCGTAAAACATATTTTAATCCAACATAACAGGACCAACAACTTTAACAAATGTTTCAACATTCAACTTAGTCATAGAATATGTCCAAAATCTGCAGTTGTACTAAATCAAACCCGCAATTTGTTGAAATAGCATATCGACCCTAAATGCAAAACAAATTGGACATAAAAGTCATCTTCATCAAAACACACCTACACCACCGCCGATCAAGCCCAACGCACAGGGCATCATTTGCCGGTGAACAACAGCGGCAGACGGCTAGCCGCTGCAATGGTCTCGCACAGATGCGACGAGCGCAAATCCCCGTCATGATCTGTTGCAAGCCGCCACCTCAACCCGCTGACTTGCGTCCACCGCCATCAACCATGTCACCGTCTGCGTTGCCCAATCTATTAGTTTGCGCCGCCACGCCCGGTGATTCGAGGGTCGTGCGGAGTGCCAGATTGTATTCTAGTTTTGTGGGTTCTGATTTCAATTTCCTTTTCCAAAAAGGAACAGAGAACATAATCTCCAAAGTTCCAGATTTTTCTCAATCCTTTGTTGCAAAACCGGTAATTGAAATTCAAAAGAAAGCCATAATCCTCATATTTTGTCGATTATCAAACCACATAACCGAAACATAGAAATCATTCTCTCAATCCATAAAAATAATTACATATATTAACTGTAATGGAGTTCCAAAAATTCACTGACATGCATCTCAAAATTCCAGATTTTTTTTTAAAAAAAAAAACTCAAAATCCTTTCATGCATTGACCGAATCAAAATGAGAAGCATAGATTGCCGTAAATATTCATACACAAAATTAGTTTAATATGAATCACAATCAAGTTTGGATAATAAAACCAAATAAAGTTAATATACAAATCACGACTCAAAATTCATATGCATTTTTCCATACAAAATGTCAGACGATATCTACTGACAATTAATTTCAAAGTTCTGTTTTGAATTTCACAGGCATTAATAACTTCAAATGCCTAGTCCAGAAACAAAATAAATCTTCTTAAATAAACTGAAGATTACAAGTCTATCATGCTTAGATTTCTGAAACATTAAGATTGATAAATCGACTCTTCATATACAAATAATACTCATAAATCATACTTGTATATGAAACCAAGATTTTTAATAATTAGTATGAGACAGAAATCATTCAAATTCAAGTATTAATCAGAAATATACATCAGACATATCTCAATCAAATAAGTGTACAACTGAAGTGCACTTTTCAAATATCAAAATCATGTTATAAGCACTATGGAACAATATGTATACCCATTGTCCAAAGCAAAATCAGAAACATGCACGTACGAGTGGAATATATACACATTCAAGTGGATGAAAATTCGTCTTAAATTGTTGGGGATATATCACGTACGATATTATATTCCGAATTAAATCTGAAAACTTACTTGAATTCCAGAAAAACAAAATTGCAGAAAATGCAGAAATTTTAGACCGAGGCTAGAGTTTGACTCTATGTCTTTAAGACGAATTGCCCCGCTACGGTGCCCACAGTTGAATAGCAAACGTCTCCCAAGATACAACGGTCTCCTCTTGTTGTAGTAGCACTCCAAACAACAAGAGACGGCGAACTTCGAATGTTTTGTACTCTCTTTTTTATCGAAAAATTTTGACAGAAAATATGCTTATGAATGTATGCAAAATTGCTTATCAATAATCTGCAGATTCTTAGGATATATATAGATTACCAAAAGTCACAAGTGAAACAACACAACCGTTCGAATATACATGTCCATTTATTCGAACAGACACGTCCATTGGTTTCAAATGAAACAACACAACTAGTCGGATAAACCTTTTCAATTCGAATAGTTCCAAATGAATAGTCACACCTTTTGGCAACAATTTCTCATTCACCCAGAAATATTTATAATATTTCCAACAATATATTCACGAATTAATCGTGTATTATACAGACGAATTTTGTCGTATAACTGAGATTTTGTCGAATTATTCACGAATTATCCCGAATAATACCTAAGATACGAATTTTAAGGGCTAACGAATTATTCCCGAATCTCAGATTTGTTACTACGAGAAAAACCTTAGATATAATTGATGATCCCATAAAACAACAACAGTAGTAGTCTCATGTCCTTCAGTCATTATCTCAATGTGCCGGGTATTATTCACCCAAATGAATTTTGAAGACCATCACGAAATGTACCATTTCAAAAAAATGTGTTGTATAGTTATTGGGGATCATTACATAAAAAAAAGACCGAGGTTCAGGCTAATTACAAAAGTACCCAAAGATTTTTGAAAATTCCCAAAATTGTTTTGAGGTTTGATTCCGCGTATATCTTTATCATTGATGAGAAAAAATATTTTCAAAAAAAACCATGATATTTATAGAAATATTACAGTTATCCCCTCAAGTTTGTAACAAAATCAAACCTGATGGGGCTTTTTATAATTTTGAAACATTCATAGATTTGTTTTGTACTAAGCCCAAACCTCGGGGATATTTTTATAATTATCCCTAGTTATTTTTGAATCATTTTTAGTGGTAATCACTAATAAGTTCCTTTAGTATTTTTATCCATATTAGTTACATAATTGCCAACTAGCATTGCATAAGTTCTATAATCTCATCATTTCAAGTAGGGGTGTTCATCGAATCGAATTCCGGATTCTTCGACTTCTTCGAATCGAATTTAATCGAATGAACATTTTAAACCTCAATTCAAAATTCGATCCTAATTCGATTAATTCGAATCGAATTTAAACGAATTGGATTTCTCGATTTTCGAATCGAATTCGAATCAATCCAAAAATCCTAATTTATCGATGAAGTGAACAAGGTTTGGATTCATAACATAATATGTTTGGACTATACCTAGTAAAATTCCGATTTTGTTTTTTCAAAATTACAAATTATCGACTAACTATTTTTCATTGTTTAATTTAACTATAGACTATCATAAATTCATAATGAACTCCCTTATATAAATTTAATAAAACATTTTGTGTCAATTTTATACCAAAGACTAGTTACTTGATAAATAACTTCTATACTCAAATATGAGGTATCAATTTGACAAAGTGTATGTATGAAAATAGATAAAGAGATATAATATGTGCTATCATATAATTTATTTTTTAATATGATTCAAGATAAATATATGTAATATAGTGTGTCTGAGATGTGTAATATATAATGCATATTGTAATAAGAATTTAAAATAAAGGAAAAAATCAAAGACTATATTGTATAAATGTGTAGTGTATGTTGTATAGTGTATGTACACAAATTTTGTACTTCTATACAATGGACATTTGGTGGAATATTCTTATAGATTATTTCACCATATGCCCTCCACGTGAGATTGTAAGAACGAAAAGCTTGATTTTTACCTAAAATATATTTTTTAACATACAAAAATGATTATTTGAATATGGTCTAAAGAAAAATTTGAAGCAATGTAAAATGTATTTCATATACTATTAAGTGTAATTATTTCTAACAAAAACTAAAAACAAGATGGAAAAGAGTTATAATTTTACATTTTAATTTAAAGAGTAGTGTTTTATTCATTTATATACATTATAAATGCATGTGTATAATTTACATATATACAATAAATAATTATGTATAGTGTGAAATATATACATATAAATTTCGAATTGAAATACAAATTCGAATTGAAATACAAATTCGAATCAAAATACGAATTCGAATTTAGTCGAATTTCACCTCGAATTAGGATTTTCGAATAGAATTCGAAAAAAAAACCTCAATTCGTTATTCGATTCAAATATTCATATTCGAGATTCGATTCGAAATTCAAAAATCCTAATTCGAAACTTAAATTCGAATTCGAACCGAATCGAATTTCGGATCCATTCGAAAAATGAACACCCCTAATTTCAAGAACTTATCTTAAAATTAAGATATAGTATAATATAAAATAAAATAAAAACATATTATAAGATGCATAAGTTTATTTTGCCACTAAATTTACTCAATCTTGCTATTATTTATTTAGATATTGCTAGACAAGATTCCTAAATACTACCATTGATGAGGTATGTACATGTTGGCCGCAAAGATGTAAAAGTAGGTTTCCTGTTAGACCGTCTAATGGGTTAGATCTGTTAGACGGATCCCCAAACCCTACCCATTTTGGCTATATGGGTTAAATGTAGAAAAACGAGCATATACTTACGTAAAAGAAAAAAGGACAGAAAAACAGAAACTGAAACTGAACCACAAAAATCCACCATCTTCAATCACGAACTATCGCCGACAAACTCACTGGAAATCACATACCACTCACCAAATGCCAATAGTTTGACATTTTAGCTCGCTTGAAATTCTGAAGCTTTTGCTAGCTTCCTTTGAATGATATTATTTATTGTCAAAGAAACTCGTCTCTTGGAGGAAATATCCAAAAATTGGCAGTGGTTCATAACTCAAAACAATAAGCTACAAAATTCAAGCACAAGTCTTTGGTCTAATGGCTTAAATCTCACATAAGTCTGAAAATTCAAAGAAACAAAGTTTAGGCAAAACGATTCGCATGAAAACCTAGTTCATCCTCCTAATGAGTTCCTTTGAATGAGATATTTATTGACGAAGAACTTTCTAGAAGAGGATTAGTGTTAGGTATCTATCCACATCAGATAGTACAAACCAAGCACAAATATAGACTCAATATCAAGCTTATTATACAAATTAATACTCTAGGGCTCGAAATTGAAAGTAAAGTACAACAATATGCAGTAACCTAAAAGTATATTGGTGAAACCATAAAACCGAAATATTGAATAATTTTGGCTTAGGACCAGTTTTTCCAAAACCACAGTAGTCACCAAAGAATCAACCAGAAAACCAATCAATGGTGCCCACAAAGCTAAGCCATATATAGCCCTCATAAATCCCAACACTGATCTTCCAATCGAAGCCCAGAAACCCTAGAAAGAAGCCCTCAAACCCACAAACCCTATCTCACGAAGAAATCACAGAGTTTGTCCACAAAGTAGGTGAACAAGTATAGAAACACTCAGATCTCACACTATACCCACGAATCACACATAAATATCACGAGAGTGTGAGATTTCTAGAGAGAGATGGAGCACATTGTTAGTCCAAGTGGCTACGATAATCTAGAGGGGGGGTGATTAGATTATCTCAGTTTTTTAGATTTTGCCCTCTTTTTTCAAAAAACTCAAGCAAAGATGAAATGCTAAGTGCGGAATTTAAACAACACACTTCGATTTATAGAGGTTCAACCCACCTAGGGCCTAATCCTCTACCACCCCAGTATATCCGGGATGGATTTCAAAAAAATAAAAGATTTTATTAATTTACCAAAAATTAATACAACACCTTGAGGATTACCACAACCCTCTTTCACCACCTTGAGGATTACCACAACCCTCTTACAACACCTTTGAAGATTACCACAACCTTCAAACACCTATCACCTAGATCACCCAAGTGTATTCTTACCACAAGAATACTCACAAGGATGTCTTGTGTTGAATGATGACCAAAATCAAGATTACAACTCAATAATGATTGATACAATATGAGTACAAGTGTAATCAAGAATTAAAAGCCTAGACCTCAAATTTGTGCAAGTGAAAGTGCTAAGGCTAATACAACAAGATATATGAAAGTGTTTGCTTGATTGCTCTTTGCTTGTGTATAGTGTTGTATCTTGTTGCTTGAATGAAGCCTCTATTTATAGGAGAGGACTTGGCTTTCATTTCCAGGACATAGGCTCCTCCTTGGGGAGTGATTTCTGCAAAAGAAACCATTTAAAATCATTAATATAGTGTTAGAAATCAATCCCACAAAATAGGGAAAAGTCATCAAAATGCAATGATAGTTTCTTTGATAAAAAGAGTGCGACCGATCGCGCAGAGATAAGATTGAAATTGAATTCTCGCTATTTTTACACAGGGGACCGGTTGGATGGGGTGCGACGGCCGCCTTAGTCTTGACCGGTTGGGGTTGATAAAAATCGAAACAGAGAAGATCAACCAAAAGAGGTGCTCCAGTGCACGGCCGCCAGAGTCGATCGGTCGCCTCACAGGTCGACCACCTGGTCGACGGTCGTCCCTCCCTCTTTTTTCTACGTCCCATTTTCTGTTTCAAAAGTCAACTCAGTACGGGTTGCCCTATAGGGCGGCCGGTCGAACTGAAACAAATGTGTTGTCCAATTTTTTATCGAAAATAAACTCCAAAAAATACTCCGAAAAATAGTAAAAACATTTTAAGTCGATCGGAAGTATTTAGACAACATTTAGGGACATTGTTTTGGTTTAAAAATTCATTTGAACAAAATCGAACAAAATCATCAAAATCATGATAAAAACATTTATCTAACAAACTCCCCCTTTTTGATGATTACAAACCAAAACAATTTTCTCGAGGCGATTTTGAAACCAAATAAATTTTCCGATTTTACGAGTGAACTATCCGTTAAAAACACTTCATACAAAGCTTCCCCTATCTATGAGCATATCAACAAGAGATATTGCATAAGCTAGAAGCACAAGCTATAACAAGCTTATATAAGATGCATAAAAACATCATAAGCTAAGAAGCTCCCCCTGTCACAATACTTATAATCTTTTGCAATTGAGTCCATAATACATGCCATGGACTAGGTATTCTTGGCTTTAGGAAGCCATAGCTTATAGCTTTTACAATGAGCTTTTATTAGCTTCTTTTGGCTAACGAGCCAATTTCTGTTTTCTCCCCTTTGGAATCATCAAAAGAATGTTAGGATGATAAAAACATCATATAATTTCATCAAAGTGCGCCAAAGATACAGTTTATCAACCATTGAGCAATTTAGGCTTAAAAACCAAGGAAAATGGGAGAAATGTATCATGAAGAGTTCATACGCTCGTTTTATTTGCGAAAACATGATCCCAATAAGTATTGAAGATTTTTGGAAGCAAGAGAGTCATGTAGAAGTGGAAATGTTCATTGTGACATTTCATCGAACACTTTGTCGGCGTGAAAATTAAAAGAAGTTGTATATAGCCCTTGTAAATGATTCAAGCCAAAAAAATTCATCACCAATTCACATCAAACATCATACAATACAACATAATAACTAAGCTCATCAAGATCATATGCAAAAAAATATCAAGAAATATACAAGAAAGTCATAAACTCAAGGGTTCAACCCAATTGAGCAAAGGAAGAAAAATTCTTACCATTTGATCGAAAAAGATGAGCCATGATGATGATAAACATGCTATATAAGGTCCAAGTTGTGAATTGAATGCATGAAAACAAATTTTGAGTGAAATTTGTGTGAATTTGGCAAAGGGGACGAAAAATGGCAAAAAGAACTGAAAATAACTAATGCTGAAGACAGAACGATTTTAATCCAAATTTTGGCCTAGGGGACCGGTCGTGGTTGAGGGCGACCGGTTGCCCTCAACCTCTTCAGCCCACTATTTGGTCAAGTTTTTCAAAATCCGAATTTTCAACCAAAAATCCAATTTTTCGCCCCTTAGTTTTAAAAACGTGTAAAATGCAAACATAACCATCATTCAATATGCATTATGCCTAACCGAGCTCCTATGGACGCAAAAATCTCGGAAGATAGCGGTTTTGTAAAAATGTCTGCTAATTGATCTTGAGATGGTACAAAAGATATCTCAATTTTTCGTTTTGAAACACAATCCCTTAGAAAATGATGTCGAATCTCAATATGTTTAGTACGGTTATGATGAACCGGGTTTTGAGCAATATTTATAGCGGATATATTATCACAAAAGATAGGTACGTTTTCAAAAGAGCATTTGTAATCCGCTAAGGTTTGTTTCATCCAAAGAAGTTGAGTACAACAAAAGGCGGCGGAAATATATTCGCCGCCGCCGTTGAAGAGAAAAACACGATTTTGCTTCTTTGAAAACCAAGAAACTAGGCAATCGCCTAAAAATTGACATGATCCGAAAGTACTTTTCCGATCATCAATATTTCCCGCATAATCCTAATCACTATAACCTTTAAGAGAAAATTTTTCATACTTTGGATAAAATAGACCATATTGAATAGTGCCTTTCAAATATCGAAAAATCCTTTTAACGGCACTCATATGAGATTCTTTGGGATTGCTTTGAAAACGAGCACATAGGCACACGGCATGAAGAATGTCCGGTCTACTAGCGGTTAAATAAAGTAAACTACCACTCATACCTCGATACTTTGATTCATCCACGAACTTGCCTTTTTCATCTTTGTCGATTTTGACATTTGTTGCCATGGGAGTAGAAACGGTTCTTCCTTCTTCAATGCTAAACTTTTTCAAAAGTTCTTTTGTATATTTTGATTGCGAAATATATATGCCTTCTTGGCATTGCTTAATTTGGAGTCCAAGAAAGAAGTTGAGCTCCCCCATCATACTCATTTCAAATTCTCCTTGCATCAATTTAGAGAATTTCTTGCACAAAGAATCATTAGTAGCACCAAAGATAATATCATCAACATAAATTTGCACAAGTAAGCAATCTTGCCCTTTTTCAAAAACAAAGAGAGTTGTATCAACTTTACCCTTATAAAATCATTTTGCAAAAGAAAAGAGCTAAATCTATCGTACCGCACGGGTGCTTGCTTTAAACCATACAAGGCTTTTTTAAGTTTATAAACATCATTAGGCCTAGAAAAATTTTCAAACCCCGGAGGTTGTTTTACATAGACTTCTTCTTGAATAATACCATTTAAGAAAGCAGATTTAACATCCATTTGGTAAAATTTGAAATTTTAAAAACAAGAATAGGCAAGTAAGATACGAATAGCTTCTAAACGTGCTACGGGTGCAAACGTTTCATCATAGTCAATACCTTCTTCTTGACAATACCCTTGAGCTACTAACCTTGCCTTATTTCGAACAATGTTGCCTTGATCATCAAGTTTGTTCCGGAATACTCATTTTGTACCAATAATAGTTTGAGATGGAGGACAAGGTACCAATTCCCATACATCATTTCTTTCAAATTGATTTAACTCATCTTGCATCTCTAAGAACCAATCCTCATCCTCAATAGTCTCCTTAGCATTTTTAGGCTCCTTTTGAGAAATAAGAGCTTTCTCGGCAAATTTTCTCCGGGTAATCACTTTGTCAAGGGGATCACCAATAATAAGATCTTTTGGGTGATCTCCCTTAAATTTCAATGCAACGGGAAGATCCGAGCTATCACCTCTATCTTCTTGAGGACCATTTGAAGTGGACGGTTGATCATTTGATGTAGACGGTTGATCATCAACTTGAACAATTGGTTCAATAGTATCCTCTTCATCACTTTCATCATTGGGTATTCTTTCAACACCCGAAGCTTCATTAAATTTGACATGGACGGATTCTTCAACAACTCCACTAGTCTTATTGTAAACTCGATATGCTTTGCTTTTTGTTGAATATCCCATAAATATCCCTTCATCGGCCTTAGGATCAAGTTTGTCCAATTGATCCTTGGTATTCAAAATAAAGCATTTACAACCAAATATCTTGAAATAACTAATATTTGGAGTTCTACCTTTCCAAAGCTCATATGGAGTTTTATTCATTTTAGGACGAATATAAACTCGATTAATGACATAGCAAGCGGTACTTACGGCTTCGGCCCAAAAATATTTTGGAAGTGAAAATTCATTGAGCATGGACCGACTCATCTCTTGTAGTGTCCGATTTTTCCTTTCGGCTACTCCATTTTGTTGAGGTGTCCTTGGAGCCGAAAAATTATGAGCATATCCTTTGGTTTCACAAAAGACTCTAAATTCACCATCAAATTCTCCACCTCGATCGCTTCGAATAGACTTAATAGTGTCTTCTTTTTCATTCTCAATAAGTCTACACAACTTAACAAACTCATTAACGACATCGCTTTTATTGGTAAGAAAAAAAGCCCAAGTATATCTAGAAAAATCATCGACAATAACGAAAGTGTAATGTTTTCCACTTAGACTTGCCGTACCAATATCCCCATACAAATCAAGGTGAAGCAATTGTAGGGGTTTGGTTGTGGAAATTTCATTTTTGGGCTTAAAACTACTTTTAACTAATTTGTTCTTTTGACAAGTGTCACATAAGCCAAGATTTTCAAAATTCAATTTGGGTAGTCCTTTCACATGTTGGTTTTTGTAAATATTTTTCAAATTCTTGTATCCAACATGTCCAAGTCGCCTATGCCATAAACTAGTTAAATCATTATTGGCGACTAAACAAGAAACATTTTGACTAACCAAATCACTTGTACAAATTTTGTAAAGATTGCCTTTTCTATTTGCTTCACAAATAATTTCACCATTTTTAAGTATAAGGCATTTTTCTTTATTGAAGGAAACATTATAATTTGAATCACAAAGTTGGCTAACACTTATCAAATTAAACTTAAGCCCTTATACTAAAAGAACATTACTAAGAGAGAAAGAAAAGTTACAAATTTCTCCATTTCCAAGAATTCTTCCTTTGCCATTGCCGAACATGACCATACCCTCTTCTTAGAGGTTGATGTTGGTAAAAAGTTCTCTCCTCCCGGTCATATGGCGTGAACATCCGCTGTCCACGAGCCATTTTGAATCTTCCATTGTTGTTATAGCCCCTATTACCTACAAAAGAATTTCTTTTAGGTACCCTATAATTTTGGGGTCCATGGGGGTTAGTCTTGAGACCTTTGGGTCTCCAAACATGTCTAGAGCTATTTCTCAATTTGCAATTATTAGCATAATGTCCAACTTTGCCACAATAAAAACAAGTAGGAGTATTAGAACTATTAGCACGTACAAAAGTCGGACCTTGGTTATTTTTCTTAAAAACACTTTGAAATGGCTTATAACCAAGTCCCAATTTGGAATGCTCACCTCTTTGTGCATCTAAAATTTTTGTTACTTTATTCGTGCTTATGTTGAAACGATGCACATCATTTTTCAAACATTCAATATCTTTTGTGAGCAATTCCTTTTCGGTTTCAAGAGAGTGAACTCTAGTAAGAGTAAGAGTATGAGCTTTGTCTAGAGATTCATAAGAGGTAAATAATTTTTCTTTTTCAACCTTAAGCTCATTATGCTCCTTTTTCAAATTTTTGTATTTAACAATTAAATTTTGAAACTCAATTTGCAATTCATCAAAATCACATTGCAAGTCATCAACTATTGAGGAAGTAGACGAATTAGAGCGTACCTCATTATTTTCATCGTCTATGGCCATGAGACCGTGTTCGGTTTCTCCTTCCTCATCGGTTGTTTCGAGTAGTTCATCCCACGTTTTGACCTCCGCATATAGAGCCTTCTTTTTCGTGAACTTTTCTTTTGCTCCTCTTCATCGAGCTTTGGGCAATCGGCAATGAAGTGCCCGGGTTTTCTGCATTTAAAGCAAGCATTATCTCTTGGTTTTCTTGCTTTATTTTTATTCACAAATTTTGCAAATTTTCTAACAAGTGCGGCCGTCTCCTCCTCATCATCATCATTATCATAGTATGCAATATTAGAAGAAGAAGCAAGACCTTTAGGAATAATTTGCATACCCAATTGATTTATGGATGGTTTGGAATTTTTCCTCTCCTTGAGATAGACTTCATAGATGAGAAGATTTCCAATAAGCTCGTCAAACTTGAGTGTCTCAAGATTTTGTGCCTCCATGATTGCCGTTACTTTTTCGGACCATGAGCTGGGAAGAGCATTCAATACCTTAGTCACCTTGTCTTCTTCGGAGATGATTTTTCCGAGGGCCACAAGAGGATTGACAATATTGTCAAGCCTTTCCACCATCTTGGAGATGCTTTCCCCATCATGCATGTTAAAGTTTTCAAAGTCTCTAACAAGCATGGTCTTTCTTGCTTGCTTGACCTTCTTGGTCCCTTCATAGATTGTCTCCAATTTTTCCCAAACCTTATGTGCCGACCTTATACCTCTCATGCGATTGTACTCGGTGGCGGTGAGAGAACAATGCAAAATATTTAAGGCCTTACCGTTTAGAGAAAAAGCATTTTTGTCGTTTTCATCGAACTCCTTGAAAGGTTTAGGAGCCGAGGTGCCATCCTTCGATTTCTTGGTTGGTTGATCAACTCCTTCAATGACCACATTCCAAATGTCAAACCCGCACCCTTGTAGGAAGCACGCCATGCGGTCTTTCCAAAATGCGTAGTTGTTGGCGTCGAATAGTGGTGGCTTGTTGGTGGAGGCGCCGGTGGTGAGATGAGCATCATTTGTATCCATGGATCTTTCCTCTTTACTCGGAACGAGCTAGCCAAAGAGTTTGGCTTTGATACCACTTGTTAGTCCAAGTGGCTACGATAAGAGGGGGTGAATAGATTATCTTAGTTTTTTAGATTTTGCCCTCTTTTTTAAAAAAACTCAAGCAAAGATGAAATGCTAAGTGCGGAATTTAAACAACACACTTCAATTTATAGAGGTTCAACCCACCTAGGGCCTAATCCTCTACCACCCCAGTATATCCGGGATGGATTTCAAAAAAAAAAGATTTTATTAATTTACCAAAAATTAATACAACACCTTGAGGATTACCACAACCTTCTTTCACCACCTTGAGGATTACCACAACCCTCTTACAACACCTTTGAAGATTACCACAACCTTCAAACACCTATCACTAAGATCACCCAAGTGTATTCTTACCACAAGAATACTCACAAGGATGCCTTGTGTTGAATGATGATCAAAATCAAGATTACAACTCAATAATGATTGATACAATATGAGTACAAGTGTAATCAAGAATTGAAAGCCTAGACCTCAAATTTGTGCAAGTGAAAGTGTTAAGGCTAATACAACAAGATATATGAAAGTGTTTGCTTGATTGCTCTTTGCTTGTGTAGAGTGTTGTATCTTGTTGCTTGAATGAAGCCTCTATTTATAGGAGAGGACTTGGCTTTCATTTCCAGGACATAGGCTCCTCCTCGGGGAGTGATTTCTTTGCAAAAGAAACCATTTAAAATCATCAATATAGTTGTTAGAAATCAATCCCACAAAATAGGGAAAGGCTGTCTGAAAATGCAACGAATAGTTTACTGATAAACAAGGGGTGCGACCGGTCGCGCAGAGATAAGATTGAAATTGAATTCCTGCTATTTTTACACAGGGGGACCGGTCGGAGGGTGCGGCCGGCCGCCTTAGTCTTGACCGGTTGGGGTTGATAAAAATCGAAACAGAGAAGATCAACCAAAAGAGGTGCTCCAGTGCACGGCCGCCTGGGGTCGACCGATCGCCCTCACCTGGCCGACCACAAAACTCAACTCAGTACGGGTTGCCCTATGGGACCTGGCCGAAACTGAAACAAATGTGTTGTCCAATTTTTTATCGAAAATAAACTCCAAAAAATACTCCAAAAAATAGTAAAACATTTTAAGTCGATCGGAAGTATTTAGACAACATTTAGGGACATTATTTTGGTTTAAAAACTCATTTGAACAAAATCGAACAAAATCATCAAAATCATGATAAAAACATTTATCTAACACGCATAGCGTAGGAAAGATCGAGAGAGACGAGAGAGAAAGTGAGAGACCATATTAGAAAGTGAGAGACCAGATTATGAATTAGGGTTAGGGTTAGAGCCTTTTTAAAGGATTAATGGATGACTGGGATTAAGTCAGCAAGAACGAATGGCCAACATCAAAATATAGGATCCGCGGACTAGAGTTCAGATCCCACAATCCGAACCCGCAACCCGAAACAAGGGACATATCATGTGTTGGGCCTGTTTAGATCATTAACAAATGGGCCAATAAATAATGGGCCAACAAATTTAACAATTAGAAAATAAAAAGCCACATTACATGCGTAGCCGAGTTACAATGACATATTTATAGACGAATGATATGTTTCAGTAGAGCTACTAATACTTCTTATTGGAAAAACTAATACTATTCAGGGAAAAAAATTTTAGGGAAAAAATTATTATTTTTCAGGGGAACTATTAATACGTTTCACTGAGACTACTAATACTTTTGACAGAAAAAACTAATACATTTAGAAGGACAAATAAAATACTTTTCAAGGAACTACTAATACTTTTTCGAGGGATTGCTAATACTTTTCCGAGGAACTGTTAATACTTTTCGAGAGAAAAAGTTAATTATATTCAGGAGAATCACTAAAATACTGTCGAGGGAACTACTAATACTTTTTCGAGAAACTATTAGTACTTTTTTGAGGGAATGCTAATACTTATTGGGAGTAAAAGTTAATTATATTCAGGAGAACTGCTAAAATTCTCTTTAGGGAACTACTAATACTTTTTCAAGGAACTGTTAATACTTTTCGGATGCACTGCCCCAAAATATTACAAACGTACCACTGATACATGAAATTACGAAGAAATCGGGGTCGGGTTGGATCCATCTAACAGAAAAGACCCGTTAGACGGTCTAATCCAAGTCTTTGTCAAGATGTAATGAGATATAAACTTCATTATTCTATAAAAAAAATATGGACCCCATTCCTGAGGGTCCCCACTGCCCTTTGCTCTAGAGTTTTGTGGAGGAGGTGAATCGCGAGATGTGCCTCAACAAGGTTCTGAGCTGCCATAGACTGAGTCATCACACAAGAAATCTCCATCCATTCTGTTACCAGGGGGATTCAACCTCCATGCTGCGAGTGCCAACAAGCAGACAACACATCACTCAAATCCTTTATCATGCAAAAATCCTCCTCCACCCTGGTACCAGTTGAGTTATTCCCAATGGGCTTTTAGTATTCTATTTATATAGTCTAAGCTCAATTGAAGTTTAATTTTGGTGCACAATCAAATTAAGTAAGTTATTTCTTGACAATTTTATTTTAAGGTAATTTTATTTTATCCCAAAACTATGTGAGGTTTTCTACTTTGTCCATTCAATTTTGAATTATTCTACTTTAGCCCTTGAACTTTGCAAATTATTGAATTTAACCTATAATTTTCAAATTTACCCCATATGTTTTATGGTTGTTTTATTTTGTGATATTTAAAAATGGTATCATAACATATATTTATTAATGAAATTTACAGTTATTTAATAATATTATTTCTATATTGACTAAAATATGAGGAGATTAGAGAAATTGATCCAAATAGTTGCTCCATAGTTCAGATTTAATAACTACAAACAATCTCACTAACAGATTTAATAACTACAAACAATCTCACTAATAGGTAGGGACAAATTTGAATATTATAATTTATAGATTGCATCAATTTGCAAAGTTGAGGGTAAAATAAAACAATTTGAAATTAATTCGACAAAATAGAAAAATGTGGCAAATTAAAGTTGAGGATAAATACAATATGAACTAGGGAAAGAAAATAATAAAAATAACAGCTAATCCATTCAAAAACAAATTATTAGAAGCAAATACATCATAAAGCTTGACTATTACACTTAACTGAAAACATATCTAATTCCAAAAACTACTATTGTGCGCACCCCATTCCAAAAAACACACGAGGCCATCACAATTCACAACACAAATAAAATTAAAGAAGAAATATAAAGATGAACAAGGATAGATGGAGCCTGGAGGAGAACGAGATGGAGGTAGGACAATGGACCATTATTACACCAAATCCACACTCATCCATGTCTGTTTCATTTAATTTACAAACTGATTCAACAAACAACGCAGAATTAGGCATGTTCAATGGAGTCGAAGGAGACGGCGTAGGTTATCAGTGGCGCCGGTGTCTATTCCGGCAGCCTCGGCGTGGCAGCTGAGCTTTGGCCTCAAAGAAAAAGTCGGCAAAGGCAAGCTGCTCGGCGGCGGAGAGATTGTAAACGCCGCCGAACCAGAAAACAGATCGACCTGATTTTCCACTGCTTTAGGAGAGCTTAAACTGTTAGTATTAACAAAATTATTAGTAGCATTATTACCTGTGGATGAGAAGAAAGGCAAAACTCTAGTAACATTCTTCGGCAGATCTTTCGGTTCGGGTCCCGAAGGACTAGTTGATGAGGATTTTTCAGGCGATTTTTTCTCTTCTCTTTTGAGAAATTTTGATTTCTTCGGGGTGAGAGAGGAGTCAGATCTGGTTCTGTTACCGTTGTTGAGTTTTTTGTTAGCAGGACCGCGGCCGGCGGCGATGCGGCGGGGATTGGCGGCGGGGAGAGGAAGCAGAGGTGGCTGAGATGATTGATGGAGTGGGTATGGAGGGTAGGAGTGGGATAGATATGGCGGCGGAGCTTGCAGAAAGCCAATTGTGTGGAAATGTGGTGGCGAAAAATTCTCAGAGGGGTTTGAAATGAAGGGATGGTGGAATTTGTTAGGGTTTCTGATTTGGGATTTGTATGGAGAGATTGATTGATCCAACGATCCACGTAACATAATAGCATCCATGATCTAAATCTTTTTTACAATTTTAAGAAGAAAATAAAGGAAAATTTAGGCAATATTGATCTCAAATAAACACGGATCAGCAGCCTTTTTCTATGCTAAAAAATCCTAAAAATCTTCAGGCAAAAACTCAAAACTGTATAAGCATAACAAGAATATACAAATTAATCAGGATAGAAAACTAAAATTTTTGTTGTATAGAGGTAAAATAAAAACTATATGTTAAAATTAGCTACAAAATCATATGTTTATATGTACCCAAATGGGGTTGTTTTGATTCAGAATCTAGAAAGCAGCTTTCTTGTAGCTCCTTAGGTGCTTCCTTTATATAGAAGAAGAATCCTCCAACGGCTACTTTATTTTATTTTATTTTATTTCTCTGTCTAGTTATTATTAAAGTAGCACAAAAAAAAAAGAAAGTAGATTGTCTAGTTAGATGGATCCAGTCTGACGAATCTACCCAATTTTCGAACTCCCGATTTCCGAACTCAAAAAAAGAAAGTATTAGTTTTTTCAGATGGACTACTAATATTACTAATAGTTTTTAAATAAAACCTTCTTGATACTATCTAATTGTCTAATATTACAAAATTAATACTTTGAGTCAACTACGTCTTAAAGATTTTTTAACGGCCTGCTAATATTTTCAAATGGATTGCTAATATCGATCACAGGATATAACAAAAGCGTTATTGCTAATATTACAAAATGTCACCGGATCGAGTTTGAAATCCATCTAAGGAATTTTGGCACTTAGACGTCTCAAGCGAGTTTTGATCTTAAAAAAGGGTACTCTTCTTATTTTCTTATTTTATTTATTTTGGTAGCTTAAAAAATATGTTTTCATCCTAATAAACCGACAACAGTAGACGGTCGGCTGATGCAAGATTTCTGAGTCCTGATTTTTCGAGGATTACTGCTAATATTAAACGACGTAGGGCGGCAGCCGCCGATGCGATTGTGGCCGTTGGATTAAGCTATTTCAAGAATTAGCCGTTGTGGAAATCCTAGCCGTTGATCTTCCTCCTCGGGTTCGTCGAAGTGTTGGGAAAGTGATGGTGGATCAAATCCTGGCCATACACGTTCTTGGTGTAAAAGTTATTTGCCCTCACGTGGAAGGATTGGGTTAGGCAGCAAAGAAACAAAAATAAAGGGAATTGAACAGAATTGGATTAAAAACTAGTAAGAAATGTTTTCGTATCTAATCATGATTTGATTTTTTTTTCAAAATAAAAAATAAAAAAATTCATGATTTGATTTAGTTGAAAGTCAAAGAATATGAACTTTTTTTTGCCTTGTGTAAAAAATAAAGAGACAAAAATAATTTTATTGTCTGCTAAATGACATACTTATCATTGCAACAGTTGAAATTTTACGTTTTACATATTGTTTTTGGTTTTTTGTTCGTCGAAATATATGTTTTCTTCTGGTAGATTTTTTTGCTGTTATTGTGGCATGATGGTCAAGGTGAGGTTATTTTGAAAACTATAGTTTGGGTAGTATTATTGTATCAACGAGTGTGTGGAGAATAATTAAGAATGACAAATATTAATTCAAGAGAAATATATTTGTTGCAGAAATGACATTTAATAATTAAAATATAATTTATTTTATATATTGGAATAAACATTATTAATTGTCCAATAATTACCGGGCTACAGATGGAATAACTCGGCCCAAAGGGTGCGGATCCGGCCCACATGCTACTTTCTCCTACACGACCCACAAGGCTCATTACCCAGGCATATAAATGTTCATCCTCTTCATTTGTAAGTTAATTCCTGAAATTCTCTCATAATCACTCTTAAGCATTGATTCAAGATTCGTTTAATGTCTTAGTTTCTCTCTCGATCACTGTGCTAACTTGAGCGTCAGATGGACCTCCCTGGGTTGTTAGGGTCCGTCTAACATTTGCGCGTGTGCAGACAAATTCCCATTTGAAGAATTTCCAGCTCCCGGAGAAGAAGACTTGGAAGACTTCCCCCCTTGGAAAAAAAGAAGAATTGAATTTATCAAAACCCGTAACTTGGAGTGATATGCCTTAAAAAGCAGCATCATTTTGGTGACGTCTATGGGAAATAACTAAAGCACACGAAGATGCAGACCCGATCTCAAGAACGCGAAGTTGAATCCCAAGTTGTTGGCCACGGAGTCAGAGACCAGCAAGAGGAACAACCACCAAGAAGATGGGAGGCCATCTCCATATCGGCTGGAAAGCGGCGCGGCCCCCCGAGAAGAAAGGTCTCCGCCAGCCAAGCCAACTCACGGGCTATCGCCTTGATGAAGAGAAGTCTATTGGCCCCTGCCATCCTGACTGACCCACCACCTTCAGGAATCAAGACCAATAATCTCCCGGAATATGATGAAACTGGAGATCATCGGGAGCACTTAGACAAATTTTATGCAAAAGCGGATCTCTATGACATGACAGACGCCCCTTACTGCAAGGTGTTCTGCACCACTTTGACCAAGCGGGCACTGACTTGGTTCAACCAGCTCCCGGTAAGATCAATCTCGGGATGTACAAAAGCTCACTGAAGCCTTTATGCGGCAGTTCTCCATCAGTTGAAAGTGTCCCAAGACCATTGCTCATCTCTTTCAAATCACTGCGGGACTTCATGAGACGATTCATGGAAGTTGTCAACGAAGTTGCCAACGTCTAGCACGAGACATTGGTCGGAATCCTACAACAGAACCTACGCCAAGGACATTGAAGGAATCCTTGGCCGAGAAGCCTCCCTCCACCCTAGAAGAGTTGTTGGGCCGAGCAAAGAAATATATCCGAGTGGAAAAATCCACCAAGCCAGAGCCCAGTCATAAGAGGAAAGTTAGAGAAGATGACAAACACCAGCTTAGAGGATGCGACAAAAGAGAAAATGGCATAAAGGAATACGAGGCGAGCTTTACTCACTTGAATGTGCCCGTGGCTGAAATATTGATTGCCGCTCAGGGGCAGGGAATTGTAAGTCCAAGCGGCTACGATAATCTAGAGGGGGGGTGAATAGATTATCTCCATCTTTTCGATTTCGCCCTCTTTTTTAAACCGAAAGCTCAAACAAAATAATGAAGGTGCGGAATGTAAACAACACACGTCGATTTAAAGAGGTTCAACCACCTAGGGCCTAATCCTCTACCACCCCAAAGATATCAGGGATGGATTTGAAAAGAAAAAGAATTTTATTAATTACCAAAATTAATACAAATTCAACTTACAACACCTTGAAGAGCACCACACTCTTCTTCAACACCACCTTTGAGATTACCACAATCTCTTCTTGAAGATTACCACAATCTTCAACGGCACCTTGTGAAGATTACCACAATCTTCACTTCAAGAGCACCACACTCTTCAACACCTCAACAAGAAGATTACCACAATCTTCTTACACCTAACACCTAGTTCACCCAAGTGTGTTCTTACCACAAGAACAACACTCACAAGGATGTCTTGTGTTTGAATGACGACCACAAATTCAAGATTACAACTCGATAATTGATAATACAATAGAGTGCAAGTGTAATCAAGAATAGCCTAGACCTCAAAGATGTGAAAGTGATAAGCTAGGCAATTTTACAACAAGAATAATGACTATGAAAGACCAAGTGTTTGCTTGAAGTGTATCTTGTTGTGTTGTATCTCAATTGTTGTATTGGTTGCTCCAAAACTTCCTCTATTTATAGGAGATGATTGATCAAGCATAGGCTCCTCTTGGGGATTGAAAATCTGAGAAAAATACAATTAAAATCAAGAATATAGTGTTAGAAATCAATCCCACAATTTAAGGAAATGTGTCTGTCAAACGGTCATATTTTTTCTTTGTTAATACATAGGGCGGCTTGGCCGCACAGAGATAAGAGTTAAAGAGAACACTTTGAAAAATACAACAGGCGGCCGGCCGACGTCTACCTCGACCGGTCCCCCTCATTGCAAAATCAAGGATTGAAGAGTCTGTTTCAAACCTTAACAGTGTGCACGTCGACCGACCAGGCGGCCAGTCGGCCGACCGTCGGCCGAAGCGGCACGGCCGACCGCTTGTTTTTCTTTCCGTCTCATTTTCTGTTTCTAAAAACATCTTGTGCGGGTTGCCCTATAGGGAGGCGGCCGGTCGACACGAGACGTAAATATTGTCCAATTTTAGTCGAAAATAAAACTCAAGAAATACTCCGAAAATTTAGTAAAAACATTTTAAACCGATCGGAAGTATTAGGACAACATTTAGAAACATCTTTTGAGAGTGAAAACTCAACAACGTAAAATCATTAAAAGCGTTGTCCAATTTAGACGAAAATAAACTTTGAGAAAACACTCCGGAAAATATTTAAAACATTTTAAATCATTTAGGAGTATTTGGACAACCTTTAAAAACATTGTTTTGGTGATAAAATAAAATCATCAAAATTAAGATAAAAACATGTATCAAACAATCTCCCCCTTTTTGATGATTACAAACCAAAACAATTTTTACAAAAACTAAGAGAGTAATTTTAGAAATGATTTTCCGGTAAAAACATTTGACCGTTTGGAAGCAACCAAAATTTCCAAAAATATTAAAGCAACCAAGTAGGGAGTAAATATTTTAAATAATAAGCACAAGCTCCCCCTATCCACAAGCACATCAAGAATAATGTAAGAGCAATAATCCATAAGCTAAAAGCTTTAGCTTTTACAATTTGTTCAAGAGCTTATAAGCTCATCTGTCACAAAACAACATTAAATAATAATATAAGTCCATCAAGCAACAATTGGACTAAAAATAAATCACAACTTATGGCTTTTATGAGCCATAGCTTATAGCTTTTATGACAAGCTTTTATTAGCTTCTTTGAGCTAGCGAGCCAATATCCTGTTTTTCTCCCCCTTTGGAATCATCAAAAAGAATGTTAGGAAGATAGAAACATCATAGAAGTATATCAAAGTGCACCAAAGAAATGGTTTATCAACCATTGAGCAATTTAGGCTTAAAAACCAAGGAAAATGGGAGAAATGTATCATGAAGAGTTCATACGCTCGTTTTATTTCCCAAAACATGATTTCAAAGAGTATAGAAGACTTTTGGAAGCGAGAGAATCATGTAGAAGTTGAAATTTTCATTGAGACATTACATCGAACACATTGTGGGCGTGAAAAATAAAAAGAGTTGTATAAAGCCCTTGTAAATGAATCAAGCCAAAAATTTTTATCACCAAATCATACCAATCATCATACAATACAGCATAACAACTAAGCTCATCATGATCATAAAATAATTTCATCAAGTAATATACAAGAAGGGCCATAAACTCGATGGTTCAACCCAATTGAGCAAAGTAAGGAAAATTCTTACCATTTGATCGGAAAAGATGAGCAATGATGATGATAAACATGCTATATAAGGTCCAAGAGATAAATGGAATGCATAAAAATCAATTTTGAGTGACAATAGTGTGCATTTGGCAAAGGGACGAAAAATGGCCAAAATGAGTGAACATGTCTAATGTCAAATGAAAGATTTTAAACGAGAGGAAAATGGCTTAGGCGACGGTCGTGGTTGAGCGGCACGGCCGCGTTGAGGGCGGTTGCCCTCAACCTCTTCAACCATTTGTTTGACAAAATTTTCAAAATCCGAATTTTCAACCAAAAATCCGATTTTTCGCCCTAAGTTTTAAAAACATGCAAAATGCAAACGTAGACCTCATTCAATATGCATTATGCCTAACCGAGCTCGTATTGATGCAAAAGTCTCGGAAGTTAGCGGTTTTGTAAAAATGTCCGCTAATTGATCTTGAGATGGCACAAACGATATCTCAATTTTTCGTTTTGAAACACAATCCCTTAGAAAATGATGTCGAATCTCAATATGTTTAGACGGTTATGATGAACCGGGTTTTGAGCAATATTTATAGCGGATACATTATCACAAAAGATAGGTACGTTTTCAAAAGAGCATTTGTAATCCGCTAAGGTTTGTTTCATCCAAAGAAGTTGAGTACAACAAAATGCGGCGGAAATATATTCGGCCGGCCGTTGAAAGAGAAACACGTTTTTTCTTTGAAAACCAAGAAACTAGGCAATCGCTAAAAATTGACATGATCCGGAAGTACTTTTCCGATCATCAATATTACCCGCATAGTCCAGAATCACTATAACCTTTAAGAGAAAAGATTTCATTCTTTGGATAAAATAAACCATATTGAATAGTGCCTTTCAAATATCGAAAAATCCGCTTAATCAGCACTCATATGAGATTCTTTTGGATTGCTTTGAAAACGAGCACATAGGCATACGGCATGAAGAATGTCCGGTCTACTAGCGGTTAAATAAAGTAAACTACCAATCATACTCGATACTTGGATTCATCAACCGTCTTGCCTTTTTCATCTTTGTCAATTTTGACATTGGTTGCCATAAGAGTCGAGACGGTTCTTCCTTCTTCAATGCCGAACTTCTTCAAAAGTTCTTTTGTATACTTAGATTGCGAAATATAAATACCTTCTTGGCATTGTTTAATTTGAAGTCCAAGGAAGAAGTTTAGCTCCCCATCATACTCATCTCGAATTCACCTTGCATTAACTTGGAGAATTTCTTGCACAAAGATTCATTAGTAGCACCAAAGATAATATCATCAACATAAATTTGCACAAGTAAACAATCTTGCCCTTTTTCAAAAACAAAGAGTGTAGTATCAACTTTACCTCTTGTAAAACCATTTTGCAAAAGAAAAGAGCTAAGTCTATCATACCATGCACGGTGCTTGTTTTAAACCATACAAAGCCTTTTTAAGTTTATAAACATCATTAGGCCTAGAAAAATTTTCAAACCCGGAGGTTGTTTTACATAGACTTCTTCTTGAATAATACCATTTAAGAAAGCGGATTTAACATCCATTTGGTAAAGTTTGAAATTTTTGAAACAAGAATAGGCAAGTAAAATACGAATAGCTTCTAAACGTGCTACGGGTGCAAAAGTTTCATCATAGTCAATACCTTCTTCTTGACAATACCCTTGAGCTACTAACCTTGCCTTATTTCGAACAATGTTGCCTTGATCATCAAGTTTGTTCCGGAATACCCATTTTGTAATAAAGACACAAATAAAAGCATGCATAACAAAATAAAATGCATATTTAAATAGGGAGATACGGGTTACCAATTACGCCATTTCCATGGGTTGTGTCTTTCCCATTCTTGATGATATCTTCCCCTTGAGAAGTTACTTTGTTGATGATGACTTCTTTGGTTACTCCATTTCCAAGGTTGGTTACCTTCCCATTGTTGATGGTCTCTTCTTCTTTGAAAATCATCTTGTTGATGATGTCTTTGCCATTTCAAGGATTGTGTTCTTCCCATTTTTGATTATACGTTCTTCTTGGAAATTGGCTTTGTTGAGAGTGGTTTCTCCTTCTTTGATCAAATGAAACGTTCATTTGATGTTTTCTTGGTGGCATGAATTTTCTCCGATTTTTGCTTTGCGGGTACCTAATAGCACATTGTTTTGTGGTACCCTCATGTGTTTGGGTCCTTTAAGATTAGCTTTGAGACTTTTAGGTCTCCAACAATATTTAGAGCTATTTCTAGCCCGACAAGAATTAGCCGTATGACCCTTTTTGCCACAATAAAAACAAGTAATAATTTTAGGAGCATAATGACCAATATGCATATTGACTTGATCCTTTTTCATATGATTAACAACATTAGGCTTATGATCAAGTCCTTTATCACAATTATTAATATCAACAATATTGGACATTTTATTGGTACTCAAGTTGGATTTTAATAGATCCTTTTTCATGCAATCAATATTCTCAACAAGAGTACTATTTTCTTTTTCAAGGTTTCTAACCTTGTCAAGTGTGGTGGTGTGAGCACATGACAGTGATTCATAAGAAGTAAACAAACTATCCTTATCATTTTTCAAAACAATGAATTCCTTTTTCAAATTTTTGTATTTAACAAGTAAGTTTTGGAATTCATCTTGTAGCTCATCAAAATCATTTTGCAAATCACTATAATCATTTTGAATAACAATATCATAAGAAGTAGAGGGCTTAAGACATACCTCATTTTCTTCATTGATGCCCATAAAACAATATTCAACTTCTTCATAATTGGAAGTTGTAGGAGGCTTATTCCTTAGATTTGAGCTTGTATGATCTTGAGAAGTAGATGCTTTTGTTTGACTCCTTTCATTTGCAAATACTCCATAGATGGCTTCTAATTTTTGCCATACTCCATGTGCCGATTGAATACCTACAACATGATCAAATTCCAAAGTGGTAAGTGAACAAAGTAAAATATTAAGAGCTTTACCATTTAAAGAGATGATTTTCTTCTCTTCATCATTGAGCTTTTGAAGCCTTTTTGAGGTGTGTGGTGTATCTTTCATCGGAATGGATTCTCCATTAATGACGGTGTTCCAAATGTCGAACCCGCAACCTTGTAAGTAGCATTCCATTCTTTCTTTCCAAAATATAAAATTTTTTGGAATCAAACCGAGGTGGCTTGGTGGTGGAGGTGCTTAGGAAGGTTGAGCTTCGTTCAGTAAGCCGACGATCGTTTCTCTTCACTCGCGATGTGAAACGAGCTTGCCAAAGAGTTTGGCTCGATACCACTTGTAAGTCAGCGGCTACGATAATCTAGAGGGGGTGAATAGATTATCTCCATCTTTTCGATTTCGCCCTCTTTTAAACCGAAAGCTCAAACAAAATAATGAAGGTGCGGAATGTAAACAACACACGTCGATTTAAAGAGGTTCAACCCACCTCAGGGCCTAATCCTCTACCACCCCAAAGATATCAGGGATGGATTTCGAAAAGAAAAAGAATTTTATTAATTACCAAAATTAATACAAATTCAACTTACAACACCTGAAGAAGAGCACCACACTCTTCTTCAACACCACCTTTGAGATTACCACAATCTCTTCTTGAAGATTACCACAATCTTCAACGGCACCTTGTGAAGATTACCACAATCTTCACCTTCAAGAGCACCACACTCTTCAACACCAACAAGAAGATTACCACAATCTTCTTACACCTAACACCTAGTTCACCCAAGTGTGTTCTTACCACAAGAACACTCACAAGGATGTCTTGTGTTTGAATGCGACCACAAATTCAAGATTACAACTCGATAATTGATAATACAATAGAGTGCAAGTGTAATCAAGAATAGCCTAGACCTCAAAGATGTGAAAGTGATAAGCTAGGCAATTTTACAACAAGAATAATGACTATGAAAGACCAAGTGTTTGCTTGAAGTGTATCTTGTTGTGTTGTATCTCAATTGTTGTATTGGTTGCTCCAAAACTTCCTCTATTTATAGGAGATGATTGATCAAGCATAGGCTCCTCTTGGGGATTGAAAATCTCTGAGAAAAATACAATTAAAATCAAGAATATATTTGTTAGAAATCAATCCCACAATTTAAGGAAATGTGTCATTGTCAAACGGTCATATTTTTTTGTCAATACATAGGGCGACCGGTCGCACGAGAGATAAGAGTTAAAGAGAACACTTTGAAAAAAAAAATAGCACGGCCGCGGCCGACGTCTACCTCGACGTGGTCGACCATCACTCCAACCGGTCCCCTCATTGCAAAATCAAGGATTGAAGAGTCTGTTTCAAACCTTAACAAGTAGGTAGGTCGACCCGACACGGCGGCGATCGGCCGACCGATCGCCGACAGAGCGGCCGGTCGACGCTTGTTTTTCTTTCCGTCTCATTTTCTGTTTCTAAAAACATCTTCAGTGCACGGGTTGCCCTATAGGGCGATGGTCGGCCGACACGAGACGTAAATATTGTCCAATTTTAGTCGAAAATAAAACTCAAGAAATACTCGAAAATTTAGTAAAAACATTTTAAACCGATCGGAAGTATTAGGACAACATTTAGAAACATCTTTTGAGAGTGAAAACTCAACAACGTAAAATCATTAAAAGCGTTGTCCAATTTAGACGAAAATAAACTTTGAGAAAACACTCAGGAAAATATTTAAAACATTTTAAATCATTTAGGAGTATTTGGACAACCTTTAAAAACATTGTTTTGGTGATAAAATAAAATCATCAAAATTAAGATAAAAACATGTATCAAACAATCTCCCCCGCAAGACCGGCGGATTTGAACTTGCGACCTCGCTCGATACCGAGTTGTTAGGATCGAAAGTGCTTTCTGGATTTGACGATTGTCCCCACAAACCAACACGAGTCCTTTCTAGCGCGTTTTGTCCTCACTCACGCGCACACTGGAAAACTTCAGGGGGTCACCCATCCCATGTCTCTCCAGGTCAAGCACGCTTAACCTCGAGTTTTATGTAATGGACACGAGAAAAAGAAGATGCATGCACCTTGTTGGTATGGGTAGTACATATCTAATCATTAAGCTCTACTTTTTAACCTGTCAACCCAAGGTTGATTCTGTAGGGCACCCCTACATTCAACGGCAAAAGCAGAGCCCCACACTAAGTGGTGGACGGACATGAGGGGCTTCGCAAGAATCCATATGGATCCTCGGCAAGTTGGGCGACCACGGCCGACTCCGTCAAAGACAAATCCTAAGGGTGATCGCTGGGACCCCATAATCCCAACAGGAATCATAAAACTCCAAGGAAAATGAGAGGCAACACTGAAAAATTCAATTCCAATCAATATTGTTATTTTCACCGCGACAAGGGCCATGCTACTGATGATTGTTTCCATCTAAAGAGGGAAATCAAAAAGCAGATCCAAGGAGGCTACTTGAAAGATTATGTGGATCAAGGCAGATAGCACAAGGATCCTGGGCAGGAGGAAGACGGACTCCTCCAAGCTCCACGATGCCCTGAGCCGCGCACTAAAGAAAGATAAAAGACTTATATCTGGCGGAGCCATCAACATGATTTCCAAAGACTCCGGAGAGAGGCGAGCTCCTTAGAGAAGACATTGATCAAGCCCCACAACCTTAGGATTTGCGGAACTCGTCATCTCCCCTATCAATCAGTTTTTGTCCCCCTTCTCGGGGTCTTTACATGTTTTTTTACCTTTTAGTACTAGCTCTTTCCTTCCACGTGGTGTAAAATAGATTTATTACAAGTATTTCATGGTCTGGGAGCCAAGTTTCCTTACATGTATTTCTATCTCTTCACATGTTTTTTTTAGGGATGGCAATTTTCTCCGAACCCGACGGAGGATTCGATACCCAACCCTAACGGAGGAGGGTATGGAGGGTAGTTTTGTACCCGATTAAATAAATGGGTACGTGGGTATGGGTATTTTCGGGTATGGGTATGGAGGTGGGTCTAGGTACATCCTACCCGATACCCGATTAAATAATAATATTATATATATAATATATCTACATATATATTTATTTATAATATTTTACATCTATTTTTTTTATTTATACAACTCTATTTATTTATATTTAAAGAAAATGATTTTTTCTCCAAGTCTCAACCAAAATCTACAAACCCACTAACACTTTTGTTTAATCCTTTTTAATATTTTACTATATTTTAATAATATTTAGTTCGCTAATTCTTATTTGTATTCTTTTTTCCTTATTGTTTCCTTAAGAATTTAGTAAATATCAATATCTTTATTTAAATAACTCAAATTTCTCTTTAAAAAAAGAAATAACTTAAATTTGAAAAAAATACAATTGTAAGTGGTAAGATGGTATGGGTAGGGTATGAATACCCGATCATCTGATAGGTATGGGGATGAGTATGAAAACTGAATACCCGATGGGTATGGGTATGGGTATGGGTATGAGTATAATAAATGGGTATGGGGATGGAGGATATAGAATCCTACCCGAATCCTATCCATTGGCATCCCTAGTCTTTTTACCTTTCAGTACTAGCTCTTTCTGCACACGTGGCGTAAAACAGATTTATTACAAGTATTTCCTGGCTGCGAGCAAGTTTTCCAGATAGCTCCGGAGGAATCGCCTTATATCGCAACATAAGAGGTGGCTACGCAGTGGGCTCCCCCAACACTCCCAAGAAAAAAGAAACTCTCCTCGATGCTCCAAGTGTTGTATATTTACATATAATATAATGTCTTGCGTTTATTGAATCTCATGTCATAGCATCATTTAGCTAGACATTCATTTTATGTATATATTATATAGTATATTTTATATATTATATGAAGGAAGGAAAGAAATAAATAAATATGGAAAAAAAAAATATGAGATGAAAAGGTGTGTCTTTTCATGTGAAGGCATCCATTGGGAAGGACTGAAATGAATAGATCCTTTGGATGAATAACTTCCATATGTTGAGAAGGGACGCGACTGTTCAATGTGACCCTTGAAAATCTATAAATAACTTCAAGTTATTCTATAGAGACGAGATGAAAAATGTGATGAAAAAGAGATGGAAAAACTATTCCATAAAATTCCTACGAGATTATTTCTTTCCTTATTTTCTACTGTTTTGTTTTTTAACTACATCTTGTGATTTATGCTCTTGAAAAATTCTAATGAGTGTAACCTTGGAATTTTTGGGAAATAGACTTTGTATTCTGGAGGTTAATTCTTTGAGAACCATTTACACTATAGTAGGAGGAATTCATACCTTAAAGAAAACATCTTTAAGATGTGTCTAGCCTATACAATTTGATTTTCGTTTCATAAAAACACTCCATTACCCCACTATTCGAGAAATATATACAACACCCAGGAAAAGTCAAGTCCTCTAGAGAAGTTTTGTGCTTTGTGAGGCAAATAAAGTCATCTAGAGAAGCTTCACGCTTTGTGAGACGAATAAAGTCCTCTAGAGAAGTTTCCCACTTCGGGAGGCAAATCCTAGAATCCATTTCAAATGCATCAAATGCATGGGACTTCAATTCCCTAATAAACATAAACTCATTTTCTGAAAATAGGTGAAAAATGAAAAATGAGACTTGGAAACAAATCCACGTAAGCCATTAAGCCATTATTTCTATAATTTCTATTTCTATCAATTTTGCCCGCGAATATCATTCATGAGACTATCTAAGAGTTTAGGTCAAAATTTAATATTGTAAATTGTCCCAATCGCATGTTAATTACACATTACATAATATGTCACTATTTCTTCCATTTAATCAGCGAGACGTTGAAGCCCACATGCACTCGAATAATAAGTTAGAGACAAGATAAGAATATTTTGTTGTTCACATATTGTTGTTACACCACAAATTAAGCTTGGTTGAAATCAAATGAAATTAATGAACTCGAATAATAAGATAGAGCTAGATAAAATAAGAATATTTTGTTGTTTGCATATTGTCGTTGTACCACAAATTAAGCTTGGTTCAAATCAAATGAAATTAGGACCAATTAGAAAGTAAATTTAAGTTAATAGATACTAGACTCATAATCAATTCTTAAAAGCTCTTACCATAAAAAATCAAGCAAACACATATTTTTTCGTTCAATAAAATTAGAAGCTTAACTCAAACTCGAGATTAGTAAAGAAAATTATGTCAAAATATCAAATTATTCGAGCTAGCCCAATTCGTATTCGATTTTAGCAAAAACTCGTTTAAGTTCAATTCACTTAATAACCAAATCAAACTCAAACAAAAATTCTCAAAAGTAAAAAAAAAAATTATTATTAAAAAAAGGGTTAATTACAAAAAGTACCCTTGAGGTTTAACCTAATTACAAAAAACCCAGCTAACTTTGAAAATTACAAAAAATACCCCTCAGGTTTATCTTGTCTAATATTTACCCCATTCATAAGCAAAAAATATTTCAAAATCCCCCATCATATTTATAAAATTATTACAGTTTACCCCTTAATTTTAACAAGTATTCAAACTTCATGGGTATTTTTTGTAATTTTGAAAGTTAGCTGAGTTTTTTTGTAATTAGATCAAAGTTCAGGGGTACTATTTTTTGTAATTATCCCTTAAAAAAATTACACATTAGCACGCACATTTAACTCGATTTTTTTTTCCACACCTAGAAATGCCTTTATTCTCTTAATTATGATTTGGGTCACAAGTAACATTGCCCTACATGCAAGGAACAAACTCAAGAGTCCATAGAGAGAGATTTATACATATGTGGCTAACCAAGTTTTGGACCTAGGCACTATTTGGTAGTAATTTAGAAATAAAAATATTCTGGAAATTAATCGGTATATAAGTATAAATTGACAATGACTTGACGACATTTATTTTCTTTTTGCCCTTTGGGAGAGGGTGGAGGGATAAATCCATGGCCACCGAAAGTCGATTTTCTTGCCCACTACAGTACGCTATGCAATATATATGTACTACACCAATTTATTTAGTATATGTACTACAAGCTAGGAATTATTTTTCATGTGGGTTTTTGGAATTTAATTATTGCTTATTTGTCTATCTTTCTATAGAAAGTGTTGATATTAAATAATTAGTTATTGATGTTATAATTCTATCACTACAAGAAACAATCAAATTTCAACGAAATAATTTCAACAAATAAAAAAATTATTAGAATTTTTAAAATTCCAATAGAAATTTCAATGCTACAACATACACTTTGGAAAATTCTAACAGAAATTTCAACAATAAACATGACCAATTGGAATAAACTGTTAGAATTTCCATTGGTATTTTGATTAATTCCAATGAAGTTCCTACACCATAACAAACGTTGGAAAATTCCATAAGAATTCCAATATTAGTAAACAAAGCCGTTGGAAAATCTTTCCAACAGTAAACAAAATCGTTGGAAAATCCCAATGTCTATTGAAAATACTGCTGGAATTTTAAAAATTCCAATGAAAATTTCATCGCTAAAACATATCGTTGGAAAATTTTAACAAAAAATCCAACGGTAAACAAAATTGTTGGAATAAGTAGTTGGAATCTCTATTGGAGTTTTTAAAATTCCAACAACAATTCTGACACTACATCATGCCGTTGGAAAATTTCATTAGAAATTCCAGTTATAGAAAATTCCAACATATATAGGTTAAATGTGCTTGACTTGGGACAAATTTATGATAGGTGACCCCTGGGAAGTTAAATATATTAGATAATAAAAATGTGCTTGAACTTTAGATAAAATTATGACGGGTGACCCCTACGAAGTTAAATATATTAGATAATGAGATGAAATAATTGAATATATATTCTAATATATATTAGAACTCCATTGGAATTAACATTGTAATAATCGTTATTGTTTCCAATGGCTATTTTACCAATACCACGACCAGAAAGGTCAGTGATCGCTTCACCCTTTTAAGGGTATTGATCAAGATTTGAGCATGGTATCTTTCAATTTTTTGAAATTGTTTCTCTCCCTCAACTAATACTCCCAACTTATTAAAAAAATGGTAATTTTACCAATGGTGCTTGACCAAATTCTAACGGAATTTTTCTGTTGGAATTTTCTTGTTTAATTTTCTTGTAGTTTATGTTGTATTTTGATCATTTTACTGGGAAAAACAGTGTTGAATGGAAAGCAGGAAGCGAAGCGTGTCTCTTTCTTTGTTCTTCATAATTTAATCAGATATATTATTTGCTACCTCTCATTTTTAGGAATATTATCTGTTACAAAATATTGGCCATCATATGCTGTTTTTAACTTTATGATATAATTTGCTAGCTTTTAAATATATAATTTTGTCTTTTTTGTCTTAATCAAGATCAAACCCTCTTCTTTTTTTTTTTGATCGGTAGATCAAACCCTCTTCTTAACTCAGCTAAAAATTGCCAATGTTTTGAAATCTGAACTGGACCGGGTGGTTCGACCGATTTAACTGAGAATCGGTCACATGTCCGGTTTGGTTCTAAATTAGTAAAATCGGGTGGTTAAAAAACCATTGCCACCCGGTAAAAAATCCAGAAACTGGTGACCCGGTTAATCCGATTCAATTTATTTTAAGCAAAATTTCTTTATTTTATTACAAAAATTGAAAGGAATAGTATTTGGTAAATTTACATATAACTTTTCTTTATATTTGATTGATACATATAGTTGGATATTATAATTTATTAAACTTATTTTTATTTGTATTTGTTTTTTTTTTACATTCGTACTTGTATTTATCATTTACATTTGTATGTGTGTGTGTGGGGGGTGGGTGGTCAACCAATATTTTTTAGAATGGTTTAATATGTTTAACCAAAGAAATAACGACCAGTTATTAATTCGTTTTGATGTTCGGTCCAAATTTAAAAATATTGAAAAGAGCCCGTTTTAGAATATAAAGGTTAAATTCATACCACGTCATGTTAGTTTTATAAATATGGATTTTCAAGATTTTATGCGATTAAAAATAAAATAAAAAACTGAGAAGCATGTGAACTGGACTAACTGATGGTGATAAATTTTATGTAATGTAGATGCCTATTTTTACACGTTGATTTGAATATCGCACATCAACATAGACTACGACAAACGTATAGGAAAATTCAATTGTGCAATTAGTGCGTCTTGGGATTCACTTTTCCGTTGATACTACTTACTCCTATTCAAAATAAGTGACGCTTGAAATTTGAAATATTCTTCAAAAAATGACGATTAACATTTTAAGACTGATGATAATTTCTTCCTTCCAAATTACTTATCATTTTCCCATGCACGCTTCCAAAACAATATTTATAATTAATTAAGGGTATATTGTGTATTTTAACACAATCCTTAATTAGTACGTGTAGTTTTTCCTATTTCCTAAAATGTCACTTATTTTGAATGTGATGAGTAGTGTATTACTGTTTCTTGGCTCTCTGAGAGTTTTTTTTAGCCCTTTTCTGTTTTTGGTCAAAACTAGATAATTATTTAGTAATTTGGTTAATTTCCGATAGTTTTCAACTAGAAAATGAAGAGCGGGCTGTAAATTAAAATAATCAGGAGTAAGTTAATGAAATTATGAATTAAAATAATCCCTCAATTTGTAGTAGCTCGAAATATTTTAAGATCTTCCTTTGAAGCTGCTTCGATCATAGTTGAACATTATTTAATTTTGGTCGGCGCCCGTAAATTATTAAGTTTTACGAAAAGGAAATATTAATTCTTCCAACTAAAACAAAACAAGAATTTTTTTTTTTTTAAAATCGAAACAGATATTTTGCATTTTGTCAACTCTTCACTAATTTTTGTCAGATTATTAATGTTTGTCTCCTGCTTGATTACTAGCAGACATGCATGATTCATAGAACTGTATTTTGGCTTTATTAGTCAATAGTGGTTGTTAAATAAGGTTTATGCTGGCAATTAATGTGAGTTGCCTCCCAACTTGACCTCAAGAAAAATTAATTTATAGTAATTTTATTATTCAATAATACTGGTCTATTATTGCATAGGGTACAATTTTAGTTGTGGTGATGCATGCATTTTTTTATAATTTTCTTTTATTTGTTTTTTCAAATGAAAAGGATGGTTATATTGTTCGGATAAGATCTTTTATTCAAATATTACGTTCCATTTTTTTATTTCGTTGTATAAATCGTTGCCACATATTTTTTTTGATGGAATACTTAATTAACAAAGAATTAAGAAGGAAGGTCCCCCGACATAGCTCAACTGGTAAAGGACTTGAGTGATGTGTTGTCTGCTTGCTGACACCCACAACGTGGAAGTTCGAACCCCCTGGTAACAGGGCGGAGAAGGATTTCTTGTATGGTCACTCGGTCTATGGCAGCTCAGGACCCTGACTTGTTGATGATGTACATTTCGTGATTCACCTCCTCCACAAAGCTCTAAGACAAGGGCAATGGGAGCTCTCAGGGATGGAGTTCATCCTTTCAAGAAGGAAGGTGTTTGGGCATTTGTCTTATAAAGGACCCAATATTTATGCATGATTAATTTGGAAAGAAATGAAAAGTATTATGATAATTTCTATCGATTTTTTGATTCAATGAATCGAGGAAGACAGAAGAAAAAAAATACAAAAAAATATATCACATCTTCTTTCTTCAAAGCTATACTAACATAACCATCTCCAACCCATTGCACCAAATTTGGTGTAAAAACTACACTAAATTTGGTGTTTTGGTGTAATTTTTTGAAAACCATCTCCAATCCATTACACCAAATGGATATTTTATTCTTTCTTTTTTATTTTCTAAAAAACCAAATTTATTTATTTATACAATTATTTCATTTAATTATAGTTTTTTTATTGTTAATATAATTAACTAAAAACTTATATTTAATTAATATTACATTAATTAATTATATTACAAAAATAAATATTAAAATTAATATTAGTATCTCTTTTAATTTAATTATAATTATTTGTTATTTATTATTATTTAAAGCAAATGTTAATTAATTATTAAAATCAAGTTATAAAATTAATTATATATAAAATGAGGATACAATTGGAATTTAAATTTGAAGTAGAAGAGAATTGGAGGGCAAATAGGAGATATTGCATTACACCAAGTTTGGTGTAAATGAATAGTGTTACACCAAATTTGGTGTAATACTATTCACTACACCAAATTTGGTCTAAGGTTTAGAGTTCGGTTGGAGAGAGTTTTTTGCATATTTGGTGTGATAGTGTGGGATTTGAAGTTGGGTTGAAGTTGCTCTTAGAGGAGCTTTTTAGCAATTTACCCTCAATTGGTTGATTATTGAGTAGAAATAAAGCGCAAAGGTGTGAAAATTTCGCATGGGGGAGAAGAGAGTTATGTATTCGTGTATTTACTATTATTTTTGTTGTTGGTGTTGTTAAGGGTGTAAATGAATCAAGTCAAACCAAACATAATACTGTTCAAGCTTGTTTGAATTTTAATCGAGCTTCAAAAAATGTGTTAACGTTTGAGTTTGGTTTGATTGTAAATCGAACCGAGCTCGAGTAGCTTGATTTTTTTACACACATTTTATTCTTTTTTTACTAATCGAGCTCGAGCTCGAGCCAAGCTTTACATCTTATCAAACAAAAAAATGTGTTTAAGCTTGGTTCGTTAACAGCTCAAACAAGCTTTTAACTATCAATCTTGGATCGAGTATCGAGTACGTAGCTTGGTTAACAGCTCAAACGAGCTTTCATGTTATTTTCCATTATTTCTTCTCAATGATATTTCTTTCCTTATTTGAAAGTCTAACACCATTTGATGTTTTCATTTGCTAGTTTTGTTAGAATTACATTATTGGCATTAATTCATGTAATTGAATAGATCATAAAATATTATTTTGGAATAGAAGATCCATCGGCATATTGTTGAGACATATTGTTCAGTGCGTAAATAATGCCCCACATTAATTGTAAGTAGGGATGATCATGGTTTTATAAATTTGAACAGTATTCAAGGCTTTTCGGATGAAGTTCAAAAATAAAACCATAAGGTTTACTTAAAATAAACAATAGCATATTATGTAGACTCCCAACAAGCAATATCAAAATTATGCCCCAAATTAGTGTCATGGAGAGAAAAATATTGGTGCCAAAAGAAGATGGTAAGCCCTAGGCTAACTTAATTGACGGAAAGTGGGGATTATTATAAGTATGAATAAATATATTCATTATAGTATGAGGCTTTATGAACATTTATTCATTTAGGTAAATGGGTAATATCATACTAATGTTCATACGCTCCCATTTCATGTAACATACAACTTTAAAAAAAAAAAAGGACTGGTACTCAAATAACTTTAATTATTTAGGGAGAATCCATCGTTATCAGAAGTCCAATCCTGATTGCTCCTACCAAATTATCTCCACCTCTTACACCGCCGATTTCCACCTCTTACACCGCCGATTTCCACCGAACGATTTGTAAAAAAGGGACTGGAGGGTTGCTCCGACATACCGTCTCCGAAGCTCAAGTCAGAAGATCATTCAGTGAGTACACTACAAGAAAACAAGGAAATTCCAACAAAAAAAAGAATCTATTGGAATTTGGCTAATTATCGTTGGAATTATCAATTCCAACAGAAAATGTATCGTTGGTAAAATGCCTTTTGGAATGGGAAAATTCCAATGGAAAAATATTCCAACGGTATTATCCATTAAAATATAGAATCGATGGAAAAAACTCCAACATTATTTCCAACAGGGGTGGAGCTAGACGTGTAATTTTGGGGAGGCTAAATCACTAAATAATAATTATTTAGTACTAAAAATTAATATTCTAAAATAAAATATACATAACAAAAACTAATTTTCAAAAATTGGGGTGGGGGGGGGGGCTAAAGCCCCCCCATGTACCAAAGAGAGTACGCCCCTGATTTCCAACACTAATTCCAATAGAGTTATACCATTGAAATATATATATATATATATATATATATAATCGTTGAAAAAAACTCCAACGGTTATTTCAACGGAGTTATACCATTGGAATTTAGTCCAATGGTAATTTCAATGGTATATATCCATAGTCCAATGGTAATTCTAATAGTATATATCCATTGGAATATTCAATCATTTTATCTCATTATCTAATATCTTAACTTCCCAGTAGGTTACCTATCATCAATTTATCCCAAGTCAAGCACGTTTAACTATGTAATTTCAATATGATTGACTCTAGAAGAGAATATATATTTTATTAATATGGATAATACTATCAAATCTTTCAACCCCTATTGAAATTTTCCAACGGTATTGGAATTTCCAATGGAATTTTCCAACAATCTGTTGTACCATTGGAATTTTCATTGGAATTTTAAAAACTCCAACCGAAATTCCAACGATTAATTCCAACATTTTGTTTACCATTTGAATTTTTGTTGGAATTTTCTAATGATATGTTTTAGCGATGGAATTTTGTTGGAATTTTTAAAATTCCAATAGTATTTCCAATATTGGTTTATTCCAACGATTTAATTACTGATTGAATTTTTCAACTTTTTGTTGTGGTGTTGGAATTTTCGCTGAAATTTTAAATTTCAATAGTTTATACCAACGATTTTGTTTATTGTTGGAATTTTCCAACGGTGTAATGTACCATTGGAATTTCTGTTAGAATTGCAAAAATTCCAATAATTTTCTATTTCGTTGGAATTATTTTGTTGAAATTTATTATTTTCTTGTAATGGTAAGTAGGGGTGTGTACGGTATGAGACAGTTCAGAGATTTGGAAATCTCCATAACCATTCCGAAGTTCGGAGATTCTAAAAATAAATCTTCAGAACCGAACCATAGAAAGAAATCTCCGTCCCAAACCGTACCGAAAGTTCGGGACGGTTCAGGATGGAGATTCGGTTCTAATGGTACGGGACGGTACGGTTCGGTTCGGGACGGAGATTCGCCATAAACAAAGCATACAAATTTGGGGAAAAAAAAGAAAAAAAGAAAATCAATATAAAAAATCACCAAACGGATATACTTCTAGAGTTCTAGTATCTTTTTAGCGTAGTCTCAAAATAAAAACTAAAACTATAATAGGTAACACAATTCAAAATTCTAAACTTAATAACTTCTATAATACAATTATAGTATATTATTTGGGCAATTGTCCTTCTATTGACATAAAACATATATAATAATAGTTTTTATAATTAAAAATAAAATAAAAACTTGTGTAAATTTATAATCTCAATGTCTCATTCTAATCATTTAACTAATTTCAATTTCAAATTATTTACTCTATTATTAATATCAAAGTTTTTTAAAATTCATAATAGTTGCAGTATTATGGTTTTTTTTAAATATGTTTTATATTCAATTTAATTTCAAATAGTTTGTAGTTAATTCAATATTAAAATAAAAACAAACGTAAATAATGTATATGTATTTATATAAAATCTTTAAAATCGGTTCTAGCTTTGGGTCTTGATTCGGAGTGGTTCGGTATGGTTCTCGGTGCGAGTATTTGAAAAATCTTTAACCGTACCATAAATATTTTCGGTACGGTACGGTTCAGAGAAAGTCAAAAAGTCAACGGATATTTTCGGTTCGGAGATCTTTCAGTCCGGATATCGGTTCGGTTTCGGTAATCTCCAAGTCCCGTGCACAGCCCTAATGGTAAGAGAGAGCAAGTATCAATAAGAGCATGTAAAGTGAATAATGTAATCCATACCTGATAAAAGGGTATTTATAGAGTAATTAATTGGGATTTTAGGGAATCACGAAAGCAGTTATGGGAATCTGAGGCCCATTACACTGGTATATATCAGAGTTTGTTATCAAATCTTATCTTATTAAAATATCCGGAACCAAGGTAATGATCGAACCGAGCTCTTATTACTTCGAGTAAGCTGAGCTCGGTAAATGAACCCTATACCGACGTTCCTTTGCAAGAGCTAGTTGTGAATGCCTCGCACTAAGCCCATCAGCTCGGGAATTTCCATCGGATATAAGCTCGGCTTATTTTATGCCAAATCACTAATGCAAATGTTCAAATATTTAGTTAAATTGGTTCAATAACTTATATTTAATTTATGGCCCTTGCATCGATCAACTTAAATAATCAGTGAAAGAAATATCAATAATATTGTTCAAATTAACTAAAATGTTCTGAATTAGCAAAAAAAAATCTGATTAAAAAAATTCATGAAAAAGAAGAGTACTTTTTGCATTATTTGTGAAAGTAAAAGTTCCACCATATAAAAGATTAAGCCTTTTTCTCTTTGGGAAAAAGGCGGAAAAACACTAATTCAATCTGAGGTGTAAAAATCAAATAAAACGTTTGAAAAGTAAGTGACATAGATGAATGCTTTTGTTAATGGCGGACACTTTTATTTAAATCAATAGAATAAGAAAAATACTATAATAATCTGATTAATTAATTTTTTGATAGGTGTAGTAAATTAATATTGAGGCAAAACTTATTAAATTTTTATTTTAAATGCAAAGTTGATCATGAGTAGTTGTACGTTGTAACAACTTATAAAGATTGGCCGACCAATTGGTCATGGCCATTGACAACATGTTATGTGATTATTAAAATAAAATATATTCTGTAGAAGCATTTAGATCGTATTTGTGCAAAACTAAACTAATTAATAATTATGTAGTAGTAAAAGTTTATATTCTCAAGAGTTTAAAATTTGTTGTTTCTTTTAGTTAATTGTTATTGGTAATTTATTTTGGTAGTTTTGTGGGTTAGCTAAAGAAAATTGTAAGGCCTTTGAGAATAAATTATGATCAAATCTCTTCCAAAAAAAAAAGATCAAATTAAGAGATAATAAGTTTACTTGGAGACGTGATGAAGTATTTGATTTCTTTTCAAATAGAGCTATTTTAGTTTTTACATTTTTGTAGAAAATGATTATATACATCATTACATCATGAATATATCAACAATTATAACGATCAGCATTCAAATAACTTCTCTCTCTGCTTCGTTTTCTCTCTCTGAGCGGAAAACCTAATCAGAGTATACATACTACCGAAGTTGTAGGTCCCAAGGGGTGTGAGTGTAAGGTTTAGAGGGGGGGTTGAATAAACATTACCAAATTTTCGATTTAGTCCTTTTAAAACGTTCGAGTTAATACTTCTTGTTTGGGTCCTTGGTGGTGACTAAGTTAGTTAATCAACGAGTTAGTCACTCAATGCACTCGATTTCGAGTTGTTGATGGAATAACTCATTTGCTTTGACTAAAGACTTAACTCGACTATGATATGTTTTTATTGGAAGACTTAACACCCTTGAATTTTGGTTAAATATGTTTTAATGTTTGGTTTTAGCACTTTGTTGATTATCAATTGGATAGCAAATTTATCAAAAACATTAAAGTAATGTGCGTAAATTAAAGTCTTTGAAATGTAAATGACACAATAAGTTTTTATAGAGGTTCGAAGATGGGGTAATTCTTCTACTCCTCTCTTCTCCAACTCCTGGAGGAATCCACTAAGTATTGATCAATATACAAAGTGGTTAATGATCGGATGCAAGTCTTGATCACACAAATTGGTGACTTGATCCTTTGGGACTCGACCTCACCGGAGATGCCTTGGTCACACGGTGGCTTCTCGTACAACTCAACTTCTTCACAGGGCATTTGCGCTTTGCTACTACTGACCTTGGATTTGATCACGAAGCCCTCCAAAACTTGAGACGGTTCGTCTTTGAACCTTTCTACAATCCTCCGTGGAGTGTAGACCCCTTGATTCTTCAAATGTTTCCTTTTCAACTGATTGAAGTTGTCTTTCCTTCACATGTAAGTGTTGGATTGATTTCCTTCGTAGTGTAGGCTTGAGGATTGAACTTGAATGATTTGAGAATATTTTTGGTTCTGAGATATTGCTTTTCTTGTTCGTGTTTGTTTTCTGATTGTCAAGGTAACCAACACTCTCTCAAATAGATTCCTCAGCCTTTTATAGTGTTCTTTTGAAAAATTTGCCCGTTGAAGAGATAGGCTTATTTTCAGAAGACACTTGTGGTCATTGGCTTGTCTTGTTGCGATCCTTGAAATTAACATTTCCTCGTATTGAATGAGTATTGACTTTTCGAGTTCGACACGGTGCGATCTTCCTATGGTTTATTTCTTTTGCACGCTTCTCGGGTCGAGCACTTCAAGAAAAGCGAGATGGAAGTATTACTTGTTTAAGTAATTCTCTTGACTTTTTGTGCAACGGATCTCTTTCGATTATCTCGACTGACCGCATTTCCTGACTTAAGGGTGACTTCGAGTCGCCTTCCAATCATTGGATGACTCATCCGTCACTTCAACCCGAGACTTGGTTGTCTTGAGTTGACTTGACCGACACTTCACTCACCGCATCTTAGCTACACCTTCGATCGAGTTCTGTCTTCTCTTCTTTGCCACACTCACCGCCTCACAACTGAGTCTTCCTTCTACAAGTCTGGGTTGACTTCTTGCATATCTTAAGCATACCGACTTAACTCAAACCTGACCAAGCCCTATCTATTACAATGCAATTTACAACAAAAATGGGGTGCCAACTTTCTATTCTAAGTTTACATGGCATTCATCAAAATCTAAAAATTAATTTCCCAACAGAAGTGTAGGTATCTACCATCAATGTTTCTCTTTGGCCTTTGGTGGTTATTCCACATCTGTTCTTTAACCTCTATTACGATGAATCATGATGAGATCCTACAGAGAATTGCAAATATTAAACTGTCAAAAAAGAAGGATAATCGTACGCTAACCCTAGATCATGAACAACGCAAAAAAGGTGAAGATCGCATTTTGAAGTGTCTCGTAGCAAAGGTTCTTTCATCGAAGTTAATTAACAGAGATGTATTTAGACAACATATCCCACACATTCTTCAAGCGACGAAAAAAATCGAGATTGAGGTGGTTGGAGATAACCTCTTTGTTCTGGAATTTACAAACCCTATAGATCGGAAACGGGCTATGAATGGGGGTCCGTGGCATTTTTCGGAGTCTAGTCCTGTTTCAAGAACTAAATGGAACCTAAAGTCCGGAAACTCTCGATTTTTCGACGTGGGAAGTTTGGATTCAATGTCATAACATCCCGGTTACATACATGCAGGAGGAGATCATCCAGAGGATAGGGAATTTGGTAGGGAATATCATCGAAATTGATAAAGGGGATAGGGATATTCTTCTGGGACGGTTTATTCGAATGAAGATCCAATTGGAGATTTCAAAGCCATTGCAAAGCCATATTGTGATCCAGGATAATGGCAGTGACGAGGAAATTTTTGTTCTCATTACGTATGAAAAATTACCGGATTTTTGCTATGCATGTGGACGGGTAGGTCATACGTGGAGAGAATGTGGGGATTCTGATAAGGTGGATAAGGAGATGGAATATGGAAACTGGTTGCGAGCAAATCTACATATGGGAAAGAATAAACTAACCAAAAGAAAGGGAGATTTATATAAGAGCCAAGATTTCAATTCTACAAAAATTGTGGAGACGACAGAAAAAGGTAAGGCACCAGCAGATATGGAAGAGGATGAGGGTTTGATTAATATGGAGCATTCATCTGAGAATAATTGTGTAAGTGATAGCCTCAACACCATGATAGTTCTACACTCCGACTCAACGATCATGGATGGTGTGAATTTGGATGGAATGACGGCCAAAGGACAGAATAATGATGCTCGTCCAACTATATCTCACACATCGGATATTTCCATAGGCCCAGTCCCCTCTGATATGTCTACGGGAAGGAGTCCGAAGAATTGGAAGCGACGGGCAAGAGAAAAAAATAAGGCTGAGGGTTTGCCTAACAGAAGTGACGTTGGAATTAAAAAGAGTCTCTTTGAGAGTGAGGATTTCACTGATGGCCATATGGATAAGAACAAAGGCAACAACTGGTTGGAGAATTCAATTTGTTGGAGAATCAGATTCAAGACAATGAAAAACTTACCTTGGCGGGGCTTGCGGTGCAACCCCACCAAGAGCCATGAGTTGTGTAATTTGGAATGCCCGAGGGCTGGGGAACCAACGGGCATTCTGAGAACTAAGGCGACTAATCGCCGAAAAGGACCCACAACTTTTATTCTTGAGTGAGACAAGGATGCGAGCTATTAGTTGCGGTAGATGGAAAGAATTGCTAGGATTCGAGGGTTTATTTGTAGTGGATAGTGTTGGAAAAAAGGGGGGACTTATGCTATTGTGGAAGAAATCACTGGTGGTGACAATCAAATCCTATTCCACAGGCCACATAGACAGTATGGTACTAGAGGGTGATAAAAGATGGAGATTTACGGGCTTTTATGGCAACCCTGATGTGAGTAAACGTAAATACTCGTGGGACTTAATGCGCAAATTGGCTTCTTTATAGGAACTTCAACATCTTCCATGGCTACTAGGAGGTGACTTTAATGAGATATGCAGCCACAATGAGAAATGGGGTGGTAGAAGAAGGCCAGAAACTCAAATTGATGAATTTAATAGTGTACTTGCTGAATGTGAACTGAGGGAAATATATGGTAAAGGAGACTGGTTTACGTGGGTTAATAGGCGATCGGGAGGGGATATTATATTTGAAAAACTCGATCGGTTTCTTAGCACACTTCAGTGGAGACTTCTTTATCCGGTTGCCAATATGTCAACTATGGAATATTACTCATCGGACCATAGGGCGCTGGTAATTAATTGGTATCGAGATAACGACAAGGGATCTGGTACTAACAGTAAGTTTGCTAATCGATTTAATGCCCCATTACTGTACAAATTCGAAAGCTGTAAAACAAAGCTAAAAGCATGGGCTGTCAACAAGTTTCAATTGCTTCCTAGGCGCATTAAGCAGGAGAGGGATAAACTTAACCATTTCAAAAAGTCCCATGAGTGGAAGAAGTCGAATTCACAAGTTAAAATGTTGGAGGGTGAGATTGAAAAACTTACTTCCCAAGAAGAGATTTTTTAGAAACAAAGAAGCATGAATAATTGGCTACAACACGGGGATAGGAATACGACATATTTCCATGCACAAACCTCTAATAGACGCATGAAAAATACCATCAAAGGGCTTGCTTCCAAACAGGGGGACTATTGCACAAGCAAGGAAGCCATGAGGGATATTATATCAGACTATTACAATGATATATTCACTACTCGCAATCCTTCGGATAGTGAAATTGCAACGGTGCTTCAGAGTGTTGATTCGAAAGTCAGTGCAGAGACTAATAATATGTTGTGTAGACCATTTGATGACAAAAAAGTAAAGAAGGCGCTTTTTGATATGTTCCCAGATCCTGGACCCGATGGTTTCCCCGCACTATTTTTTCAGAAGTACTGGCATATTGTAGGGCCTGATATCACGCAAGCACTTTTGGAAATCCTAAACAATAATGGAGATATTAGTTCTTGGAACATGGTTGTAATTACTTTGGTTCCTAAAGTGGTAAATCCAATTCTTGTCAAGGAATTCCGTCCCATAAGCTTGTGCACTGTTTTCTACAAAATTATTGCTCGTGCTATCACAAACAGGCTTCGACTTATTTTACATAAGGTGATTGACGAGTTTCAGAGTGCATTTATTCCTGGCCGTTTGATTACCGATAATGTCATTTTGGGATTTGAATGTATGCATTGGATTCGAAATCATCGGGGCAGCAATAGAGGTTATGCGTGCGTTGAAGCTAGATATGAGTAAGGCGTACGACAGGGTAGAATGGAAATTCCTTGAAGCAATTATGAAAAAGTTGGGTTTCGACGACAGATGGGTAAAGCTTATTCTCAAATGTGTGAAATCCGTGACTTACTCTTTCAATCTCAATGGGGAAGTAGTTGGATCGGTGACACCACAACGGGGATTACGACAAGGTGACCCTCTTTCGCCGTACTTGTTTGTTTTATGTGCGCATGGTCTATCGTCTTTATTCAAAAATTATTTCGTAACGAGGTGGATTAATGGGATTCGCATTGTGCCTAGATGCCCCCCATTATCTCACCTATTTTTTGCGGATGATAGTTTGATTTTTTATCGGGCTACCGAGGAAGAATGTAGGAGGGTTGCTTGCATTTTGAGACAATATGAAAAGGCTTCGGGCCAGCTCATTAACTATGATAAATCGGCCATTACTTTCAGTCCGAACACATGTGCTAATGTTGTGGATTATTTTAACGAGATCTTCACTGTCCCGGTTGTTCAAGGTCACGATATGTACCTCGGGCTACCGACGGTCTCCTTAAGAAACAAACGGCTCCAGTTTAGTTATTTGAAGGAGAGAATTTTGAAGAGAATAGCAGGCTGGGGTGGTAAAGTGTTTTCTGAGGGTGGTAAAGAGGTTTTGATCAAATCAGTGTTACAAGCTATACCGACATATGCTATGTCTTGTTTTCGTATTCCACAAAAGATATGTAATGAGATAGAAGGGGCTTGTGCAAATTTTTGGTGGGGAATGGAAGGAGGAAGGAAAAAATTACATTGGATGAAATGGTCGGATTTATGTCGTCCTAAAAATATGGGAGGAATGGGATTTCGGAATTTGCAAGAATTCAACAGGGCATTACTTGCTAAACAGATTTGGCGAATTATCCGTAACCCCGATAGCTTGGTAGCTAGAGTGCTTAAAGCAAGGTATTTTCGACATAGTGATATTATGGATGCTTGCTTGGGCACAAAACCGTCTTACATGTGGCGCTCGATGATTTGGAGTAGAGATTTGATTGAGCATGGATGCTCGTGGAGGGTTGGTAACGGAAAAAATGTTCGAATTTTTAAAGATCATTGGGTGCTATCTGTTACAAGTAAAATTGATCCCAACCATTCATCTTTGCCGGAGGACTCCAAAGTTAGTCTGATTATTTCGGAGGATAGATGGGATTATCAGCGAATTCAAGAAGTTTTTACACCATATACTGCTGGTGTAATATTGAAGCTACCTTGCCCATCAGTAAGCCGGGAAGATTGCCGTTTTTGGAGGTACGAGAGTAAAGGAAGCTACTCAGTAAGGTCCGGATATAAGCTGGCAGTTGGGTATTACAATCCTAATGCGCATTGCTCTTCTTCTCAGATGGATAAATGGTGGAAATTCTCATGGGCCCTACCTATCCCTCCTAAAATAAATATCTTTTGGTGGAAAGCATCACATAATTTGATAGCCACTAAGGCTAATTTAATCCGACACCATGTTCCGGTGGAGGGGGACTGTGCACTTTGTCATTTTAATAATGATACGACGCCTCATTCTTTGTTTTTCTGCCCGGCAATTCGTCATTTGTGGAAGGCAACTGAGTTTTGGGATGTTTTGAAAAAAGCTGGTACAGGGGACTTTATTGATGTTGGTTGTTGGATGAGAGGAAATTTGGATAAGCTACAATTTGAAAGTTTTGCTTGTCTCACGTGGGGTATTTGGAAAGAAAAGCAAAATTTTATACATGATGATGAAAGGCAAAAAATAGCATCAACAATTCATTGGGTTGATGACTTCTTAAAGGCTTTCAAAATGACTAACCAGAGGATTGATGATGGGAGCAAAGTACAAGTTGCATTTGATACATGTTGGAGCAAGCCTCCTGCTGGTAGTGTTCGTATTGATGTGGATGCTTGTTTTAATAATAGAGAAGATAAATATGCTACAGGTGGAATTATTAGAGACCATGAAGGTAAGGTGGTCTTGGCATTTGGAAAGCATTGGGACAATTTTGATAGTGTCTTGGATGGAGAATTACTAGCAGTGAAAGAAGGTTTATCCAAAGCTTTGAATGCAGGTATAAATTCTGTGCTTGTTTATTTGGACTCTTTGATGGCGGTGCAAGCAGTCATGGCCAATCAAGAGGATCTTACCTATCGAGGCTTCGTGGTTCAAGATATTCATAGAATGCTAACTGATTTGGGAGCAACCAAAATATCGCATGTTCGACGTATTGCAAATAGTGTTGCTCATATACTAGCTAATTTTGCAGCTTTTTCTTCTACGTCTTTTGTTTGGACGAATGAAGATGTCCCTCTTTGGGTCGATGAAATTGTAATAGCAGACGTTTCATTATCTTAATAAAGCTATTTCAATTTCTCTTTAAAAAAAATAAAATATTATCAATAGACAAAAACACTAGCATTGGTGGACTTAAGTTTAAGATGTCATAATTTTAAAGGCTTAACTTTTTAATGTAAACTAGACATAATTGACAAATTAATTCGTAATTCATGAGTTGAATAAAACATCTATATTGTGGGATTTTCCAAATTTTTTTTCCTCTGTATCTCAACCTCGCTGCTAACAATTAGGAAGACTCAATGGCGGAGGCCGAACACAATAATAGAGTGGAGTTATACACAGAAGTATGGTGGATGGAATAAAAAACTCAAGAAAAATCATATAAATTCTAACTATATTTTTTTAAAAAAAAGAATTCTCACTAATATTGTTTCCAAAAATGGAGGGGGCTAAGTTGCCCGTGGGCCGTGGCTCTGCCAGGCTCATGCTAATTTATGGAGACCAATTAGACGATAAATATGTTCGGGAGCCCAAATGAAAGTGTATCTATGATTTTTTTTTAAAAAAAAAGAACGCTAATAAGTATTGTCATTTATTTATTTATTTTTATATAGTAGGGAAGGGAACACATCACACAAACACTCATATAAGATCGAATTTGAATCATCAATCACTCTAACAGGACCAGGTTAATCACAAGAATTGTCAAATATTTAATAATGCATATCCAATAAAATAGAAAAAAAAAATATGTATTTACACTTCTCCAAATTGAAGTACTCTAATTAAACTACACACACTATGACGTTTTTTAGGGGAATTGCATGAAATCTACTTCAAGATAATATAAAATTCTTATTGCCACCAAAAGCAATGTATCTTTTCTTCCCCCCCTTATTGTTGTAACTTGAAATGAAATAAACCAAGGGATAAGTTAACCTAGGAATTGGAATCCAAGATTAACTTCATTTTTTCCCAAGTCGAGACCCGACTAATTTGCCGCAGATATAGGCTTTAAATGCATTGTAAAATGTATACTTTTAGTGAATACATTTTTCATATATTGGTATGGGGGCGACCTCCATCAAAAAGTTTTGGAACTATTAATGTAAATGTTAATTTATTTATATAATAATTTTCTTTATTTGTATTTGATATTTTTGTATTTAAGTATGAAATTTAGAAGTATTAATAAATATGTATTTGATCGTTCCCCTTATTTAAAAAAAAAATACATTCATTCATATTAGGTTGAACTCAAAAAAAAAATCATGATCATAGTGAAAAGCAAGTTAGATTATATGGATTACGGGGAACAAATTTCTTGTTCCACTACATTGGATGGTGGACATGTGTTAATTAGATAAGTATGTGTTGTTGATTTTTTTTATATGTGTACTAGAAAAACACCCGTATATTATACGGAATTTGTGTTAATTTTATTAAATTTTTAGCTATCTTTTTTTTTTGTATTTTGGCTTGTCAAAATATAACAGAACTTTTTAATTCTTAATTACATTGCCATAGTCATTTTCACATTAATTTTTCACAAATTAACTGTATATTGCAATTAATGATATTTAATTTTTTTACGTTTAAAAAATTATTTAGTTAATTATGCTAATTTTATCAATAAAAAATATCCAATAAATATATCTTCCATTTCTTAGAGTAGTTTACTTTTTTAGATTATATAGATAGATTATTTAGAATTGTATTGAAGAATTTAACAAGTAAATACTTAAATTCGTAGTAAAATATGAGTTCTGATAGCTTCAAAACAAAAATAATTACTGAAGTTACGTCGAATTAATTAGCTAATTTATTTATCAAGATCTACCTTTTTTTCTTTTTTTTTTTTGAACCAAGATCTACCTTTTTTTCTAGCTATGTATGATTATGTTATTTGCATTTCGACATCATTTGAAAAAAAATCCAACTTTAGTCATCAGCCTCAGCTTGACATGAGCCCTTTTCTATTGGGATATACAATGAATCTGATGGTGTTTTAGATTGAATGAATCCAATTAACATTGAATTATATTTTTTTAAAGCTTTACTTGTTAGATATTAGCCCAGTCTGCTTATTGCATGTAGTGACCACAAATACGGAAATGGAATGGGCTCGAAATGGGTCGAAAGCTACACTAATTTTGAATCCATGGATGTAGCTAATGTGGATCATGGTTCATCATTTAATAGGTTTTTATTATAGTTACGCTAGACTTTGGGCCGCTTTTTCGTGTTTCTCTTGTTGCTTGGGCCCAATCTGTTTCTCCGTGTTTGTGTGTGTAACTATAGCTCACACAAATTTAAATATGTAGTTATGTAAATTTAAAAATCTATAACGCATATACTTTTATTTGTAAATTTATCTGTTTATTCATATGTAAATTTATATAATATGTGCACAGTATTGATTTATACCAGTCTTTTAGGTATATAATTTTGTTGGCTTGTTGAATGAATCATTGTTTGTGCCAAAAAAAAGTCATTATATGTCGGGATTATTATACCATATTACCAATATATTCTTAACTCTCAAGTCAGTTCCACAAGTAAGGTAGAAAAGTAAAAGCAGTTAAACGCGTAATAAATGGCGTGCCTTTTGATAATGAAGATTGAAGCACTTATAATTTAATACTCCCTCCTATTTACAAT